>JACEII010000173.1:43676-155704 GCA_014332785.1 Antheraea mylitta | reverse complement strand
ATTGCATTTCTAAATAAGCCTTAACTCCTATTAACAAGCAGTTTTATAGGTAATCTCATGGTGCATCTATATTAGAAGCCTTAATTCGTATTGGCAAGAGACTGGGAGAGTTGATTTTCACAAGCGTCTCTAGGTTGCGAATTTAATAATAGCAAATTCATTTGTAGGTATAGCAATAGATGATAACCACTTGTTGCGTTCGGACTATAAGATGGATGTATCAAAGTCTCCTTACCAACCTACTACAGTTTCTAGAGAGCCACTACCACAGTAATTACAAAGTAATAATTCTTGATTATTGTATCTTAGATGACAATAATAAATCATTGGGACTTCCTTGATACATTGGTTTAGTGCATGACTGAACATTTATCTGTCATTATGTACAAGGCCAAAATGCGTCGTTTATTATCTTAGCATTATATTATAGGTTCAGAGGAAAAACGTAAGCGCCACACCGCTTGTCCCACTACTCCAGGGTAGGATAACACATGTAGCTGTGTGCGTAGTGCTAAAAATGTAGTTTCTTTATAGTAAATTTTGTAGGTGGTACAGCCACACTGAAGCTAATACTTTTTCAGTGTGAATGGGTCGGCTCGTTCGGGGTTGTACCACCCTCACTCAAAAACCGTCGTGAAGTAACAGTATTTCCATTGTTACGTTTCGTCTGGTCAGTGAAAGCACCGGGGGCCCATCTCCTTTCTCCTCTCCTCTCCGTCCTCGCCCCAAACACAGGTTGGCAACGCACTTGCGACTCTCCTGGTGTTACTAGTGTCTATGGACGGCAGTGATCACTTAAAATCAGGTGACCCGTCTGTTTAACCGTCTAAGCTTTGGTCATTAGCACCTTTGCGCTCCTGACATGTGTACTGAGTATACCTTCTGTGCTTATCACCAATCCCCTTTATTTTTTGTAATTTTAGACCGAACACTAAAGTAACACAGAAAATGACAAAACCAAACAAGCGTGAATTGAACTTGCACTAACGGATTACCAATGTGGAATTGAATATAATATTTTTTATTATTCAATTTCTGATACATAGATATTGAATGGAACCTTCGATATCTTAGTCGGATTTACATTTGACTGATTTTTTAAATGACGCGCGAGTTCTCTTGCTGTTTATTATTTTTAACATTTAATCATCAGTTTCGTGAGTGATGTAACGTTATCAGGTCAGGAAGCGAATTAAGGATGTTCGCACGCTCATTACCACTGCTTATCATAAAATAATATTACGCGGTAATATTTCAATAACCATTTTTTGTTTTACATTCATTATTTTCACACAAAAAGTAACTAGTAAGTGTCTTTTACAATATTAATGAGGTTCTTCGTCTCTTCTCTAATACAAACGGGGCTCGGTACAAACAGTGATTGGAGAAATTGTACGTCTCTTTTGAAATACTAACGGGGCTTGGTACAAACAATGATCGAAGATATTATACGTCTCTTTTGAAGTACTAACGGGGCTTGGTAGTAGCAATCACCTCAGAAATTGTACATCTCTTTTGCAATACTAACAGAGCTCGGTACAAATGGTGATTGAAGAAATTGTACGTTTCTTTTGTAATACTAACGAAGCTCGGTACAACTAGTAGCCGAAAAGATTCTTCAAAAGAAAACACACATTACACATATACATTCTTCTTAATGTAATGTGTATCTACAAAAACTTAGTTAAGCGGGAGTTAGTAAAAGATCGTCATAATTTATATACTAGAAGCAATGACAATTTAGTTATACCATGTGTATAGTAACATGTAAAGCATTTTTGCTTCCTTGGATATCTGGAAAGCAAGAATGATATTACATAAACCTACAGATTTTAATGATTCATTTATTTTATCCTCTAGTGCTACTCTTAGGGCTAGGTTACGTGTGCATTCAGTCTTAATGTGGTACACATCTTCTAAAACATTGTATATGTCACAATTTGGTGACTTCTTCAATTTTATTAAATATAAAAAGCTATTCCGAGGAATGTGCCCTAAACGGAGTCGAATAGCGATACTTAATTCAGTTCGACTGATTTTAATTTTGTCAAACCAGGTATAGCGCAGTAAAGTAGGTTGTAATGTTATATACTATATGCCTTTTTTAAGTGATCGCTCATCGATGTATTCCTTCCACATTTTACGATAATGTTTTCTTATAAGATAAAGATGATCAGCATAGTAAGGTATATAATTTAATGGTATACCATAAATTATGTCCGGACATAATCGTAGAGTACGACCGCTTCTGCAAAGAAGTGGACAACTATTTTCAGGGCGGTTCAGTGCCCACGCTCGTTTCCGCCGCGGATGAGAACCTCGAGAGGAACTCTTTCGCGCCACTCCTGAAGGACCATCAGTCCTCCGGGAGTACCCTCCCTGCCCCGACCTCTTCTCGTTCTTGGGACGAGGAATGCTCCGATATGGAGCAAGACCCCCCCGCCGGGAACGACAGCTTCACCGTCGTATCCCGGAAGCCCAAGCCACGCAAGAAGCGCGCGAACTCCTCTTCAGACACGGAAGGCCCTAAGCCTTCCAAGTTATCCAACGTCGATGGCGCGAAAGTGCCAAAGACGTCGTCCACGCCCTCCGTGCAGGCTCCCTCGGAAGCTGCGAGTCCTGCAGCCTCGAGAAAGAAGCCCCATCCCCCTCCACCCGTCACGATCCAAGACAAGGCGTCCTGGCTCGATATTTCCGACCTCCTGAAGGAGGCCGAGATCCCAGTAGCCTCTGCCGTGAGTACCCGAACGGGTATTCAGGTAAAGGTTAGTCCCTCAGACGCTCATCGCGATCTTACGCGCCTTCTGCGCGCTAAGAAAATCTCCTACTTCACATATGCGCTCGAAGAAGAGCGCATGTTACGCGTAGTAATACGCAGAATCCCCGCCCAGATTCTCGTGGATGATATCCACGAAGACCTCAGGGAACAGAGGTTCCCAGTCAAAGAAGTCCACCGCATGCGATCTGCCCGAAATCGCTTGCCCTACGACATGGTGCTCGTTATTCTCGTTGAAAAATAATAATTTTTCAATATAAGATAGAGTAAACTCGCGTGTTTACGTCTATTTTCCCCTAAAAAATCGTCAAATAATAATATCACTTTTCTATTTTTAGATCCCGACGCCGGCGTCGTTCGCTTAAACTGTAAATTCGATCTCTTTAAATTTTTTCTGTGGCCGGCCACATCGCGAATCTCTATCTCGTGCGTCACAGGCAGAGAGCTCTCGTTTTCTTACCCGCACATTGATTGACCGCATAATCATGGCAATGTTTTTGTCCGTGGCTACCCGGATAGACGCAAAGATATTGTCTCGCGATACAGTACACACCTACATCGATTTTACACATACACAGTTAATCAGACACGCACCTTACACATCTGTGGAAGGGTTGTTTTTGTTAACTTTTTTTCCCTTATCGAACTGAATCGAGTAGATTTAGTTTACCTCCTTTCGAATTACATGTTGTGTTTTTGTATCATGCAATTTTAATTGCATGATCCAAAAATGGATACATGTATAGCTTAGCATAGTTTAGCTAGGATAGATCGGGTTTTTCGAGGTAACGGCCAAGCCGAGGTGTGCTGAACACCCTTGAGCTAGTTACCAAAAATAAAATCGGCTGAGTGCCTTAAGCGCTCACCTTAGTAGTCCGGTGAAGCTGTAAAGACCTTGCCAGGTCAATAGCGTAGTCAGTTCGAGAAAAAAAAATGGTATACCATTGGTAAGTGCGTCTCTAGCCAATTGATCCGCTTTCTCATTTTCCGTCAAGCCTATATGAGACGGCATCCATTGTAAAATTACGTTTTTATTTTTTAAATTTAAATCATCCAATAACTCTATGATTTTGTATGCTATCAGTGTTCCTCGAACTCGCGAAGTACACCGAGCTACATGTTGGAGTGCACTCTTTGATTCCGTAAAGATAACATAATTCCTATCTTCTAAAGAGTCAATATAAGCTAGTGTTTCAGCAATTGCAATTAATTTACCCTGCATAATTAATATAGATGTATTTATATTAAATTTACCATAATTTTCTAATTGAGGATCAAACCAAGCCATTCCAACATTTTATTTTTCTTTAGAGCCATCGGAAAAAATCCCTATACTTATGGATGATAACATCTTCAAATGATTATTTATATATTTTAATATGCTAACACTGTAACTAGCGTTTACCTTATTAATACACTCTATATGTGCTTTAATTTTTTGAGATAAATCCACATTGCTGACCTAGGTGTTCAAACATTTCTAAATATTCGCTACATTCTACTGGTCTTGTTTTAACATACTCATGTACCAACGTTATAAGAGGATTACTTTTCGGTCTCCAATAAAAACTTTGACAAAGTTGATACAACTCCTCTACAAGGCTAATTATATAGAAATTGCTTTGAAAAGATTTTAATTTAAGAAGATATTTGCATGCAAGGTAATACCTACGAATGTGTAAAGGTTCGATAAGTAATTCTGCCTCCATCACATGTAGGGGTGTACTTTTAAATAAGCCACCTTATTTGTCGCATACATTGATTTTGAACCATCATTAGTTTTTGTAAATGAGACTAAGAACTACTACCGTAGAGAAAACCGACATAGTCTATTCGACTGCGGATACGCACAAAATAAAGACGTTTTAAATGTCTGGGGTGTAAGCCCCATCCGGAACCTGACAATATTTTAAAAATATTAAAGAATTTTCAAGTTTTTTCAACTAACATATCAATATGCTTAGACAACTGCAGGGGTCGATCCAACCATAGTCCTAAATACTTCTATTTTCGTGAGTGTTATGTTAATAATTTTAAGATTTAGAGTTTCTCTGTTCTTATTTCTTCTAAAAATGCAGATTTTACTTTTTAAGATGACGCTTCCAACTCTGTCACTTAATAATTTAAATAGATGATTTAACGCCGATTGTAGATATCCAGAAAATGTTAATAGATTTGTATCGGAGAAATACGAGACAAAATCATCAGCGTATTGAGATACTTCTATGTTACTAAATGCTTTAAATATATGCACAGTCGCAATATTAAATAATAATGGAGACAAGGGATCCCCTGAGCTAAGCTTCGCCCAGCATTTCGATAAATATAGGAATCAGCCACTTTAATTTTAAGATTACGCTCTTTCAGAAAATTCCACACATATTGACATAAAAAACTTAACAAGGCGCAGACGCGATTTATTTGACGGTATTTATAAAGGGGCGCTAGGTCGTTGGGTGCACGCCGTGTAACACTAGTATAGCGAGTGGCCGACAAAACAATTTGAATCTTATGGTTATACATGATTGCAAATGTTTGTATTTCGTTAATAATGCAAAGATTGTGTTTTGAGTCACCAAGCCAAAATCAGGTATACCCGCGCCTATAGATGTTACATATCAAAAACTGACCGAGGACATTGTATGTCTGTTTTGTAATACTAACAGGGTTCCATATTAAAAATATCAAATAGATTGTAGGTTTCTTCAATAATACTCACCGTGAACATCTCACAAAGTAAAAAATAATCGAAATGGCGCAAACGGAATATTAGTCATTGATGGTCTACTTTATATGTGACTAGCCTCTGCCCGCGACTTCGTTCGCGTGGATATAGATAATTTGGGCTAACTAATATGCAGCGAAAGCTCTCAAGAGGAAAAAACAGCCCGATTTTTAAACATTCTTCATTGTTGCTCCGCTCCTATTGGTCTTAGCGTGATGATATATAGCCTATAACCATTCTCGATAAATGAGCTATATAACAATGAAAGAATTTTTTAAATCGGACCAGTAGTTTCTGAGATTACCCCCTACAATATCACAATTCACAACGTCACAAACTCACAAACTTTACCTCTTTATAATATTAGTAAGTATAGATTGTATAGATAACATTTACTCTCTTGACCTTTTCCTAAGTATGAGATCAAAATCGCAATGGATATCAATGTATATTACCAGTAATACCCCGAGTTACGCGAACCCTTTTTTTCACATGGGGATATCCCTAACGAATACCCATCGCGTCGGACAGCTGAGGATGGGTTATGTCCGATCAGCAAGGACTAAAATCCCGTGGACCCATGTAGCAGGGACTGTCGACTGCCATTGCATTCGCTCCCTCGACAGATGTTGGCCAACCGAGAGGCACCGACTGCGATCTAAGGGGTCAAAGATGGTAGGCCCATCAAAGGGGGAGTGGGTGTTATATCTGCCCCTGACGCATTGTGGGAGTCTCATCAGCATAATGCGTCTCCACCATATGGACCTGTGCAGTTTAAATTGTCAGGGCGATGGACATGTTCGGGAATCTTATCACACTATTATTATTAGTGTAGGTGGTGGTCTCGTTGAAGCTAAAACTGGCTTCAGCACGAATGGGTTGGCTTGCCTGAGGTAGTACCACCCACTCACAGTAAAACCAACGTGAAGTAACAGAGCTTGCATTGTTGTGTTTCATTTGGTCAGTGAGAGTGCCGGAGGCCCACCTCTCCTCACCTTCCCTCTCTCCTCTTCCCTTCCTCCAACCTCCTCCCCCCACCCCAACAGAGGCTGGCAACGCACTTGCGACTCCCCTAGTGTTATAAGTGTCTACGGACGGCGGTGATCACTTAACATTAGATGACCAGCCTGTTCGTTTGCCTCACATAAAAAAAAAATTAATATTAAGGGCTCAAATTTCCAGGATTTTTTTTACATTTCGGCAGCAAAATTTTGTTCCGGGCTCGAAAAATTCAATTTTATTTTTCCCACAGCCGTGCTATTGTTGGTTTTGACGTTCAACCATCTATCGATTCATATTTTACTCTTCAACCGATGACGTGCACAAAGTACATAAGATCAGAAAAATATTTCCAGCAAGAAAACATATTAACACCCGATCTTATTCCAAATCTACACGGAACTGCGAATCCATCAATCTATTTTTGTGAACTATTAAAATATCTTTCAATACGCGTAGGACGGTAACGTAGAAAAAAATCGAGATCAATGGAATCGTTTCGCCTAAGCTCATTTGACGTGGGTTTGATAAAAAAAACCTTTTCTATCGAGCTTATTCATAACATAGGGTTAATTGACAGTCGTTTTCATGTATCGAATAATTAAAAAAGTTACATGAAATTCTAATTTATTTATTTTTATTCTAAATATAATATAAAGAGAATAAATAATGTGAACATAATATATTACTCTTATCTATACTAATATAATAAAGAGGTAAAGTTTGTGAAGCTCTAGGGGGTAATCTCAGAAACTACTGGTCCGATTTAAAAAAATATTTCAGTGTTATATAGTTTATTTATCGAGGATGGTTATAGGCTATATATCATCACGCTTAGACCAATAGGAACAGTAGTCTGGTGAAGCTGTTAAGACCTTACTGGGTCAATAGCGTAGACATTTCGAAAAAAAAAAAAAAACGAATAGGAGCGGAGTACCAATGAAGAATGTTTCAAAATCGGGTTTATTTTCCGCTTGAGGGCTTCCGCTGGGTGTTAGCATTTTTTTTTTTTTATAGATGCACGACAAAGTGACTGCACTAAGCCTGATGTTAAGCATAGTACAATCCAAAAACATCGGCAACCACCGAGAGACAGATTATCCATCGCCGGTCGCCGCTGTCATGCCGGCCATAATGACGAAAGTCGCCCGGTACTGGATATGCACAGGCTGATCCCGAAACGCGACGCGCAGAAGCGAGTCACTATGACGGGCTTTTTCGCCATATATATGGTGGTTGCGACCCAGTCTGGCTGTAAAACCCTACCATCCCGCTCTCGTCATTGCCTCGTTCGTTGATCAGCAGGGTGCACCACGTGCAGGTGAGGTTGGCTTGGGTGTCTCAAGTCTTAAGATGTTATTCGACACCCCTTACACCCCATTAGCATTAGCATTAACCCTAAGTAAATATTTCACGCGAACGAAGTCGCGAGCAGAGCTTAGTCTATATATATAATAAGAATGTAAATATAAAGTGTCTGTATTTTTTGGATTTTTGTAAAAAAAATGTTGCTGGTGTCTTAGGATAAGTGATAAAAAACATTCCAATCATTTTTAGAATATTTGTCTGTTTGAACACTTTTGCTTTCGAACTGACTATGCTATTAACCTCGCAAGGTTTTTACGGCTTCACCGGACTACAAGTTTGAACACGCATCAATGCTAAAGTACTGCGTTTACTATAAAATCTCACCGAGAATGTCATAAAACATATGCTCGAGTAACATTTAGTTTTGGTTTCATTGAAATCGGTTCTCTCTATCAAAAGTTATTGTAATTTTAATGACGACGCGACTTAAGTACGAGTGAAAAGTAGATAAGTAAATGGACTTAATACATTCAAATGATTTTATTAGACACTGCTGTTTTACATTAAGTTCCACGGGGACGGAGTCGCGTGCACAACTAGTAATATATATATATAAATGACGACTCGAGAATAACAAACGCATTTGAAAACGCGAGCAAAGTAATACATAATTTATAACGTATATTTCTACCATTACTTTGAACATGTAAAGCCAAGACCGCGGGCGCCATCATAAAGTAGAAAAAAAGATCAAAAACAAAACTCGCCTTAGCAACAAACTGGCCGCACGGATTGAATAATAAAAAAAAAAGAAAAACAAGAAGTAAACGCGAAATCTAAATTTAAACACAACATTTAAACGAGAATGGAATTCTCGTGGTCGTAACTGCGCCGTAAAGTGTCGGTAAGCCTTTGACGTGGGAAGAAAGTATGCGAACGGGGATCGTTGTTTCTAATTGGATATCGCGATACGGCAGCCATTTTGAACGCAGAATTTTTAAAATTGGAGTTCGATTTGTTATACTTTAATTCAAAATCAAAATATACTTTATTCAATTTAGGCCCTGAGAAGGCGCCAAGAACGTCAAAGCTACCAACTACCTCTTCGGAAAACAACCCAGTCATCTAGAAGAACCGGCAAGAGACTCGATCTGGTTTATGTCATCATGTTATATATTTTTACAAAACATAAATTGTTACTTTTTTTTTCTTGGACTGACTACGCTATTGGCCTTGCAAGGCCTTTACAGCTTTACGGGACTACCAAATTATAGTTACATTCGTTTTTAGTAGATGCACAGAGAGGGGCGTTATTTCCAGACGTCACGCCACGATCGTTCACATATTAGATCCACCCTATAATAAGCCTTTGTTTATTAAAATCTGTCCACTGTATCAAACGTTATTGTAATTTTAATAACGACGCGACTTAAGTGCGAAAGAATAGCAGATAAGTAAATGTACTTAATACATTCAGATAATTTTATTAGTTACTGTTTTTCCGTTAGGTTCTAAGAGAACGAAGTCGAGGGCACAGCTAGCTTTATATATTAATCAAAATTGTAGACGTTGTCATATTAATATGTGGTCTAAGCTAGGTCTAAGGCACAGTATACATATTTATAAGAGACAGTATGGAAATTACATATAAATGCTCGTATCGTCACACTCACACAAACATGCGCATTGACGAGATCCCTAAGGGTACCTACGCACTATGCGGTTAGCCGCAATGCGGCCAGCCTTCCGGCCAACCGCAATCAAAGATATGTATGAAAAAGTAGTTTTTATACTCACTGCGATGCGGCTGTCGGCCGACCGCTACGGTCGTTCTGAGCGCTGTGGCCCGATTGGTGGTCAGCCGAATGGTTGCTATACACACTATGCGGATAGTGCTACTGTGCGGCTGCCCGCCATTGACTGTATATGTGTTCATCGACGCTCGCGCATGCTATTGATGATAACAGACATTTAAATATTAATTTCGCTACAGAAAATGTTATTATTGAGATACAAAATAGGTCAACAATCTGGCAT
Source organism: Antheraea mylitta (assembly GCA_014332785.1). NCBI lineage: Eukaryota > Metazoa > Arthropoda > Insecta > Lepidoptera > Saturniidae > Antheraea > Antheraea mylitta. The sequence goes on along the minus strand of JACEII010000173.1, from coordinate 145,859 downwards.
TATTAATGTTCACAATCTACTTGCACCCAGTACCTTTTTCATTATTTGTTTTTCTTTATATAAAGTGAATAAATATAATCAATAGCTGGAGAACTTCGATGTCTATCTTGAAAATGAGTCAATTTAATCGCAAGCTACGACAGTTTCTCAAACACACATTGCGGTTGCGGCTGCGGCTACTTGTCACCCGACTAGCCGCAAGCGCAACCGCATCCTACATTCAGCCGCACGGCTGACCGCATTGCGGCTAGCCGCATAGTGCGTATGTACTTTTTTTTTCTCGAAATGACTACGCTATTGACCCAGCAAGGTCTTAACAGCTTCACCGGATTACTTAGGCGAGGCGCTTGCGGCACTCAGGCAATTTTATTTGGGCAACTAGCTCAAGAGTGCACGGCACACCTCAGCTTGGGCTGTTGCCTGATACATGCAATTCGCGAACTATCTGAGCTAACCTAAGCTAAGTTACACATTCATACTTATATGAGTTATTGAAACACATATGTGTACCAAGCATACATACCTTGACAACTCTTATACGTATTTTGTGTTGGATAATTTTTCTAAACTATTTCAGTTCGATAAGGAAAATGCTAGCCCACCTATTCATACTAAAACCACTAATAGCTTCAGTGTAGCTCTACCACATACAAAATTGTATATCAATTGTCATCGAGTAATAATAAAGATCAAAACCATACCTACACGTAATTGAAGACACAGGCTATTGCTAGTACATAATATATTCTATACAAAAACACAAGAAAAAGAGATTACATACGTTGATTGGAAATCTCAACATAGTATTCAATTAAATAATGTAGACTAAACAGTTATTCATACGAGTCTGAATGCTTAGTAAATAATATAATTCAATGTAATACATTTGTAAACTGCTATTTTAAAAGTAAGATGCGCACACTCCTCAATCATCAAGGAGTAATCACAAAGGTCATGTAAAATGATACTAGCTTCTGCCCGCGGCTTCCTCCGCGTGCTATAGTTACATTGGGCTAACGCTAACTTCAACTCGTGACTTGGTTTACTTTGAAGGTGAAACTGTTTTTATGTAGGTGGTAGAGCCACGCTGAAGCTATTACTGGCTTCAACATGAAGGGGTCAGCTCGTTCGGGATAGTACCACCCTCTCACAGAAAAGTGACGTGAAGTAACAGTGCTTGCATTGTTAAGTTGCGATCGGTCAATGAGAGCGCCGGAGGCCCACCTCTCCTCACCTTCCGTCTCTTCTCTTCTCTTCCTCCAAGCCCCTCCCCCCACCCCAACACAGGCTGGCAACGCACTTGCGACTCCCCTGGTGTTGCAAGTGTCTACGGACGGCGGTGATCACTTAACATCAGATGACCCGCCTGTTCGTTTGGCTTCTACGATATAAAAAAAGGAATAGCTAGAACTTTTATTAAGCGTAGTTCGTGAAACGATGATTAGAAGTTTATATGAACACAAAGTTAAAAAATAGTGCATCAGCTCTGAGACATTTCCAATTTAGGTTGAAGTGTCGTCCATATAGTCGGCCATATCAAATAGAGATCAGATTATTTTTCCTTCACGTATGGTTGGAACACGGCTAGATTATAAGCGTTAATGTAACTTTAATGTATCTCACTTCTGCTAAACTCGGCAGCGGTTCAAGCCCAGGTCCGTTTCCTCGGCGTGGAGCCCTTGAGTACTGTGCTCATACGTACGGTACCATGACACGAAATCTTACACCACTGCAACAATATTACACATATCACCCCCACTCACGTCCACGTATACACACTTATACATTAAAGTAGAAGGGTTTTATTTCTTTCCCTTATCGAACTGAAATAGTTTAGATAATTATCATGCACAAAATACATGTAAGAGTTATTGAGGTATGTATGCTTGATACACATATATGTTTCAACAATTCATATAAGTATGAATATGTAGCTTAGCCTAGGTTAGGTCAGCTAGGTCGCGAATTGCATGTATCATACAACAGCCTAAGCCGAGGTGTGCCGTGCACCATTGAGCTCGTTGTCAAAATAAAGTCAGCGGAGTGTCTTAAGCACTTGCCTTAGTAGTCCGGTGTAGCTGTTGAGACTTTGCTAGGTCAATAACGTAGTCAATTCGAGAAAAAAAACTTCTGATAAAATTAAAACCGATGTGCATACGAATGAAGTCGCAAGAATTAGCTATTACAAATAAAAAATAAATTAGTTTTTTTTATTCAACATATTCAATAATCATTATTTTTTAATTTGTTTTAAACTAGCGGGCCCGCTTGATAATAAAAAAAACATGACAAACTGTTAAATGTAGTTAAATCTTCTTCATAAATCACTTTTAGTGTTGCTTGTATGCAAGACCAAGACGAGACTTGGTTTGGTCTTGTTATTTGTTCTTGCGTCAATACATCTGATCTTGGTCTTGGTATAGCACCTGTAGTCTTGGTCTTGGTATTGCAGCAAGTTTTGCAAATCTTGCAAATTCTGCTATACCCTATTGCTCTTTATTAAACCCGTTACTTTAAACTTTATAACAAATCAATAGATACATAGATTTTAATCCTTTATTTACAATTTAAAGTCTAATCAAATCATGTTGTAGCGGTAGAGCCAAGCTGAAACTATTATTGTTTTCAGCATTAATGGGTCAGCTCGTCCGGGGAAGCACCACCCTCTCACAGAAAACCGACGTGAAGTAACAGTGCTTGCATTGTTTGCCTCCCATGACATTAAAAAAAAAATCATAATGAAGAAGTCTTTCAAGGACTATTTACTGGAATAAAAATATGTAATTCTTTCTCGTGGAAAGATAGTAGATACTTCCTTTGTATTTCATATTTTTTTATACTGGCATACTTTACTAATAACTGAGCCGTAGAAATTATTTCGAAAAACTCATTAAATCTACTTTTAGATCTAGACTGTTTGAATGGGACGCTACAACCCCCATTACTCTGATTAGAGCTAACTGAAACTTCGTCACTCATGTCAAATTGTAAACTTATTAATCTGCGAACAATTATAATTCTCTAAACTCAAAGCGAAGTATGGATACAACATTGGATCTAACAAGACGGTGGCCGTCTTGTTAGAACTTTCCAGGGAGTTCTTGTGGCAAGTCAGAATTCATGTTCCGTGGTATTATTTCCCATTCGCTTCATTTGTGCACAATAACCAGACTATATTACGTAAAACACCACTAATGTTACAAAATTTTGAGTCATATAACATAAGATTATAAATATAAAATCAAACACATTACATTACAAGATCCTGCTAAAAACTCCAAGGTATCTATAGATTATAAAATACAATATAAATAATGTAAGCATCAGATAAACAAACTCTCATCATTTCATTATCAAACAATCAACGCTATTAAATAAAATCTTCAATTAATATTACACATGTGAAGTAATATGCAACAAATGATACATTCATCTATAGACGTTGCGATAATATTAAATTCATTCATTGAGCCGTCTCCCATCGACCGCACCCGTTCCCACAAAACAATGTTCCCACAACTACCGCATTTAGTTCGAACTATTAAAAATAATCCTAATTATAATGAACTCGTCTGAAACAAATATACGTTTGCGGTCGTAAAATGATTTACGGAGCTTAGTTGAGAGCAAACTGTCATTGCCGGTTAGAAAAAAATCGACTCACTAAACGGTAAATAATAACTTTGTGTAGGAGTATATTAGTGGGATCGTAAGCGCTTGAACATCAGTTGTGTCTTGGCTACGGCGGAGGCTGGTTTTGAGCGTTGCTCGTTTAACTTTTGTGTTGTGATTGAGGTTTGAGTGAAATGCGGTGCCTGTTAATAATTTGTTTATTTGTTTTGGCGGGACACCGCGTCGAGAGCGGTGAGTCGATCCGTTAATTATGTCCATATTTGCTTCATTTTATGTCCTTGTCTACGATTTATAGAGGCAAGAATTTGTACAACCGTACAAAAGACATCCTTCTACTATTTTCAATTGATTCGCTGTGATTTTTATTTACGTTTTCCTGTTATAAATTACGATTTACCTTTAATAATTATGTGAATTTTAATTTAAAAAGTATCCTTTTGGCATTTTGTCGGTGTGCCTTCGTCGCGAGAAAAAAAACGTGTAGGTCATTATTATTGCCGCCAAAAGTTCTCAGAAGTCCCTGTGACCTTATTTCCGTTTTACATTCGTAAAACTTTATCAATTGTTTACTGTTAATGAACTTATTAAATTAATCACAATTGTGCTATCGTTGTTTTAATTCTTATAATTGATTAATTATCTACCGGTTTTCATTAACAAAGCTTTTTTTTCTTAAATAATTTTACATTCAAATGAATTTAAACAGCCGGAGGCAATAAATGATTGGTGTAAGAGTTTAAATACATGACATTAGTCGAAAATATTCAGTTGTATAAAAAAATTAACGATTAGCTGACGTAACAGGTTTACAATCTAACTAATGCTGTTATCAAATTTCCGTGTACATAATAAAACAGGAATGTGTCGGGTTGATTATTGGATAATCTATACATTTTATAAAACAGAGTCGCTTCATATGTACACCTGTGTTTTCTATTAGTTCTAAAGTACGCAACAGATTTATATACGGTTTCCACTGTCATTTAGAGAAATTCACGTGAAAAAGGTCGACTTATTTTGTGCTAACAAAAGCTTTCGGGTGGTTCTACTGAAAACCATGATATTGAAACCTTACGAGATACATAAAAATAATATAGTAGAGTTGTAAATCTGATAAATGCCTACAAAATAGTCCTCGATGATATATATTTATCTCAAAAGGATAATCCAATTTATTCATATTTATCTATACTAATATTATAAAGACGTAAAGTTTGTGACGTTGTGATGTTGTGACGTTGTAGGGGGTAATCTCAGGAATTACTGGTCCGATTTGAATAATTCTTTCAGTGTTATATAGATCATTCATCGAGAATGGTTATAGGCTATATATATCACGCTACGACCAACAGGAACGGAGCACAGCTGAAAAATGTTTCAAAATCGGGATATTTTTCCTTTCCAGAACTACTGCCTGTTAGTGTATCTATTCCACGCGAACGAATTCGCGGGCAGAGGCTAGTCTTCTACAAATTATTAGTAGATAATTGTAATTTATTATTTGCAACCTCAATTTACATAGCCTTTACTTAGTTACGTCCAATCAAGCGACGTCAGTAAAATATGGATACTATATTTAGCGTTATTGATTTTTTTTAGACATTATCAAACTTTTCTATTTATTTCTGAAACTCTTCTTATATCTCTTATCGTTAAGGCAGTGTTCGTAAGAATCGCTTTCGTTCGACCGTTTTTTCTCCGACTTTGCAAATCCGAATTACACAAACAAGTTTTTTTTTTTAATTTTAGGGGTTAATATATAGCGTACGACACTCAAACATAACGTGGCTTTCTATTGGTAAAAAAATTTCAAAATCGGTTTAGTACCTCCAAATATTAACCCTACAACATTTTAAAACAAGCTGAATTCTATTTTAGCCGTTCCAAGTATTTTACGTTATTTTTCAAGAGCTTCAAATTTTGCACACGTACAATGTGAAGATCTAAGTAACTACCTGGTTTCACTCATGGTCTCCCTCACTCAAGAAAGCTGTCCTTTGCTGATTCATCTATATGCTAATATTGTTAAGAAGTAAATTTTGTGAGTTTGTAATGTTGTAGGGGTTAATCTCAGGAAATAGGATTTGAAAAATTCGTTTAGTGTGATATAGCTCATTTATCGAAGAAGGTTATAGGCTATATGCCATCACGCTGAGATCAATAGGCGCGGGGGGCAGAGCTTCCGCTGCGTTAGCCCAAAGTAACTATTCCACGTTTAGTCCGGTGAAGCTGTTAAGACCTTGCTAGGTTAATAGCGTAGTCAGTTCGAGAAAAAAAAAACCTATTCCACGCGGATGAAGTCACGGGCAGAGGCTAGTATGTTATAATTTTATATCTGCGTGAACTTTTGAAAGGCCTTATTTATTCATTAATTTTATATTTGAGTAGTTTCATTTCCAACTTCAATCGTTAATATAATGTTAATTTTTTTTTTAATTTTCACTATTTATACACTGATAGCCTATACCCGCGACTTCGTTCGCGTAGTAATAGTTACTCTGGGCTAACGTTGTTAACGCAGCGGAACTCTTAAGAAGAAAAAAAATCTTGATTTTGAAACATTTATCATTGGTGCTCCACTCCTATTGGTCTTAGCGTGATGATATATACCCTATAGCCTTCCTCGATAAGTGAGATATATAATACTGAAAGAATTTTTCAAATCGGACCAGGTCTCCAGGTCAAGATTTTCGAGAGATTTTTTCAAGTTGGTTGTCAGCTCTAATTAAGAATGAGTTTTATTTATAGAAAGATTTCACTAACGGTACTTTTAGAGGATATATCTTTCTATTGGAACTAGTAGGTACTTGTAAATCAATGTTACTTAGTAATTCCGCGCACTGTATTTATACCGTTAGAGATATTTAAGAGATATGATGTTTGTCATTCCGTATTCCGTTTTTTCTTGATAAGTCTTATTTCTTTGTTATTTATTTTTATATAGTTATTTGAAATACGAATCTTACAAACGAACTAAAGAAAATCAGACATTTTTTTTCTCGAACTGTAGTCAGTTCTATTAGTAGTGTAGTAGTTGCTATTGACTTAGCGAGGTCTTAAAAACTTCACCGGACTACTAAGGCGTGCGCTTAGGGCACTCAGCCGATTTTATTTGACAACTAGCTGAAGGGTGCACGGCACACCACGGCTTGGTCTGTTGCCTAATATGTGCAATTTGCGACCTATCTGAACTAACTATTCATACATATATAAGTTGTTGGAACATATATGTGTATCAAGCATACATACCTCAATAACTCCTACATATATTTCGTATCGTATAATTTTCTAAACTATTTCAGTTCGATAAGGGAAATAAACAAAACCCTTCCACTTTTATGTGTAAGCGTGTGTGCAGGTGGAGGCGATATGTGTAATGTTGCAGTGATGTAAGATTTTATGTCACTGTATCGCGCGAGCAGCGCACTCAAGGCCTTCACGCCGAGGGAACGAACCTAGGCTTGAGCCGCTGCCGAGGGGGGCCTAATCTGGTGCGCGGGAGCGAAATTTACCCCCAGACCACGGCGGGCGTGGGCGTGAATACGCACTGTTTGGAAATAGGCTGGTACTGATCGTTCGCTGTTGTTATTTTATCGGGAGGATCGGTAAAAATATGTCGTGGTTGTGTTTTGTAGCGCGTAGCGTTGGTTACGGTTTCGTATTTTGCGGCGGATACCACTACCGGACTAAGATAAATCAGGCATAAATAACCCAGACATATTAAAGAGATCGGTTATAGACATAAATTTAAAACGTACTTGAAATTCGTTGACGATGAATCAATGTAATCGATCTCAATTGATATTAATAGACCTTATGTACATGCAACAGACGCGTTTCCAATACTATTTATTTTAATACGTGGTTTCTATTACCTACAGTCTTCAATTGGTTCGTATGTGTATTCGAATTATTAATTTTGCGTTCGCTTTCATCTATCTGTACTAATAAAACTCTAGAGATTGCTTTTGTGCTTGTTTGAATACGACGATATCTGCAACTACCTATCAGATTTGAACGTTTCTTTCTGCGTCTTATAGTTAATTCATCCATAAAGTAAATACAATATCATCATGCTACGACCTTTAAAGGAGGAGCAATTACCGTACAAATTGTATGTTACAAAAGATGTTACGCGAGAACAAAGTTAGTTTACGCGGCATTAGGCTGATTGCGGATAAGAAATGAGCGTTAGTAAGAAGTGCCGAACTGTGAATGCCTATGTCATCTAGATACCACTCCGCTGGAGTTTCTTTAAGATTATTTTACTACGTTTGGTTAAACGCGCTAATCTTAGGTATTACTGGTACTATATGAAAAATTCTCTCAATATTAGTTAAGTCATTTACCGAGTTAGGCTTTAGGCTATATAGGAGCGGACCACCAATGTAGAAAGTTTCAAAATCAGAGTTTTTTTTGCTGTCGAGTGTTTCTGCTGCGTTAGCCTAAAGCAACTTATTCCACGCAGACAAGTTGCGGGCAGAAGCTAATCTTATATGGAGATATACGTACAAATTAATAATGCAATATTTACCTATTATTTAGAATAAATAACTATACTAATATTATAAACAGTTAACGTTTGTGAGTTTGTGAGGTTGTAGAAGGTAATCTCAGGAAATACTGGTCCGATTTGAAAAATTATTTCAATGTTATGTAGCTCATTTATCAAGGAAGGTTATAGGCTGCATACCATTACGCTAAGATAAATAGGAGCGGGGCACCAATAGAGAATACTTCAAAATCGGGCCGTTTTTCCTCTTGAGTGCTACCGCTGTGTTAGTGTTAGCCCGAAGTCGCGGGCAGTGGCTAGTAACTAATATATTCACTTATTTCGTACATAGATGGATCATTTTTATAATAGTTAACTACTATTTAAAAAAAACAACTGCTGCATATTTTCTTTCTTACTTTATTTCTACTATAAATGTGATAGTAAGTCTGAAATTTGGCATACATTTTACTTTAAAAAAAATCAGTTCTCAAGGGTATCTCCCTTATACATTAAAGAGAGTGAAGCAGCGAGGAAAAGCTAGTTGTTGCTAATATTTATTGTTTTTTCCATAAAGTGAGGCAAGCTTAGGACAAAGTACCCAAACTCGCTCGTCTTTAGTAATTTGTTGCACATTGCTTAAGGATAATACATTAATTACTTGTTCTAATAATTGCAACCTACAGTTTTAATACAAAGTAATAATATTTCCTATATGCTGGCAAGTTACGTAAGAAAGCTGACAGATCCAACAAAGTAGGTATTTTTAAAATAATTAGAATCATGCAATGACGAATGTAATTATTCCATGACTATTATGTTATTGTACTGTGGGGAATTAATTTCCTTATTAGGGAAAAAATAACCACAATTAAATGGATGTCAATCTTTAAGTCCCATACCCGGATAGAAATGATGCACGCGATGCTGAGGTAAATCGTATTCTATACTAATATTATAAAGAGGTAAAGTTTGTGACGTTGTAGAGGGTAGGTAATCTCGGGAAGTACTGATACGATTTGAGAAATTCTTTCAATGTTATATAGCTCATTTATCGAGGAAGGCTATATTCCATCACGCTAAGACCAATAGGAGCGGAGCACTAATGAAGAATGTTTCAAAATCCGTGTTTTTTTCTCCTTGAGAGCTTCCGCTGCGTGTTAGTTTTAGCCCAAAGTAACTATTCCACGCAAACGAAATCGCGAGCAGACAGAGGCTAGTATAAACTAGCGGACACGGCGGACATTGTCCTGCCTTTACAATAAAGAAATTCTAAAAGTCAATCATAGAATCACTTACCGTGTTCAATTGTGAATCTAAACCATTCTTGAATCCACCTGAACACACACATACATTTCATTGAAATCTGTCCAGCCTTTGTCCAGTTCAGCCAGGAGGAGTTCAGTCACATATACCTACATGCACAGGACGCACATGGCATATTTAAGTCTTCAATTTGAGGAAATAACTGTATTATTCCTGTGACTTCGACTATGTTTCAGAGTAATTTAAAAGGTAACAAACCTAAGCCATATCGGTCATGTGCCTTGTCGGGAATAATTACAATTCAAAGTCACCAGGTAATCTTGAAGAATACCAACATTTTTTTCTAATTATAAAATAAAATATTATGAATTATGAAAAGATAAATCAGAGTTGAGTTTCTTGCCGGTTCTTCACGACTGAGTTGTATTCCGAACTGCTGATAGTTTTGAGGTTAATAAGTGCCTTCCCAGGATCTAAATTGAATAAAGAGTATTTTGATTTTGATAATCCTCCTGTATCTAAGGAACATATAATAATTTCTATTTCACCACCGATATTAAGAATATGCCATCTTACTTTCACATTTTATCTAAGACAACGCTATACATCACCGCTACAACACTACACGATCACCCCCACACACGTGCACGCCTACACGCTTACACATGAAAGTGGAAGGGTTTACTTTTTTTCCATTATCGAACTGAAAAACTCTCAATTTTCCGATAATAAATATATGGAGGAGTTGTTGAGGCGTGTATGCTTGGTACACATATACGTTTCAACAACTCATACATATATGAATAGTTAGCTAGGTTAGCTAAGATAGGTCGCGATTTTGCATGCAACAGGCAACAGCCAAGCCGAGGTGTGCCGTGCACCCTTGAGCTGGTTGCCAAAATAAAATCGGCTGAGTGCCTTAAGCGCTCGCCTTAGTAGTCCGGTGAAGCTGTTAAGACCTTGCTGGGTCAATAGCGTAGTCACTACGAAAAAAAAAAAAAATTTAAGCGTGGCGTTACAATATTACTTTACGTATGTGTGCGTTATTGTGCCATTTGTTTAGTCAAAATATTATGTAGATACCGTGTCTACAGGTTTTTAATTATAATATCATTGGCCGCAAGTAAGGAGTGAATAAGCTGCGGTTTGCCGACTACTATTCTGGATGGACGTATGTAGGTCTTACTACATAGATACCTAGATATAGAAGCTAGTAAAAATGAGGTATCTCCGTTAACAGGTATAACAGTGTCAGGGTTTTTAGAGAATTATTTATACGCATTTGTAGGGCTGTATACAATTTCTCCGGATATAAAACCGGCTTTCCAGGTCTCCGATGTGAGCTAGATTAGTATTCTATCACAGAATTACTTTCAAACCCGTGCTGAATTAAACCACTCGTTGTTAACTTGGAAAGTATCTTATTATGAATTCAATATCCGACATTAAAATTATTACAGATAATAAAAAGCACATTACGAAGCGTACACTGGTAGTGTGATATAAAATGATGAAGCATACAAAAAACAAAAATGATTATTCACTTGTAAGCACACAAGGGAAGCTATATTTCCCCTCTCGGCAACGGCTCAAGCCTAGGTCCGTTCCCTCGGCGTGGAGCCCTTGAATACGCTGCTCGCGCGATAAAGGAGCACAATATCTTACAAAACTGCAACAAGATTACACATAGCACCCCCACACACGTGCACGCATACACGTTTACACATGAAAGTGGAAGGGTTTTACTTTTTCCCTTATCGAACTGAAATAATTTGGAAAATTATCCAATACGAAATTTATATAAGAGTTGTTGAGGTATGTGTGTTTTCCAACAACTCATATATGTATGAATAGTTAGCTTAGGTTAGCTCAGATAGGTCGCGATTTGTGCGCTGCGAGCCGCGCAGCGTACTGTGGCGTTGAGGGTGATACGGGGTTACCGGACGGTGTCCTCTGCGGCGGCCATGGTGCTGGCCGGCTCTCTTCCCTGGGAGCTGGAGGCGGAGGTCCTTGCCGCCGTATACAATTATACGGCGGCTAAGAAACAGATGGGAGAGCCTCTAGCTCCCGGGGAACTAGAGGAAAGGAGGAAAGTGGAGAGAGGGCTGAGAATGGAGAGGTGGGGGCGGGATCTGGCGGACGCGCAGTATGGTCGATATACCATTAACGCCGTCCGCCCGGTCCTGCCCCAATGGTGCAATAGACGATGGGGCTCCCTGACGTTTCGTCTGGTACAGGTGCTGACCGGGCACGGGTGCTTCGGTTGGTACCTGTACCGGATAGCACGCAGGGAGCCGACCGCCGTATGCCATGAGTGCGGCGTTGAACTGGACACCGCGCAGCACACACTTTCTGAATGTGCTGCGTGGGAGGAGCAACGCCGCATTCTGGCTGCGGCGGTAGGAGGGAACCTCTCGCTGCCGAGCGTGGTCGCGGCCATGCTCGGTAGCGAAGACGTCTGGAATGCAGTTGCCTCCTTCTGCGAGGAAGTCGTCTCGCAGAAGGAGGCGGCGGAGAGGGTCCGCGAGAACGACCCGTTAAGCGGCCGTCTCCGCCAAAGGAGGACAGGCAGGAGGAGGCGGCAGTTTGACCGCCTCCTCCCGCCACCGTAGCCGGACCTAGGGACGGGTGGGGCTGGGGCCCCACCTCCCCATTGCACAGGTCCTGCAGACGAGAGGAGACGGCCGGTGTGTACCCGGCTGTCTCCTTACAAGACGAGGCCCGGCGGCGGCACTTCTGCCGCTGGGCCACACCGCTGGGGCGGCACGATGAAGTCTATAGAGATCTCGTGCCGCCCCAACAATAGCGGAAGACGTACACCGTGGGGTTTTAGTCCGTGCGACTCGGACATAACCCACTCTCTCCCCAGGGAGGGTGGGTATCCGTTAGGGATTTCCCCACGTAAAGAAAAAAAAAAAAGATAGGTCGCGATTTGCACGCGCAACAGCCCAAGCCAAGATGTGCCGTGCATCCTTGAGCTAGTTGTCAAATAAAATCGGCTGAGTGCCCTAAGCGCTCGCCGTAGTAGTCCGTTGAAGCTGTTAAGACCTTGCTAGGTTAATAGCGTAGTCAGTTCGAAAAAAAAAGGAAGCTATATTATTTAAACTCTTTATATATGTAACTATCTATGCCCACGACTCCGCTCGCCCGTGGAACCTAATGTTGAAAAAAAGGGATTAATAAAATCATCTAAATGCATTTACTTTTCTCTCCTACATAAGTCACGTCGTCATTACAATTAAAATAACAGTTATTGTACATGCCATAGAGTGAACTGTTTTTAATGAAACCAATACCAAATGTTATTCAAGGACATTCTTTATGGTTATCTTTATGATGTTTTACCGCGAACTTACTACTTTAGTAGTGATGAATGTCCAAACAAACAGACAAACGGATATTTATAAAAATGATTCAATGACCACGCGAATCATTGAAGATCAAGTACAAGGAATTCAGTATCTTAATTCTACCCTCCCAATACATTGGTGATGATTCAATCTATGTCCGCAAAAGCTTTGAAAAACTGGATTTCGTAAAAGACCGAAATGATCTAAATACTTAAAACGGTGATAAACTTTTTATCCCATGTTTCACGCTCAGTAAAACCAGTAAAAGTTTTTTTAGGTTTTAGAACAAAGCCCCAAAGCATATTTGCCGGACTGTAAGTTGAAGCGCCATGTCAGGCAGGTTTTGGTGTCAAAAGGCTATTATGGAGTTGATCAATATGTGAACGATGTTGATGTTTGGAATTTACTCCTCTCTGTGCATCCACTAAAAATGGTGGTGACGTGTAATTTACTTTAAATAAATTAATCTAATACCTTTGAACGAGCAATTCTTTTATATTTGTATATATTCAGAATCTCGGAAACGCCGTCATATATTACCGTGAAACTTAGTATGTAGGTAGTTTCGGGAACGATAAATCGATCTAGCTAGATTTTATTAATAAATTTTTTTACTGAGTATTCAGGCAATGCAAAAGTATAGCTAAAATAGAAAGGTAAATTTCGCCGGTGCTATCAAGACAAAAATAGCTCTGATGGAAATCGGTTGCTTCGAAAATCCGTTTAACCGCAGTTCGAATCCGAGTGACAGCAGAAGAGTAAAAATAATAATAAGAATAAAAAAAAAAATTAAAAATGTTTTTTAAAGAACTGAGCTAGGCTCGGTCGCTCTGGTACTACTATATGTTAATAACATAAACCAGACTGAGTTTCTTGCCGGTTCTTCTCGATGACTGGGTTGTTTTTCGAATCGGTGGTAATTTTTATGTTCATTTCTTAGGGCCTAAATTGAATCAATTATTTTTGGCTTTGATTTTCATTGAAATATATTTTTATTTATTTATTTCTTAGTTAATAGCATTACAATCATTTACACAACAATCTAAAAAGTACAGAACAGTAAAATTGACTGTCTCTTTATCTGTTCTGATGATTGTAGACGTAAGAAGCGTGAAGTATCACGAATAGAGAATTATAAATAAAGGCTTTTCAACCCTTTGATGGTATGAAAATATAAATCCATTTTTTTTTTCATAACACTAAATATAATATTTCTACACGTATGATCTGTCACTTTTAAGCTTATCTGGCCTTGACGGGAAGAGACCCAGACGCTAGGTCAACATATTTGGAATAAGCATAATACAGAGACGAGTTTAAGTCAATCTAGAAACTGTCTTATGTTATAGACGTAGAATAAATTAATCTGAAATAGACCTAATACTTTTAAGACGATTTTTTATTTGGAGAAGATAAAAAAAAATTCTAGACTATCTAAAACTGATTAGATACGATGAAGCCGAATGGCGGTAAGGGTTGGCTCAATCGCAGAAATTTGTTTGCATTATTCTATGACACTATAGGACTACGTGGTATTAGTGTAAAACTGGTTAAAAGCATTTAGTCTGTTCGATACATAAAAAACGAATAATTAAAATCTTAACCAGTTTTTCCTTTAGCCTTTCATATGTAAATTATTAATACCCGGGCGACCGAGTCTAGTTCGATCCTTTAAAAACATTTTTTAATTAAAATAATCTGTTAGGTTTGCCTCACAAAATTAGCATTTTTTTTTTACCGTACAAAAATATTTGTACTGAGGTTACACGGATTTTCGAAGCAGTCGATTTCCATCTGAGCTATTTTTGTTCTGACAGCGGGCGAAATTTACCTTTACATTCTAGGTATATATTTTAATTGCCTGAATACTCAGTTAAAAAAGTTTTTTATGTATGACATCTAGCTAGATCGATTTATCGTCCCCGAAACTACCTACATATTAAGTTTCACGCAAATAGATGACGCCGTTTCCGAGTTCCTGAATATATAAAAATATACAAGAAATGCTCGTTTAAAAAGGTATTAGATTAGATGGATAGATTATTTTGGTTTTGTCTGTTTGTGAAGTTTGCAAATGGAGTGTGAAAAATCTTGATGAGATTATGAGATACATGTGACAAGTTAGTTTATCAGGGAACTTTATCTCTACAGTCTAAAGAGGTTCAATGTTAAAAGAGAATGAACCGTGTAAATCAGAAATCCGGTATCACGTACTATGACGTCATTTTGATAAAGCCCACCGTTGAATGAATGAACGCAAGACCTCTGATAACATGTGACGTATTCAAATATCCATGAGGGACTTACCAATGAATAATACTTTACGATCGGTTACCATTTGTCAGCTTTTACTGGACACCTATAATTATATTTGTTCCCGTTTTGCAAATAAAGAATGGAAGGTGTCTTTGGCGGCATCTTGTAATGTCATATAGTAGACTTTATATTTTATTTATAATCTTATGTTGTTTGGTTCTATATTTATATCAGTGGTGTTTTTTGTAATATAGTTTGGTTATTGTGCACAAGTGAAGTTAATCGGAAAGAATACCACGGAGCATGGCTTTTGACTTGCCACAAAAACTCCTTGGAAAGTTTTAACAAGACGGCCACCATTTTGTTAGTATATAATATAGTAGTAAGAAAAAAAAAATTGCAGTAACAATTTACTAGAAGATTAATTGTTAAAAAAAAGAATGGAAGGTGGGGTGGAGCACAGAGGGAAGTAAAATTAGAAGTGGCAGGTTAGTTGTTGGTCATTAGATAATTGCCGCTCAATTTCAATTGTATTAAATACTAGCGACCCGTGCAACTTCGTCTGCACCAAATTGGTTATCACTGGTTTCAATTGTATTTTTAAACGCGAAAAAAATGAATAAAACTGATATCCGATGATTGCAGCCACAACTACCGTTTCCAATTGTGAATGCAAACTATCCACGGACTCACTCAAACATATACCCAGATTATAAGAGATTTTTTTTTAATAAGCCCAAAAACCCGTTCATACCGTCATCTACCAGGATCAATTAAAATAAAAACTAACCTACATAAAACTAAATATATATCTCTATCACTTACTTTATCATAACTATCTTCAACTTGTATTAAAACCTTTTTATACTCCATCGTATTGAAGAAAAATATATGAACACCGTGTCGAAGCGTCAAACATCGCGTCGCAGCGTTAACTGTCACTTACTTGTAACTGTTATCTAAGAGTTAGAAACTTACACCACTTACAACCTACCTTTTGGTACCTAGTGCCTTTTGGTAATTTATCTATGTTGACATGTTTCTATTATAGATTATTCGACGTTGTTACAGTGAATATTTGGCATTAAATTTATAACGTGTATTTGTCACACTTGATATTGGCGAAGTTACCAACATAGGTAGAGGCGATACCGGAAAGAATCAATAAAGCCAGTTTTATATATTATATTCATCCGAACAACGGGCTACCTGGCTGCCGGTAAACGTTGCGCTTATTTGTGCATATCGTACCTTTACAGATAAAAATATTGATTTTTAAAGAGTTTTAGTTTTCTTTTTCACTAACTTTGAAACGTTATTAAATTGGAATTATTGTTGAAAGACATTTTTGTTAATGACAATAATGTGCTTGATGCTATTTTTAAAAAGAAAAGTAGTCTTAAACCATGTTGGAATAGCAGTATTATTATTATTATATTTAGATATAAATAAGTACAAATTTCATCTTTCAGACTAATTCAGTTATTAAGTCAATATTTAGACTGCACGATAACGATAGCGAGAATTGTGGCAGCGTATGTTATCGACGCATATATTTAAGATGGCGTTAGTCCCAAATCATACGTTTACGTTTATTGTTGTTTCATTGTATACGGTGAAATCTTAATATTAATAATGTTTAATGAAATGAAATTTGTTCTTTGCTATGGAAAAAAAATATTGGTTTCGAATTAATTATTTTTATTTATAAAATATTTCAGCGGGCATATTATTGTTTATAAAAAAATGCCTGGCTGTGATAAATTCATGTTTTTAATTGCGTTTAAAAGTTAGTGAAAAAAATGTTCCTAAACTTATTCATAAATCAAAATTAATTAAATCAAAATGCGCATTAAAAATATAATGTCAACCGGCTACCAGGTGTCCTAAATTCTATCTATTGATACATTGATAATTTGTGTAGGTGGTAGAGCCACGCCGAAGCTAGTACTGGTTTTAGCATGAAGGGGTCGGCTCGTTCGGGCTAATAACACTAAGGGCTAATAACTCACAGAAAAACGGCGTGAAATAACATTGCTTGCATTATAGTGTTTCGTTCAGTCAGTGAGAGTGCCGTAGGCCTAGCTTTCTTCCCCTTTCCTCCTCTCCCTTCCCTTACCCTCCGCCTCCACATATACAGGTTGGCAACGCACTTGCGACACCCCTGGAGTTGCTAGTATCTATAGACGGCGGTGGTCACTTAACATCACGTGACCCACCTGTCCGCTTGCTTCCTATGATAGAAAAATATATATATATTGATATATTAAAGAACCAGCTATTCTAAAATTCTTGTTCTTCCAACGTTTCCGGCTCTTGTACTAAGGGTCGCAAAAAAGTTTAGTTACGTTAACTACAAATTTGTTTTTCGTTATCCTGGAGAACCTCTTGCGTTCTATTGGATGAAAAGTATACTGGATGTAGCCTTGTAATATTAGTTATCACTATGTTAAGTTTCGTCAAGATTGGTTCAGTACTTTCAGAGTGATGCGTGTTCACAGGGTCAGACAGACAGACAGACAAAGATTGTAAAAAGATTATTTTTGATTTCTATATCGATAACATAGTCTACCCTGATTAAAATTTTCAAAAATTATTTAATGTACAGATTTCGACTTGTTACAGTTTTACTATAGTATATAGATTGCAAATAAATTATATATATACAGAGAAATAAATAAATAAGTGTTGAGTATAAAAAAAAGAGGTATTCAACTCAGAAAAATGCAGGATTTTGGAAATAATAACAGATTTATTACTCAGGAATACAATTAATCTTAGCAATAATGTTAATATGTCAATATTCTGAATTAATCAATATTCAAAACAAAAGTGCACTTCTGACCATAAATAATAATTAAAGAGATATTAGATATTCAACCTCATATCATGTCTTACTGCGGACACTTGTTATTTTACAAAAAATTACTTCATAGATTAACGATGCTTACAGCTCGGCCGCCCTTAGTATAGTGAGTCCTCTCACGTTAACAAAAAGAGCTAGTAATTTTTACAACTAACATTAATTTCTATTTGTCTAAACCGTTATTTAAATAATCTGAATGCATTTCAAATCAACAATCAGATCGCACATAGCATGTCTACTTAGAGTATAGTTACATTATCTTGCTCAGTCTGCTATGATCTACGGACATCTATGCTTTAGCGCTGGTCGCTCAAAGCCTTGTTCACAGTTCCTGTGAACAGAGTCTGCAATGTTCTACGACCATTTAAATCTAGATCTAATTTAATCGAGATCTAAAACTGTGTGTTTTAGATGAATTGTGGATTGTGTAATTCGTACTAACATCAAACGACGCATGCAACTTATCAATTGTTATCACTTCGGAAGCATAATTATATTTTTTTATAAATCAATTTACGTCCTCCTACTTAAGATTATGAATATAAATAACTATATTGGTGAATGACATACTTGTTTATGAACGAATAGCGTCATACGCTAGCCATATCTGCGTAACTAGAGTCTCTTCATGTAATTTAATCTCTGATCGCTACAACGGCATATATCCTTGGTTGTCGTGAAAATATTCTGCTGCACGAGATAAGAAATGATTCCAGATAATAAAATAGGCACCTGGGCGAGCGAACTTCACTCGTTAGCGTAATAATTGCTTTTTTTTATAAAGCTCCATCTTACAATATTTTGAGGTACCAATATCAACCACTGGCAATAATTCAAGTATCAGTTTTTTTGGCGGGATTTTAATCTGTTATGTAGTGGATTTTATGTTTTATTCATAATCTTGTGCTCTTAACTCTATATTTTGTAAATTTGGTGGTGTTTTACGTAATAAAGTTAGATTATTGTGCATAAGTGATATGAATGGAAAATATGCCCAGGAGCATGAAATTCTGAGATGCCACAAAAACTCCCTGGTTCTAACAAGGGATCCACCATCTTGTCAGAATATTGATTCACACGACGCTTAATATTAAATGATCGTACGACGCTTGTAATATTATTGACTACGTGACTATGGCAGTAATAATCTGAAAGATAGATTGCCAAAAATAAAGTAAAAAAAAATCATGTGTCACAAAAATGTATTAGTATTACTCACTATCAGGCACAGTGCAGTCGCTTTGCTGTACTATGATAAAAAAAATTGCCACCCTATCTTGTAGAAGTGGCCTACAAGCCACAATTCTACTAGTGTAACGTAGCAAGCACTGACGACCTAGCATCCTTTAATAAATGTCGCCAAACACACCGCGCCTAGTTGAATTTTTGTATTTTGTATCTTATAAAAATGAATATTTATGTAATAAAATAAATAAACAGTCATTATTTTATAGAACAAATTTGTAATTTTTTTAGCTCTATCTTTTTATTACGCCATAACTAATTCCTGTCGTAATCTGTTCTTTTATGCATATAACTTATACAAAACAATTTTCATGTTTCACATCTGTCAAGCGTCCTGCGACGGCTCAATTTTTTTTAAGTTACAATATTGTTGAGATTTTTTTACTAAAGAGTGTCGAAATATATATGGTATAATACTATAGATTATGATTGTAATTCTATTATTGGCAACTAATGTTCTAGATTATTACTACCTACCTTTACTATTACTGTAGAGTAAAAATTTTAGTTTCTAACAAGATGCTGGCCCCCTTTGTTAAAAGTTTCTGGAGAGTTTTTGCAGCATCTCAGAATTCATCCGCTGTGGATTGTATTCTATCCACTTCTCTTGTGCACAATAATCGAACAATATTACGTAAAGTGCCACGAATATTTACAGAATATAGAATCAAATAACACAAGGTGACACTGCGCTTGGCTTTTAGGATTTTTTTAAATTGTAAAAGCAGGACAGCATCCGCAGGGACCGCTATTGTATATATAAAACCTAAATTTCTTTAAAATGTACAGTATCTCAGTATATAAAAAGCGTTTTATAAAATTATAACGAATCAAACACGATAACAAAACCCGAGTAAATCGACTCGCATAACGACAAGAAACTGGTCCTTTTAACAGATTAAATAAAGGAAGGTAGACCGTGAATAAATTTGCATCGTTATTCGTGGTAACATTCGATTCCCTTGCCCGATAAGGGTACCGTTAGTTCGTGCCGATGTGACTCTGGTTGCTTAGCGCATTCCGCATAATGCTATAGATCGAAGGACTATACACTGGAGGCCACAAAAATTTGACTCGATACAAGACTGTTTTTTTGAAGTGAAAACTTATTTAGACAGCTGAGTGGTATTTTTCGTAGGAGACAAACTCACGGATTCGTGTCAACGAGGTGCTGGTATAGCGTGACCGATCGTATGGAGCTTACGTCAGACTAGCGTGTAGTATAGCAACCTGTGTATGTTGTATATTGGTATTGCAACTTATAATATGGTGAATTAATTACTAAACTATATAAAAATGTATATAATTATTGCTTCGATTGTTAAGATATGTGAAAATTACACTAATTTTAATTATATAAATATATACATTTTGAAATTTAAATAATTCCGACAATAAGTAATTTAAAAATTCACAGAGAACACTGTTATTCTAATGTATTGAGTTTTCACTTCTATCGGCAATCCTTATGATTTCCTCGACTTTTTTTACTTGAACGCTCTAATCTGTAAAAGTATTAACCAGACTTGAATAATAATTTGTACAAACTAAAAAAAATACAATATTAAAAAAAAAACTAAACTATTCATATATTAATAGAACTTTTGCTCGCAATTTCGCTCTTGTCAATGTAGAATTAACTTATACCTCGAAAGTAGTATTTTTTTTTAGGTGAAATTTCTAATTATGTCATTTTTAGTAGCTTTGACAACGTGTAGAAAACATTTTATAATAATCGATTGTAACAAACAATGTACAATACTCAGTACAGTTTTTAGGTTACAAATAAGATAAAAATACACATAATGATATCTATATACATATTAACAAATAAAAAAAAATATTGTACTCCTCACTATGATTGATCACTGGACGATGACTAGAATTCATAAATTGATATTAAGAAATATGTGTAAGAGTTACAAACTTCAATACCGTTTGACCGATCACCATCGAAATTGGTATTGTTCTTTCATTGATTAAGTTTTGATGTTATCCACTTTCCTGTTTATCCTCTATCAGTCCGTTCAATCGGTCACCGTAAAATTGCTATAGCGAAACACGAAGGTTATTTATGCAATATCAGTTTCGCTACAATTTAACTATGTATATATTACGACAAATGTACTCAAAGTCACTAGCACTACTAAGTAATATTTAATTGAAATGCCGGAGATAAAAGTGCACCGTACAAATTTATTTTATTTTAAATCAATTTGATTCTGTTTTTGAAGCGTTTTCTGTCGCACATCGCAATGACTACGACAAACAAAGACAGCGTTATATAAAACCGAATTTAGCCGACTATCTCAGTCTTCTCTACGACGCAACGTAAAAAAGCCAATTACTGGTGTATCAAGCAAAATCTCAATGTAAAAAAAAAACTTAAATTACGTTATTTTAAACCGGGTCTCTCGATTACTTTTCTCATTGCAATAAATTAATTAATACATTTGTCCTAATCTCAATTTCTCGGATAACCTTTCGGGCAGTTAATTAAAAACAATCTCGTACGATTAAAAATAATTTTATCGCTCTGTGGCAACTACGGGAATATGATAAAGACAATGGTTTGTAGCATTGAGTTTTGTGTTGGACTACTTTTTTCTTTTTATTTTAATTCATATCTCAAATTTATTTTAAAACGAATTGAAACGTAGTCACTAATAATTACAATTAATTAATAATTTATTTTACTGTCTTTATTATTCATTAGAAATATTCGAAAATTAGGTAGTACATATATTTATGGTTTATTTTTGAAATTATGAAGTTGTTTACACAAAATCAAATGAATTATTAATCAACATCGATAATAGTTATTCAGAAGCATAACATGATTGTATCCAGTAGTCCGGTGAAGCTATTAAGACCTTGCTTGGTCAATAGCGTAGTCAGTTCGAAAAAAAAAACGATTGTATCCAAAATTGTTCCTTGAATAAATGTATACACATATATAAAACTGAAATTGTTTCTTTGTTCAATCTAAATTTCTTTATTAATTATATCTTACAACATTCTTATTATTAATTCAATCTATTTACATTTCAATTTAATTCGTACGGGAAAGGTTGGCCCAATTTTTAACATGACTTTTACTATCAGGTATAGCTCTTTAATATTTTACGAAAGCTAAAAATAATACTAATATTTCGTTTTTCCATAGAGGTAATGCTAATATTTTAAACAGACAACTTAATATCGACAGTAACATTATGATTATTAAATAGTAAAAATATCATTACAAAAGTCTAAAATTAACCTAGATAAATCAAGCACAATCATTTATAAATTGTATAAAAAACTGTGTGTGAACTTATGTACACGCGTTATAAGTTATACTTCTTTGGCTTAACAAGATAAAAATCTTTTCAAAAATGTTTACCTTTCACTTTATTCTAAGTTTGTAGTGAAAAACGACACTAAAAATAGAAAAAAGGTATTTAATACACCGAAAGTTTTATTACAAATAAAAATGTAAATCGTAATAACTTCAGGGTGTCGCTTTTTCGTGACGGTGTGCGCGCGCATCGTAAAATTTACTCTCATCATTTTTCGCTAACGCGCCAAAAGAATTATAACTTCAAAAGGCGTCACAGAATCGACAGTAAAATTATGTTTATTAAATAGTAAAAATACCAATAATAAAGTCCAAAACGAACCTAGACAAAACAAGTACAATTACGTATTAATTGAATAAAAACTAAGTAAAAAAGTTAAAAATAA
Organism: Antheraea mylitta; assembly: GCA_014332785.1. NCBI lineage: Eukaryota > Metazoa > Arthropoda > Insecta > Lepidoptera > Saturniidae > Antheraea > Antheraea mylitta. The sequence continues at coordinate 123,025 of JACEII010000173.1, read as the reverse complement.
AACCTTTCATGACAATACCTTTAATTTTGGCCCGTACTGTAAAAGGTATGCAACATCTACCTGCCGGTGTAAGCCGAGCGGGGGCAATACCCGCCGTTGTCCTCAACCGACGCGACTATGTGATTCATAACAACATATGCATAATAACCGGCTTTCCAGCCGGCTTGTGTTTTATCTCGGATTTCTTGTTTAATAAACTATTATTAACTAACACCTTGCGTTCATAAATATTTCTACATAATCATTATAAAAGTAATCTTTTTATATATAACTAGCCTCTGCCCGCGACTTCGCGTGGAATGGAAACCCCGATTTTTAAACATTCTTCATTGGCACTGCGCTCCTATTGGTCTTAGCGTTATAGCCTATAACCGTCTTCGATAAATGAGCTATATGACATTGAAAGAATTATTCAAATTGGACCACGCCACGCTACAACGTCACAAGCTCATAAACTTTACCTCTTTATAATATCAGTATAGTGTTAGCAGGGTGTATAGGACATAGTCGATGCAGCCAGGATGCCAATAAATACTAAGTAATTACTTTCACTCTTTATTTGGCCAGAGTTATGGCTTACAGTACTTTTCACAAAAGAATGCGAAGATAACACCGACATCTTGCCTTTTATAGACCGAACTATATAATTTATAAGATGAACTATACAACTCAAAGCAATTACGATTTACTTATAATTCTGCTATATGTTTTAAGTAACACAAAGATAATTAACTAACAAAGTCTGAAATATGTTTAGATATACGATTATGTGTGTAGAGTAGAGACATCTAGCCCTTTATAGGCCAAACTATGGAAGTCAAAGCAATTACTATTATTATCATAAAACTAATGTTATGCAAGTAATAAATGAACAATATCAATTCCTATTTATGCCTCATTGAAATCTACATAATTATAATAATTCTCATTTATGTATCTTTAATAAAATGGCGTTAGTGTTAATGTGTCTCTCTTATATGTTGTCGCTTGGCGCTAGTATCAATGCGTATCTCTAATATGTGGCGCTAGTATCTCGAGTCACGAGCGGTACCGGAGGTGAGTAGCTAACAATAGATTCTTCTGTCCCTATGTGACTGAAATTCTCCTAAACGGTCGGAGAGATTTTGATGATTTTTTTTTTTGTGTTCAGGTGGATTCAAGAATGGTTTAGGTTTACAATTGGACCAAATAGCACTGACATATAAAATCCCAAGATACACTGTCTCGAACAAAAGTAGCGTATAAAACCGGCCGCAAATACTCCTCAATAATACATATGTGGTTATAGTTAAGCCATAAACTTATGATTTTGAAATTTCAACATTACTTGTTGAAGTTGTTTTTAGAAGGACGCAAGCGACGCGAGACTACTTGAAACAACTGCATAATCCAACATTATACACTCATTTTAATATGCCGGCTGTGAGACGTTAAGTGTACACCTTGGGCTTTTGTATATCAATGCCTAGTAGGATTCGTTTGTTTTTCACCCAATTAGGCCTCCCACGGCAGCGGCTCAAGCCTAGGTTCGATCCCTCGGTAGGGAGCCCTTGAGTGCTTTGCTTGCGCGATACGGTGACACAAAATATATATCACTGCTACAACACTACGCGATCACCCCCACACATGCATGCCTACACGCTTACACATGAAAGTGGAAGGCTTTACTTTCATTCCCTTATCGAACTGAAAAAACTTCAAATTTTCCGATAATAGATATATGGAGGAGTTGTTGAGGCGTGTATGCTTGGTACACATATACGTTTCAACAACTCATACACATATGAGTAGTTAGCTAGGTTAGCTAAGATAGGTTGCGATTTTGCATGTAACAGGTAACAGTCAAGCCGAGGTGTGTCGTCCACCTTTGAGCTAGTTGCCAAAATAAAATCGACTGAGTGCGGCTAAGCGCTCGCCTTAGTAGTCCGGTGAAGCTGTTAAGACCTTGCTAGGTCAATAGCGTAGTCAGTTTGAGAAAAAAAGGATTCTTTTTGTATTATCAAGGCAGGACAACTTCCACCGGGTCTGCTACTTACAACATACATTTATTCTTTGTTCCGATTTTAATATATTTGGTCGTATTTTTACTGTAACGAAATACCTTAAAGCGACTTGCGGTGGGAGTTAACTTGTAAAAATCGTCACGTAAGAAAAAAGCGTTATACACCCACCACTTTGATTATGTTATGTTACTCTTTGTCTCTCTCTATTATATACCGGTGTGTGAGTAATGTGGGAGTATTTAAACTGGAGAAGACAGGCATTATACGTTGTTAATTGTACTATATATAGCCCTATACAAAGGCGTGGAAATTTTATTAAAAAATGATTTGCTATTTTTTGGTTAAATTCTAGTTGACTATTACAATATTTCATTATTAATGAATGAATACTCTTCCTAAAATATTATCTCCTTTATATTTCATTCCTTCCCTTATTTGCGTTGAAAAAAATTAGAGAAAAAAAAAAAACAGAGAAGTAATGATAGAGACATACAGAGTTTCTGTCACGCTTTTTTCTTACGTGACGAAAGTATACAAACATAAATGACACTACTTATGAATTACTAATAGAATAAGTCGTGATGTGGTGTTGAACATTTATTTAAAATTGCTGCGGTTTTCACATATGTCGACAATTGGATTGTTTCAATGAATCGACAAATGCGTAATTTATTTCTGGAAATACATACAGTTATTATATCATTACTTTCCGGGAAAATTAATGATCTCTTCTTAATGAATCGGCCATTGCTGTTGTAACTAATTGTGGAAAATAATCCCGATGATTTTCTTGAAGTCCATACAAAACTATGTCGGCAAGTAATTAATGAACCAATTGTTTGTCACTATCAATAGAACTGCAATTATTGGGGTTAAAGGGCAAATTGTGGATCGTTCGGGAGTGCTTCGTCTCCAAAACGATTCTCATTATATATGACAATTTTAAATCTTTTTCAATACTTCGTATGCTTTTTCTTTTTCGAAATGAAAACTCTGTTGACCTGGAAAGGTCATTACAGCTTCACCGAACTATTGAGGCGAGCGCTAAAGGCACTTAGCCGTTTTGGGATGTTTGGGCGACTAACTCAAGGGTGCACGGCACACCTCGGCTTGGGCTGTCGCCTGTTTTGTGTAAAAATCTCCACCTATCTGAGATAACCTATGCTAAGCTATCTAGATATACGTATATGAGTTATTGAAACATGCATGTGTACCAAGCATGCGTGCCTCAACAACTCCTATATGTATTTTGTGGAACACTTCGTATGCTTAAAGTGCAATTTATATTATAATAAAGCTGAAGAGTTTCTATGCTTGAACACGTTAATCTCAGGAAGTACTAGTCCGATTTAAAAAATTCTTTCAGCGTTATATAGAACATTTATTAAGAAAGGTTATAGGCTATATATCATCTATATATATCTCAGGCCAATAGAAGCGGAGCACCAATGAGGAGTGTCTCAAAATCGTTTCTTTTTCATTTCGAGAGCTTCTTCCGTGCGCTGCGTAAATGGTAACTATTCCACGCGGTCGAAATCGCGGGAAGGAACTAATCAATAATATAGCCCAAGATAGTAAACATGCAAAGTTTACAGAGATACTGGAATGGAAGTGCATTCACTGGTGCTCTGCGATAGATTTTCAACTTAATTTGGTTCTAGTGAGATGCTTTCTTCCACCAAAAATACCGGCTTAAATTGTCTTCAAACTATGACGATCAACACAGTGTCCTAATTTGCTACGACTGATCTATTAACACTTTCTTCACTTCGATCAGTTAATTTTATTCTTCAATTTTAAATACTTAATATTACTTTACTGTTACTAGAAGTTATATTGTTTTGGTGGAAAAGTCTGTCTTTAATTTTGATGCGTAACCACGATGTCTACATATATGGAAAAATAATTATTTCGTAAATTATTTTCAGCCCCGAGGAAGTCTGAGCTGTCTTCTAGTAAAGGATGTCAACCAGGCACCTCTTGGAAAAATCAGTGCAATTCGTGTACTTGTAACAGCAATGGCATTGCTGTGTGCACTCTTGCATTGTGCTTGGGATCCGAAGGAGGTATGTCTCTTTCAAACACAAGATCAATATTCTATTAAAGCCTTTTCAGATACGTATTTGGGCTATGTGCAAGATATGCCCGAAACACTTAAAATTACCGCTTGTAACTTTCAACGGCATTTTTAGATTTTTGTTAAAAAAAAATTGCAAGTGTCTAAGAATAGGTAAGTCATAAAGTATATCATTTTAAACGTCTGTCGGTTTGTCTGTTAGCTTGAACACGCATCACTGCTAAAGTACTGCGGTACCATACGATAAATTCTTGCCAAGAAAGCCATAGAAACATATATTCGAGTAACATTTAGTCTTTATTTCATTACAATTGGTTCACTCTATCAAAAGTTATTGTAATTTTAATGACTACACAACTTATGCGATTTAAGTATGAGAAACGAGTAGATGTCTATCTATCTATCTATCTAATACCTTTAAACGAGCAATTCTTGTATATTTTTATATTGTTATATATTCAGGATCTCGGAAACGATTTCAGCAATTTCTGTGAAACTTAGTATGTAGGTGGTTTCGGGGAAGATAAATCGATGTAGCTAAATTTCATTTATAGAAAACTTTTTATCTGAATATTCAGGCAATGAAAAAATATAGCTAGATTAAAGTAAATTTCGCTGCCGCTGTCAAAACAAAAATAGCTTAGGTGGAAATCGGCTGCTTTGGAAATCAGTCTAACCCCAGTTCGAACAAAAAAAAAAATATAAGAGAGATATCTTTTTTGATATTTTTTTTTTGATAAAAAATCCTAAATTTGTGAGGCAAACCAAACAGTTCATTTTAATTAAAAAATGTTTTTTAAAGAACCGATCTAGGCTCGATCGCCCAGGTACTGTAAATAAACTAAATACATTCAGATGATGTTATTAATAACCGTTTTTTTAATAAGGTTCCACGCAGACGAAGTCGCGGGCACAGCTAGTAATGTTTATATAATTGTCGATAAAACATTTCAGCTCCAAAGAAGACTGAGGTACCGTCGGGTAAAGAATGCTTGCCGGGTAGTTCTTGGAGGAGCCAATGCAACGATTGCTCTTGTGATAGTAAGGGTATTGCTGTGTGCACTCTTAAATCGTGTTTGGGATTAGAACAAGGTATGACCTTTCTATTAAGAACATAATGCTAACAATGTAGGCATTAAAGCTTTCTCAAATACTAGGATTATATGTCCAAATTAGAAAGTGTACTTGTAACTTATATACGTTATCATATAAGAATCAAGAAAAATAGGTGTAAGAAAATAACGCAAAGAAGTAGACAATAAAATAGACATATATAAATTAAGTATAACAATAATGTAGAAATAAAATAAACATGTAACAAAGATATCGAATGTACGTGTGTGGAATGGGGGCTGATGATAAAAAAAGTGTGTGCGTACTTATGTACACGCGTTAGAAGTTAACAATAGAAAAAAGGTATTCAATACATTGAAATTTTTTAAAACAAAGAAATACAAAGAAACAAAATGTTGACTCTAGCTAACTTCAGGGTGTCGTTTTCTCGTGACGGTATGCGCGCGCATCGTAAAAATTTACTCTCATGATTTTCCCCTAATGCGGCAAAAGAAGTATAATTCCTACTAAGTACTTCTAATAAGTTAGACAGTTGTTCAGCACCTACTTTTAAGTGGATATAATAGAGTCAGTCATTATCTAGTGCTAATTACCGTACGTTTTCTGGATTCATATGAAAATGATATCACGATTACAACCGCTACAATGACTTGATAAAGTATAGGTTAAATCAAATCAAAAATACTTTATTCAATTTAGGCTTCGAGAAAGCATTTAAAAATATCAAAACCACCACTAATAATAACCCAAACACCCAGAAGAATAGCCATAACACGAGTAATAGTGGCAATTTGTAAATAATTGAAAAAAGTATAGACAAAATCTACACATATTCAGCACAATGAACATATGATTTATGAATTATCGAAAAGAAGGTTTGTAAGGCTTTCTTTTTCGAACTGACTATACTTTGTTTGTCTGTGTGGCCTTCACAATCTCACCGGAATGCGAGAGCGCTTATGACACAATATAAATATAAGAAACAGTACGAAAACTGCCTACAAATGCTCGAAAACGGAACACTCACACAAACATGCGCATCGACGAGAGATTTTAAAATATCTATATTATTAACGGTTTTAAATAAGACAGCACCGCGAAAACCGCTTAAGAGTCTCATCGATGCCCCGAGCGTTTATACGTAGTTTCCGTTCTGTCTCATATGTATACTGTGCTTATGACGTCCAAACGCTTGTTACAAACTCAATTAAGTTTTTGACGGGATCTTGAAGTATTTTGTAGTTGATGTAGTATAATTTATATATTATTCATAATCTTGTATATTTGTGGTATTTTACGAAATATAGTTAAGTTAGTATACATGGGGTGGGTGGGAAATAATACCAAAGGTACTGATTTGCCAAAAAAATATCTAACGAGTTGGCCACTATCTTGCTAGTTTATTGAAATGATCGCAAGAAAGCTACAGCAATTAGTCATATTCTAAAGATAAATAATGATAGATCTGGTTAATTTTAGAACCGATAAAGACATGCGCTCCGAGGACGACGTGGAAAAAAGATTGTAACACTTGTTGGTGCACGTCTAGTGGACAAGCTGCCTGTACTTTGAGAGGATGCTTTGGTAAGTATAGAACTGAATATATTTATTTCGATTTATAAGGTCATATTTTATAGGATTGAAACAGAATATGTTTTTCTTTTGCGTTATATAATTTTAAAAGTTTTTTTTTTCTCGAACTGACTACGTTATTGACCTAGCAAGGTTTTAACAGCTTTGCCGGACTATTAAAGCGAGCGCTTAGGGCACTCAGCCGATTTTATTTGACAACTAGCTCAAGGGTGCACGGTACACCTCAGCCTGTGATGTTGCGTAATACGTGCAATTCACGACTTATCTGAGCTAATCTAAGCTAACTATTCATACATATATGAGTTGTTGGAACATATATGTGTACCAAACATACATACCTCAACAACTCTTATATATATTTATCTCCTCCAAAAAACAGGCTGGCAACGCACTTCCGACTTCCCTAGTGTTGCTAGTGTCTATGGACGGCGGTTATCACTTACCATCAGGAAACCCGGCTGTTCTTTTCTTGCGCTCCTATAATATTAAAAAAAAATGCTTGAAAAACCAATTATACACTGACAGTTTAAGCCTTCTCAACTGCGACTTATTTTTAAATCCTACTTGTAAATTATTGAAATGATTACAATATTTTTTATTTACCGGCTTAAGGTATTTTTTCTAACTCCTTACTATTTTCAGATTTTCAGGGCGAAGAAAAGGTAACTGGAACGGACCATAGTACAAAACCTGTAAGTCATTATTTCAGTTTATTTGCAAAATAAAAAAATGTATAAATTATATTTTTTAGCTATTTTGTGATAACGTTAAATAAAGTCACAACTATGTATAACCCTGGGTTGAAGAGGTATAAATCAAACTGACGAATAAAAGTTCAAATTTAAAGGCATTTTTATCACTCAGTACTCATATGTTACTAATTTATTAACTTCTGTAATTTGCACTTCAACATATACCTAATATTAATAATCTAATATGGATATCAAAATCAAAATCTTTTATAATTAGGCATTACTTCGAAAATGTCAAAGAGCCGAAATCTTTTTAATTTCCTGATTATATATGTGGTCAAAAGTCCACAGATAACAAAACGATTGTTTATTATTCATCTATATGCGGAATACGTTTATTATTGAAGTGAAATTTCTAATGTGACTTCCAACAAGGTTGCCTTAAACGTTTGACGCTACCACGGATAGGGTTTAAAAGCACTGTTGAGTTAAATGTGCAACACTAGAAACAAAATGATCTTCCTAAAAATCAATTTCTACCCCTTTCTGTTATCATTTCCACATTACGAAGTTTCACTTCTCCCACGCGGAGAGACTCCACGCACTATTTTTTTTTAATAGGTTTTTTTTTCACTACGTAATTGTTTTACATAAATTATTCATGATGCATATAGCTTTTTCATATTTATTCATCAGCTAAAACATTCATTGCATAGAAATTATCGTTACTATGCGGCATTTGGAATAATTTTATTAATATAATTTTTTATGATGTCAAAATGGCGGATCTTTTAAAATAGTTAATCTTTTTTCTTGTTAACTTTTAAATGTATATATAATAAAAAATATAATAAAAAAGGTATTTTTTTAAAACTTATAGTATCGACAGACCATTGAGCAGTACATCATGACCTCTATATTTGTTTGTATGGGGTTTAAATCGACAGTTTTGGACAGCCCTAGTAATCTATGTTTAGATTTAGGTTATATTTTGGAGTTAGGTATATATATCTTCGAAGTAATGCAGTATTAATTTAAAAATCCATTGAATGCTCATATTATATTTGCGACTCTGTTTATTACCTAGGAGCAAAGAGTTTTGTGATGTAGTGGCACCCGATTAGGCCTCCCACGGCAGCGGCTCAAGCCTAGGTTCGATCCCTCGGTAGGGAGCCCTTGAGTGCGCTGCTCGCGCGATACAGTGACACAAAATCTTACATCACTGCAACAACATTACACATATCACCCCCACGCACGTGCACGCATACACGCTTTCGCATGAAAGTAGAAGGGTTTTGTTCTTTCCCTTATCGAACTGAAATAGTTTGGAAAATTATCCGACACGAAATATATATAGGAGTTGTTGAGGTATGTATGCTTGGTACACATATATGCTCCAACAACTCATATATGTATGAATAGTTAGCTTATGTAAGCTCAGACAGGTAGCGAATTGCATGTATCAGGCAACAGCCCAAGCCGAGGTGTGCCGTGCACCCTTGAGCCAGTTGCTCAAATAATATCAGCTGAGTGCCGCAAGCGCTCGCCTTAGTAGTCCGGTGAAGCTGTTAAGACCTTGCTGGGCCAATAGCGATGTGATTTCGAAAAAAAAAAATGATGTAGTGGCAGTAAAACCTACTATTAAACGAAAAGGTCACGGTTCATAATAACCGAGTTTTTTGTCATGAATAATAATTCTGTTTGGGATCGGATATTAATAATGCGTATGTTATATCCTCCTATAAAAAAAAATTAAGAAGAGAACTTAAAAACACGTCTACCTGCTTTTTCAACACTCAATCTATAATACCCACTTGGTTAGATCTGCCACCTTCGAATTTAAAAACTAATGCTACGCAACTGTGGTTATATTCGGATTGCATATTTTTTTATTCAGTTGCTTATATTCTGCAGACTCTTGGTCCGCACCTTTTTTTTTCCTTACATGTATTGCCTTGTATACGTAATAAATCTTATCCGTGAGCAATTTTTTTTTTTTTTAAATTGGTTTGTTGCATTATTAACTATTTTTGGTTTATTGACGTTATTGTTTTTATAACGGTTGCATTTTTATTCTTTATTGGCATTTTAAGTTGTAATCCACAATATCCCGTGCCATTCAGAGCAGACTATACTTCATATGTACACGTTGTTTTTTTTCTCGTGCACTTATTTCTAATCTTCTTATCCGTTCATTTTTTATCATTATGTGTTTCATACAGTCATTTAAGTGTTGGTTGATTGGTGATAGAACTGGAATTTTGTGGTAAGTTGGAAATATTTAATATCCTAGAGTGTATGTGTGTATGATCTGTTATGTAATAATCATTATATTCATATCATCATATGAAATATAGGTTTAATTAATTTAAAAAATAACTATTGTAAGTTTTTACAATTTTTATTATTTGTTTATTGCATAAGCTTCGAGTATTTGTTTGTTTTTTTTTTTACTTGATTATCGTGTACAATTACCGTGAACTTCATAATAAGTAATAAAATTACATAAATAATAGGAACTGTATAAGTAATAAAGCATTGTAGAACAGTGTTTCCCAACGTGGGGCTCACGCACCACAGGCGGGCAATTTGATAGTTAAAAGTGCCATTTAAAAATGGACTCGATACGAATTTAACCCTTTCGCTTTGGGTTATTTAAATGCAATGCTCGATATCGGTGACAAATTTAACAAAATACGCATATAAAAAAATGCTGTAAATAATTATTAAGTGTAATTTCAATTGACGCTACCAAAACATCAACTGGGTAATTAGAGTCGTCAAGTAAGTTTTTCATTATATGTTTTGAAATTTTACTTACGATGTTTTGATAACAATTACATAGTGATTTCTTCCTAAAACTTATCATTTATATTTCTAAGGGGACCAACAATTTTTAAAGGTAAAAAATTATGTATAAAAAAAATTATTAGAAATGCAAGGTGGGCCATGGCCCTAAAAAATCTTGGGAAACACTGTTGTAGAACAAAGCAATTGTATTTTGACAAATGGCAACAATAATGTTCAATAGCAAGGATTGATAATCAAAGTAGGAAATGGTGATAATAATTACGCTTTGGGCTTTTCAGGTTAAAAATGTGGAAGGTAATAAGTTATACCGCAGATTAAATCGGGCGATACGATGCAACCCATCGGAAGACTTCCAGCTTGAGTGCAATACCTGTAAATGCTCGGAAACTGGTCTAAGCTACACGTGCACTCAAAATGAATGTTTCGCTGAAGACACTGAGTCTGATGTCGATGTCTTCATAGTCAATAATGTGAGTATTCCTCTGAATATTATTTCAAATATTTAAATATAGCTTAATCTTAGGTTTCTATTTTAAGGATAATCGAGCTTCAAGGTTGTGGTGAGCATTTTTGATGTGAAGCCATGTATAGGCGCGGTTAAACCTGATTGTTGGCGTAGCGAGTGTGTGAGACGTGGCGACGCGATGCTATGCGCAAGCGACTGCGCAATTTCTCTTGCTGCACTGAGCTCGAATACCTATAGTGTAATTTGAGAATTCAAGAATTTGAGGTTCGAACAATTACGATGTTTCACATTTGCCAGGCATCCTATGATGGCTCATTCTTTTGCCTATCGCGTTCATAGCATAAGGCTAGTCGGGCCTCGTAAGTTTAATTATGATAACAGTCGTAGCTAGCTGTGATAATTAAGCATATGTAAGTGTAGTAATGGATAGATCTCATAAATAATGACTTTTCATTTCATATCTAGTTTCGCTAGAAAGAAATTAATAAATGTCGAAAACAAGGTTAAACAAATTTCTTTCATAATAACTTCGATTTCATTCCAAGTATTTATTGTCACTCTGAATTTCATCATGATATTTGCTAACACCTTTGCCTTTAGTTAGAGATATTGTTGAATTAATTATATAAATAGGTTATTGTTAACCTTTTGAAATTTATATAGTGCAGTTATAAAGTTGCGCACTTGTTTATACATCAAAAATATCTTTGTCATGGCGTGGCGACAGATTATGAGGAAAACGTAGTTTTATACAAAAAACAAATTTACAATTTACAAATCATTAAAATTAGCGTAGTTTACGTCATGATACCAATTTACAGTATCCCTATAAATGCTATTAAATTGAACAGTTAATTGAAAAAGAAATACAGCTCTTTTCATTAAAACATGTAATAAGTTCTCATTACGCACGTAATTCGTTTGTTTGGTGAGCCAGAAATATAGTCACAAGCAGTATTATTTAAACTAGTTAATCTTTTCTGTTTCAAGGAGGAAGAGGATCACATGGAGAGTCATTCAATTTGCAAACCACGAGATACTTTCTATGTCAGCTGCAACGCATGTCGCTGTAATAATTTCGGCACTGATTACGCATGCACGAATAAACCTTGCCCTTTACCTAAAGATGTTGAAGTCTTCCATGAGTTAAATGTACGCTATTATTTTGCTAAAACATCCCATATCACTGAAATCTGCAAATTAAAGTTAAAAAACAAATCAAAATCTGTGTACTACTCTCAACTACTTTGTAAACTAAAGACTGCGGCACTGCGTCTACTCCCCGGAGTGTGGGACACCTACCAATTAAAACTCCACGTTAAACTATTGTAACAAGTGCAATGGAAGCTCAGGTTCCGCCCTTTCCTCAATTGGCCTACCTTGGCGGTTGGAGGAGATACCTCCTCCAATCGTCGGCCATCCATATTTTTCACCGCAGTTGTTGCCTTTTTAGTTTTTTTTTACGGTTTTAACTGTACTTTTCTCCCACGTAAACTTTTCAAAGAGGTTTTTCAGTAACTTCTAACGTGGTTTTCTCTTATGTTAACCTATTAAGATGACTTTATCCCTTCATCGGATGACGAGTGAGACGAAGCAGGCTCTTTATAACACTGTCTTCTATCCTCTGAGACAAGCATAGAGGTACTGTGAGAGGCGTCACGTGCCAGGGTGTACACCCGGGCATGGTATTGACTCACAAGAGTATATATTGGGTCTTAAGCCTAAATATGTAGTGTTATACGAGACATGACCATGATTCCGAGTAGGATGTGGCTCTTCACCTCACACCGTGGTTGAAGTGTTTTTCCAAAGCTCTACAACGGGAGTCATATTGTGTCCGTGATTACACCTCTTCATCTCTATTATATCAGATACGCTTGCCAAGTTCAAAAGCTGTATTATAGTATAGTCTACTTTTACTGAATCTTTTTACTAGTACGACTTTCAAACTAATTATGTTATTGGTCGGACAGGCCTTTAGAGCTTCGCCGTACTAAATAGGTACGAAAATATCCATATCTCAAAGAAAAAATCTGGTATGAAGTTCAATATATTCCGTTTCCTGCTTACTAAAAATCAATGCTCATTTTATTTTTAATTTTACTTGTAAGAATAAAATTTTATTTTGTAACTTTTTTTTTCAGGAAATGAATCCTGTTGTTCCTATATCGAGAGGAAAAATTGATAATCCAAAAGCTTAAACCAAATTCACCATTACTTAAAAATATAATAAAAAGGAATTTTCAATAAAATGTATTAAGCCATTGAGATATTTTATTATTTACCAATATTATAAATTTATAGTATAAGCTAATCGTAGTTTTAAGGACATTTTTTATGTTAGTTGATGTTACTTCCATAGGTGAAAAGGTCGACTAAAAACGTTACGAAGTCAGTCGTCTGTGTAGCGAACCGTATGTTCATCAAAGACTGTAATACTTGTTGGTGCAATGATGATGGTACTAGTTTCTATTGCACGAGAAGAATATGCGTACCAATGTCCCCAGAAGAAGTAGAAACTGAGGATCCGACAGATGAGGTTATTTGACAAAACCCTTTGTAATTACCTGTGTTTATGGTTAGCCGGATATTTAGTTATCGGTTTTAATGGGTTTTCTTATTGTTATAAATTATACTAGCTTTTACCCGTGACTCGACTCGTGTGATTGTACATTTGAGCTATTTCTGGGCAACAGTACTTTTTTGCTTCTGGATAAAGGCTACCCTTCGTCCTTTTCTATACTCTTAAAAATGATAAGGCAAAATTTAATGGTGATCAGTGAATAATTAAGGCATGAAAACGTAACAAGCACTCGCATTTTTATTTATAATATTAGTTAGGATCTGCTTTGCTCTGCTTTGAAAATAAGTTGTTTTGTAATACTGCTAATATAATTGCATTTTATTTCAATCTTTTGGATTACCTCCTAATTTTATAAATACATTTCTATGTATGCTTATTGTTATATGTAGTTTCTTTTCTATGACTATTGCAGTTTAAGCTAACTTTTTAGAAAGTTATTTGGGATAGTTGGGTTATTTAAAAGTATATTTACAAAAATCGAATTCTATAAACGTAAATTTCTATAAACTGCAACAGAGTTTACGTGAAATTAAGAAACAATGTAAACCCGATGAAGTTTTTGAGCTGGACTGTAACATGTGTCGGTGTAATCCTGACGGGAAGTCTTTCTCCTGTACCAGAAGAGCTTGTGTGGAAGAGGACAGTAAGGTTAATGAAGATTTTAATATTATCAGAAACTTGGTGGTGGTTACAAACTTAACTTTTAAAATACATATTAATTAAAAACCGGTGTTTATTCTTTAATTTTATTAACTTTGGAGATACTACTATAGTTCCTTTCCTCTTTCCTTTTATAATATTGTTATTTAATTGGATGAAAGCTTTTCGGAATTTATTTAAAATAATCTTTTTCAGAAATTAATGTATGATCTTATTATTTTCAGAACACATCGTTGTCGAGAAAAGTACGTGCTTTGCAGGTATGGTAATATTTTTAATGTCTATTATATTAAACGGCGTCCTTGACATTTTTTTTTATAAATGAGCATTGAACTTTAGAGACAGATAAATGTTTCTACACACACACACATATATATATAATTATCTATATCTATAATTATCTATTATGGTTGTTTTTTTTTCATTAAAATTGTGATTAAATAGAACTCTAAACAAATAGAATACGACACTTTGTAAATTACAACTTATTAATTTATGTTTCTTTTTAACTTATCAGACGGATCTTCCGAAAGCTTGCCAACCCGGTCAAGAATTTCGCATGGACTGCAACAAATGCCTCTGTGACAACGAGGGACGAAATTTCTCCTGTACTCGCATCGACTGCAGTGCGTTAAACAACAATCACAATACCAGGAGAAAGAGAGGTAATGATTGTTTTAATATATAACAATATAATACTATGAATATAGACATCCTTATGGGTGATCAAGCTAGTTATCTTAGTAGAGTGTAAGTTAATTTGTAAAAGTATAGATTTCTCCCTAAGGTGCGTAGGTAACAAGTGTCTAAGTTTATTTCCTTTATAGTTGTGTTACGGTTATATGATTCTCGAAAGAGAAAGTAACAATTCAATTCATTCATTACCAGAGTAATAATTCAAATGAAGGCATAGTTCTCGTTGATGCTATTTGTTTAACAAAGACAGACATCCTTATCTGATGCCCTTTTTTGATGACTCTAGAATCGTTATTAATTGTAATCATAGGCTTACATTGCCTATTCATCAATTTGACTATAAGTCACTGTTATAACTGTAGCCATCTTCCTATAATATTGTTGAGTGTCATATCGTCATCATATTGCAATATTTAGTAATATAACAGTAACTAGACTAGTCAATAGAGATTACAAATCTACACTGATAGCAATAGTAGATCTTTGACAAAATACCGAAATGTACGAGGAATATTGCCTAATTTTTAGTACGGTAAAGGTTAGTAAAGGACAGATGTCATATTACATTTTTTTTTTCAGAAGTAACAAAACAAGAGACCAAAAAGTGTGTCCCGGGCACCGTATTTAATCAAGGTTGCAACGTATGCCGTTGCACGGATGAAGGGTATCACGCCACATGCACTCTCAAGCGTTGCCATCAAGAGAACGACATTGACGTCCAAGCACCTGGTAGGTAAGCGTTGGATATATTCCAATCTGAAAGGTTGCCATAATTCTCCGGACTGCCCAAAAGCTTTTAAGTTCCATACAAATGAATGTATGCCCTAATATCATGATCAAAAGACTGTTGGTGCCATAAGCTTAAAAAATATATCACAAAACTAGCCTCTGCTCGCGACTTCGTTCGCGTGGAGTAGTTACTTTGAGCTAACGCTAGCAAACAAGCGGAAGCTTTCTCAAGAGGAAAAAAAAAACGATTTTTAAACATTATTTGTTTGTGATCCGCTCCTATTGGTCTTAGCGTGATGATATATAGCCTATAATCATCATCCATAAATTAGCTATATAACATTGAAAAAAATTTTCATATTGGACCAGTAGTTCCTGAGATTACCCCATACAACTTCACAAACTACCTTTTTATAATATTAGTATAGATGTGAACAAAAACGAATTATATAGAACAAATACTATGATAAAAATATGGATATTTAAAAAACATGATCCACCATTTTAAGATCTGGATCTTAAAAAAGCAGCCAAGGGGTTAAACAAGCAATTCTTGTGTATTTTTATATTGTTATTATATATTCAGGATCTTGTAAACGGCGCCAGCGATTTCCGTGAAACTTATGTAGGTGGTTTCGGGGACGATAAATCGATCTAGCTAGATTTCGTTCATAGGTTTTTTTATCTGAGTTTAAAAATATAGCTAGAATATAAAGGTAAATTTCGCGGCAACAAAGATAGCTCAGATGGAAATCGGCAGTATCGAAAATCCGTCAAACCCCAGTTTGAATTCGAGTAACAGCAAAAAAGATATCTTTTTTTTATATATTTTAGCGTGGGTTTATATTTTATTCCCCTCCGATAACACACGTTCTACACAATTATAATTAAACAGAAATTATAACGGTATGTACTACACTAAAGACGACAGATCACACACAGAGAATGCAAGTCATTTCGAGTACCGCGAGTAGCCAAGGACGTCGCTGATTGGCTGCTTGGGATATCACGCGATCTATGGTGCGTTCAGAAATGCATCGTGTTACAATATATATATATACACGCACGCACGCGTTTTTTAAATTTATTAAAAAAATATTAAAAATTGTTATTAGATGTGTAAATAACAATAATACTCTTTCAAACATATTTGTAAGTATGACACGCACATCATCTACAGTAACGGATAACAGTTCATCACTACTATGTAAAACAAAGTCCTGTTCCATGTCTCTCTGTTCGCGATAAGATCAAAACCTACAAAACGCATCTTCATGTCGTTTTCATTAATATATAAAATGATTCTTTGGCAAGGTTTAGGTATAGTTTGTCTTATTATCAGGGCAGGCAACGTCTGCTGAACCCGCTAGCTTAAAATAAAACAGTTAATTAGTTACTTATTTGCCCGTAAAACTCCCGTTCAAATATTACTTGTAGTCCGGTGAAGCTGTTAAGACCTTGCTAGGTCAGTAGCGTAATCATTTCTAAGAAAAAAAAAAACGTTCAAATAGGTCCAGCTATTTTGGAGATTACTCGGAATAAATAAACAAACAGACATATCGACAGAATAAAAAAAAATGTTGATATTTTTAGCACCACAGATATATGTATTCACCAAAAAGTATTTATTTTAATATTACATACACACACACTTTATTTCTATAATACGTAATATATCACAAATCAAAAATTGGAAACAAAACTAACGTACAATAAACTTTTTGAGGAGTTTTTGGCGGAATTTCATTCTGTCATGCAGTGGATTTTATATTTTATTCAAAATTTTGTGTTACTTGACTCTATATTATGTTAATTTGGCGGCGTTTTATGTAATTTAATGTTTGTTTATTGTGCGTAAGTGAAATGAATTGGTTTTGAAAATTAAGAAGATAAAAATTTACGAAATATTATATAGAGGATTTAGCGCTTATATCTTTTCATTAACTTAGACATAAAAGAAAACTGGCTAAAGAATACATAACAATTACCTAAATTGACAACTTCAGAATTGGCAGTATGGATCAATTCCTTCGCCAGTCTTATTGGACGAATATTGTTACTACTAAACTATTTGAATAACAACACAAAATAAACTTTACAAATGTTTCCGATACAATCGTACCACGTATAATGAAAAATTGAAAACAAAACTAACGTAAAACAAACTTTTTGAGTAGGAACACAAAATAAACCATGAAAATATTTCCGATAGAATGTTATCGCGTTACCATGGCAACGCATATAATGCTGACATTACCACGCAGCGGAAGCTTAAAAAATAGCCCGTTTTTTTTACATTCTTTATTAGTGCTCAACTCCTGTTGGTTTTAACGTGATGATATGTAGCCTAGAGCCATCCTCGATAAATGAGCTATCTAACACTAAAAGAAACTTTCAAATCGGACCGGTAGTTCTTGAGATTATCGCGTTCAACCAAACAAACAAACAAACAAACTCTTCAGCTTTATAATATTAGTATAGATATATATATTTAATGGAAAATGCTAATTTTGTAAGGCAAACCTGTCAGTTTATTTTAATTTAAAAATGTTTTTTAAAGAACCGAGCTAGGCTCGGTCGTCCTACTTCTTGCATAAGCCCACAGATATGATCAAGTATATATATTTTTTTTTATTATAGTCATTTATACGATTTTAATATTCCAGAACAGGATCCCGGATTCCGTTGCAACGCGGGGGAACAGTTCACGCGTGATTGCAACGATTGCACGTGCTCTGCGGACGGGAAAAGCGTATTCTGCACTTTACGTCTCTGCGATCAACACCTAACGCCGGACATGTAAGCGCGTGCACCTGCTTCGAGAATATTAATCCGAATTCATCACGAAAATTAAACAACAGTTTATAATATAAATTTTTGAGTTATTACTAAGTAGTTCAATATAATTAAATATATATATATTTTTTCTTTGTAATGAAGTATTTTTGAAATTTTGTTAATTATTTGGCTGAATTTTGGAAATTAATTGTTTGGTTGTATTTAGTGCAACGCTGACCTTATAGTCTTTAAAATAAATATAATATCACCTCGTTTTAAAATTAACGATTGATATCAAGATATATAATGATTGATATCGATGTAGCGTTATATCGATATATAGTTTGATTCACTATATTCAATTTAAAAAATCGCTATGGGGTACTGGTCGTCAGCGGTCTGCTCAATACAGCCTTATTAATTGCCAATCGATTATTTTCCTACATAAGATAACCGTATTCGATTTGTTTGTTGTATTGTATTAAAATAATTTATTGCTATTAATTTCATATGTCTGTCTTCTTTGAAAGGTTTGTTTAATCAACACAGCAGCTTGAAAATGTATGTTCGTAGTTGTAATCGATTATTATTAATGTTTACTACGATAATCAGCTATATTTAGTGTATTGTTAATAGAACCTGCGTATGGACGGAACGGCTTGACGATGCATAACATATCACTTTTAATATCACTTTTACTAAGCGACATTTTGACATTATTCGAATAAATGAAACATTCATCTCTTGTCATATGTATGAGTGTGAAGTATTAATAAACATATTTACTCCTTTGAGTTAAAGTCAGTTCTGGAAACTTAAGAGGTTTCCAGAAGTTACCATTAATTCATTTTTGGTTTTTATTTGTTCCTTAAATTATTTTATCAAAGAATAATAAAGTTTATAATTGGTAGGTCTAATAATATGGTTTTTGACTATTTATCATTTAATAAAAATTTAGAAATCGCCGCACCGTTTCACAAATATTTAGGCAACACAAAAAGCTGGTTGTAAACGGTAAGTATGTATTCGTCAGGCCGGTCTTTACGCAGTTTAAGTAAATTATGTATTAAGTAACTTGATTTTTTATTTTTAGTATTCGTGACTAATAATTATTGCCACTTAGATCTAAGATTAAATAGTTTGAAACTATTTTTTACTCTATAACAATACTCAGATTTTCTCCAGTTTTTTTTTTATTACAGAGTGAAGTTGTCAATAAGTAATTAAAATATTAAGCATTTATTTTTCCTCATAATTAATATTCATGTATTATTGCTTAACTTTAAAAGTAATCATCAATTATTGATACTAAACTCTGTGTTTTTATTAATTGATAATTGACTGGAAAAAGAATTTAAATTTGCATTTTATTAAATTTGTAAGTTCTTTGTACGCATTTTTTATTGAATATTTGTGCACTTAACACGTTTTTCATCGATATGAGTTAACTCGTGGTGTAATCGCTAAATGTTGTCAAGCGGCCACGAGTAAGCTTGTAATGTGTCTTTTTTCGCAGATAGCGATATAATAGCCGAAATAAAAGCTGGTGCCTTGAGATACATTTTTAGTAAAATTGTCCGTTAACAATGTGTTAAATAAACATGCCTTATTGCCATATAAGTGTAGTAGAAATTAGAGGTTAGGCTGCGAAGTACTATAAAATTTAAAACATAGCATAGAGGTACTTACGAGTTTATAGGTTATTTGATAAATATCAGTTTCAGAAACCGATATAAATATAAAAAATAAAACAAAAGTATCCACATCTTTTGATTTTACGATGAAATTTGTTTCGGTTAGGATTCTTAATTTAGTTGTTAAATAATCAATGTATTAGTTTAATACGTAATTATACTTAAGTTTTGAGATATAACTGTGAAACGATTAAATGAGATTGATTTATATATGAGTTCTTTTTATACTCTCTGAATAAACTTCGAAAATGATAAAAAAGCAGGGGTGTCGTAAAGACACAAAAAAGGAGTAAAAATTTAACAAAATAAACATAAAAATAAACCAATCTATATCAGATCAGTGAAGTTACAAAAGACACAGGGAAATATGTTTTATTTTTTATTTTATTTTTATTTTTTGACAAGCAATCTTCTACTAGAATGTTATTGCCGTTCTCGAATACGTAATATTATTACAAGTTTTATGAACCAAAAAATAACCGTCTTGTTAGAACTCTACATGGAGTTTTTGTGGCATCTCAGAATTTCATGCTCCGTAGTATTATTTTCCATTCACTTCACTTATGTACAATAACTATATTATGTAAAGCACCACCAACATTACACAATATAGAGCCAAATAACACAAGATTATGAATAAAATATAAATACTACTACATAATGTTCCAACATCCCGCCAATATGTTTTTTTTATCTGTATTTTTGGCAACCAATCTTTCAGATTATTACTGCCATTATCGTGTAGTTAATAATATTATACGCGTCGTGTGGTTTATGTCAATATTCTAACAAGATGACGGTTCTCTTGTTAGAACCTTCCAGGGAGTTTTTGTGGCACCTCAGAATTTTATGCTTCGTGTTATTATTTTTCATTCATTGTAGTCCGGTGAAGCTGTTAAGACCTTGCTAGGCCTATAGCGTAGAAAGTTCGAGAAAAAAAATCCATTCACTTCACTTATGCACCATAAACTAACTATATTACGTAAAACACCACCAAATTTACACAATATAGAGTCAAGTAACACAAGATTATGAATAAAATATAAAATCCACTACATGACAGACTAAAATCCCGCCAAAAACTTTTCTCCCGGCAGTGTTTATCCCTACCAATTTTCGTCATATAGGAGGGTTACTATTTTAAACCATAACGAGTTTCATAAAGTAAATAAAGTCTTTTGTCACACTTGTGTTCATGTTTCAATCATAAATAATTTTGTCATAATGCCTTTAGCACACACTCCATAGCCCGTTGAAGCTATGAATGCTCGTAAAATCATTAGCATGTAGTCAGATCGAGAAAAAACTACAATAAGGTGCTGACTGAATCATATATTAACCTGCTATTATAACCACAGTCTACAAATATATAATCCGAGTCAGATATTTTACCTGTTTTCTTCAAAAATGTATGAAGATAAAATTTAACATTAGGATGAAGTTGCCACCTCTTGTTAAGAATGTTCCCTAATTTATTTGACATGTAGATGTAATTTTTATACATGGTAAGTTTTTGTGTTACATGCGTAATAATATGAACTTTCATTTGGTTACGGATTGTGATATGTTATAGGGATGCGATGCTTTACAAAAAAAACAATTTTTAATTCTATCCGAATCGTGATGTCTCGAATCGATTCATAAAAAATTGATGGCTAGAGAATCGATACCAAAATCAGTCTTGTAAATTTTATTCGTCTTCGTTTTTAATCGATTTCAGATCTCATCCCTAATATTTATTTTGTTATTGGTAAATTATTTGGTACGATCTTTAGAATTAAATAAATTAGATCACTTTTATAGATCTTCTATAAACATAATAAGTGAAAATGGAAGACGGAAATTCAATTATCTACGGCTTAGAACATCAGGTAAGTAAAATATCTTTTGTGTAGTAAATGTTGAAAATATATTGAGGTTCAATTTTTATGAAATTAAACACTGACTATAGTATATTTTATTTGCTAAATGCCGTCAGTTAAGTATCCAGCAAACTAAATAACAGTGTAAGACGATGTATTCAGATAACATAACTAAACTATTATAGTTATTATTTATTTTTTTCACAAAATTTACACTTTTCCAGCAATCATTTCTATAGTATTCTATGAAGTGTTTTAACTTAAAAATCACCAAATTATTAATATAAAAGTTACCAATGATCGTCCGTAAGATGCACAACTTTAAAACTCTGATTATGAATATCTCAGTGACTATGACTTTTCGCGGGGAGTAGTATAGAGGGGTAGTCAGTCCCTTCCCCCCCTCAACTAAGGGTTCAGGATGCGAATTTTTAATGCAGCCCCATAATAACCAAGAATTATAATTGAATACAGAATAAAAATTTATGAAAGTACAATGAAATAAAAGAAAAAAGAAACTCTTTTCAGACACGAGCATTGTCACCACAATATGGTGAGAGTGATGCCATCAGGTTTTTAATTGGCACTCAGAGCCTTAAACCCAACTCGAATCAGGTTCATGTTGTTGAGCTTGAAGAAGATACAGGAGCACTACATACAAAGGTGGCTGAGTAATTTAATCTTGTGTTTTATAATCCTCCTAAGACCTAAGTTATAATGATTGAGATGAGTTAAAATACCAGTGTTCAATATGTTTATATTATCTCTTATTGAATAACTTACGTGCCCGGTAGATGTTGCCCCCCCCCCCCCCCAAAAAAAAAGAACCTTGACAAATTACTATACCTAGACCTTCCTTATTCACCTAATGTACTGGTGAAAACTTTATCCAAATTTGTTCAGTAGTTTTTGAGTTTATGGACAACAGACAGACGGGGCAGAGGACTTTTTTTTGATAATTGATGATATGGCACTAATCATAATATTAGGTGAGACTACAGTTAGTGCAAAACTTTAAAAGTAAAATCCATAAAACTTGAATGTACATCATATTGCACACTGGGATTCTAAGAGATGATTTTTTTTCATACTTGGGCCTAAATGCTGTGTGTTTCTACAATAAATTTGTAGATTAGGCATATAAGGTTATGTATTTTTGCAAATCTAGCAGCCATTCACCATTTTTTCTGCATTATCTATACATATATTAAAAAGAGGTAAAGTTTGTGATGTGAGTTTGTGATGTTGTAGGAGGTAATCTCAGGTACTACTGATCTGATTTGAAAAATTCTTTTAGTGTTATATAGCCTATTTATTAAGAAAGGTTATAAGCTATATATCATCATGCTAAGATCAATAGCAGCTTAGCACTAATGAAGAATGTTTCAATGTTTTTTTTTCTTGAGAGCTTCCATTGAGTGCTAGCCTTAGGTCAAAATAACTATTCCACGTGAACGAAGTCGCAGATAGAGGCTATTTTGCTATATAGTTCTAAGATAATAAAATAACATGAATACAGCTTATTTTTGGCAAGCAAAAAATCTACTCATACATTTCTCACAAAATGATAAAAGATGTATAACTTTATTAATAAATTATATGTACCTTTCACATATAATTAATTTGTAGCAAGCTTATTTTATTTAATGTTTGATTGGACCTCACCTTCTCTTTGTTATTTATTCATTAGGTATTTAACTTAGTCCATTGTACAATTTGTTAGTTATCTGTGTAAATTTTTGAGCTAGAACTGGACTATTGTGATTTATTTTTGGAGTAGATGTGGCTTATTGTTCCACTTGTGGTTAATTCTTTACACCAGTGTTTCCCAACTTTTTTAGGCCAGCCCCACCTTAACATCTTTAAAAATTTTATGCACCCCCACATACATAATTTTTAACATTTAAAAATTGTTTTAATCCCTTAAGAAATACAAATGATAAATTTTAGGAAAAAATCACTTTGAAATTGTATTCAAAACATCATAAGTAAAATTTAAAAACATAATGAAAAACTTACTTGACTTGACAACTTTAATTACCCAGTTGACATTCTGGTACTGTTAAATGAAATGAAACTTAATACTATTTATAGATTTTTTTTTAGAATATACCTTTTTTGTTCAATTTATCACCGATATTACATTTCTCCAGCATCCAGAATTACATTTAAATAACCCAAAGTGAAAGGGTTACAGTCATGTCGAGTCCATTTTCAAATTGTTCCTCTTATCTATCAGTTTGCCCCATGTGGAGAGTGAGCCCTACGTTGGGCATCACTGCTTTACACTGTAACATGCTGGCTATTAAGGCTTTCCATGCACACTGTATTTTGAAAATAAGGAACATCATGTAATATCGCAATTTTTCCTAAACGACATATTAGTTGATGTAATAAATGTATGTTGTGAAATGAATATTTTATTTTAACATTCGTTATGTTGAACATCTAGAAATGGTTACTCCTATCTGGTAATCCGGACATAAATCTCAAAAATATATTTTAGCTAGTTCATTAAATTACTTTTAGTATATCAAAAAAAAAAAAAAAACAGTAGGTTTTTTTTGTAAATGTCAAGTCTGTTAAAAATGTTACAGAATGTTGTACTTATGTTCTATGTTAGATATATGGTCATGGTCTAAATCAGCTTCATATCTTTTGTTGATCTATTATTGTGGGAGTTGATCTTTATGTACATGCCACTGGCAGAATTGTGGAAATGTCCAAAGAGGCCAAGGACTAAGTTAAAAAAAAGAATGTTGTAAAAAGGCAGTAATACCCTTGAACTAGTGTAGAGACTATCTTCTTGAAATAATCATCTTCCACTTTTGAAATCAGATACTAAATCTAACACCTCTAAAGGAGCAATTCTTGTATATTTTTGTATTGTTATATATTCAAGACCTTGGAAACGGCGTCAGCGATTTCTGTGAAACTTAGTATATAGGTAGTTTCGGAGATGATAAATCAATCTAGCTAGATTTCATTCATAGAAAACTTATTAACTGAGTTTTCAAGTAATTAAAAAATACAGCTAGAATGTAAAGGTAAATTTCTCATATAAATTTCTTATTTATAAAAAAAAATGCTAATTTTGTAAGGCAATTTTTATTTTAATTTAAAAATGTTTTTAAAGGACTCAACTAGGATCCTCATCCAGGTACTATAAATTTATATAATGTCCCAGGTATTCAAACATGAAATAGGTGAGATTTGGCATCTTAGGTGTTCACCTCATGATGCAGCAATGCTGATGACAACCCACAATGCGTATGATCCTGGAACAACACAATGCACTATGGGTGTCTCAGTTTTCAAGATGCCGACTATTCAGGTAAAATCAGAGGGTCTCAAACTTTTTAACAGTTTAAAGCACTTATCAATGTTTATTTACGTCTGAAAATCATATCTTTCTCTATAGGCATTATAGTTAACTCAAGTGTTCACAATTATATTAAACAAAAAATACAAAATAGATGTTATAGCAATGTTGATAAATCTGGATTCTCTCAGGTTTTTTTCAATGTTTGAGATATTTTATGAACTTCCTATATTGTATTTGATAATTTTTATTTATGTATGTATTGTAGTTATATCTTGTACTGGATGTTGTGCAAACATTACTTGCATTACAGTATGTGTAGCAGAGTGCCCTCAGTTTCTCATTTCTATTTGCCTATAGTGATTCTATTGGCCTATAGTGATTTGTGTTATTGCTGTGACTGTCCTGTGTATCGAGTCTCTAAGAAGTAAAAAAAAGGATTAAAATCTATTAATACTTTTAAATAATTCATCACCACAGCAGATGTATCTTAATCTATACTATATACTAATATTGTGACGTTGTAGAGGGTAGTGTCAGGAAGTACTGGTCCGATTAAGAAAATTATTTCAGTGTTATGTAGCTACTGTATTGAGAAAGGTTATAGGATATAATATCATCAGGGTAAGACTAACAGGTGTGGAGCACCAATGAAAAATTTTTCAAAATCGGGATTTTTACCTCTTGAGAACTTCCGCTGCATGTTAGTGTTTGCCCAAAGTAATTATTACTACACGAACAAAGGCTCAGGGGCTGGTTATTTATATAAATTAAAAGTTACACACAACACACATATATGTTTTTAAGAGGTTCTCTACTGAAATTTATTTTACATTTATAAACTGTAAATCAACAAATAAACAGATTACATATTACACATGTCTAACTCGCTTAAATATTTAGAGGTGTTAGGTCTTTTTTAATATCTGTCTATAGGAAGAATGATTACTGTTTTTTGTATAACTACTTTTCATACTGGAAATTTTGACCATATCTCATGACATCTCTTCTGCTATAATATAACAGAGTTAATCTATGCTACAGGTTATACCAAAGGACTTGGACGATCTCAGTGCAATACAGGGAAGGAACATTGAGGATATGGAGTTACTTTTAACGATCAAACCTGAAGTGAGTTTTTTTTATATTATAGCGACATCAGGGACGTCACAAGTGCGTTGCCATCCTGTATATTTGGAGGGGGGGAGGGGAAGGAAAGGGAAAGGAGGAAAGCGAAAGAGAGGTGGGCCTCCGGCGCTCTCACTGACCGAACGAAACACAACAATGCAAGCACTGTTATTTGACGTCGGTTTTCTGTGAGAGGGGCGGTACTGCCCCGGACGAGCCGACCCATTCATGCTGAAACCAGTAATAGCTTCAGCGTGGCTCTACCACGTACCAGTTCATTAATTCACACATAAAAACGTGAGACTTTGGTTTGTAAATACAAGAAACTGTAATAAACTGGTAGTCCCATATTTCAGACTTAGCAAAACCAGTAATACTTTTTTAGGTAATAGTGTTAGGTTCTACAATAAAGACCCAAAGCATGTTACCGATTTGCCGGACTGTAAATTTAAGCGCCACGTCAAATGGGTTTTAGTTTCAAAAGGACATTATAGAATGGATCAGTATATGAACGATCCACTCAAATGTAATGTATGATGTATTGGAAATATATGTTACAAAAATTAACCCGATCAAGTTTCTTGGCGGTTTTTCTCGATGAATGGGTTGTTTTCCGAACGGATGGTAGTTTTTGACGTTCATAAGTGCTTTATTAGGGCCTAAACTGAATAAAGTTTATTTGATTTTGATTCTCAGAATTTCTGTTGTTGTTGTTTAACATCATGGATCTTCTAAGTGTTGTATTCCTTAGAAACCAGAAGAGGAGATTCGTTGTGCCGAATGGCATCCGACAGATGCAAACAGACTGGGCGTGGTTTATGAAAGCAGTGTTAAAGTCCACGATGCAGGTAGTGGGGTTAATGTGGCGGCTGTCGAAGGGAAAGCCCGAGTTAAATACACGGCTGGGAAGTGGAATCCACACCAGGGACATACACAGGTGACGATTGTAGCTCTGCTCTTCACAAAAGCCACCGGTAAACTGAGGCGGGTTTTTTTTTCTTGAACTGACTACGCTATTGACCTAGCAAGTTCTTAAACAGCTTCACCGGACTTCTAAGGCGAGCGCTTAAGACACTCAGCCGATTTTATTTTTGGCAACTAGCTCAATGGTGCACGGCACACCTAGGCTTGAGCCGCTGCCGAGGGGGCTGTTCGCTTGCTGTTCGTTTGCCACCTATGATATAAAAAAAAAAAAAACATTTCATCTAAGACAGTGCGGAGTTACAATATTACTTTACGCATGTGTGCGTTATCATGCCATTTTTTTTGTCATAATATTATGTACGTAACGCATACGCAGCTTTCTACTTATTATATCATAGAATCTGGAGCATGAATCTTGAGACGTTGCAAAACACTTCAAGGACTACGTGTCCGGTGAAGCTGTAAAGGACTTGCAAGGCCAATAGCGCAGTCGGTTCGAAAAAAAAAAAAAACTTCAAGAAAAGCTTCCATCATCTTTTTAGAGTTTTGAAATTATCATAATGCACCGTAATAACTACTTACTTGCTAATTACGAAGGTAAAAAATGTATTAGGCGGCTTGAATATTGAACGAAAGTAAACCGTTACGCTCGTGCCGGTGACGTGAATCGGGTTTGCTCGGTTTCTGTCGTCATCAACCACACTGCCTTAAAACGGAATCAATTGTTTTCACTTGTACGCTATGGCTATAAGCACTAGACACATTTTTTTTACGTGAAACATGTATAGACGGAGGGTTAACCTCTTTTTTTTATGTCATGAGAGGCAAATGAACAGGCTGGCCACCTGATGTTAAGTATTTACCGCCGTCCATAGACACTAGCAACACTAGGGTAGTCGCAAGTGCGTTGCCATTCTGTGTTTGGGAGGAATGGGTAGTAAGGGGGAGAGGAGGGTGGAGGTGTGCCTCCGGCACTCTAACTGACCGAACGATTGTTGACGTGGCGACGCAAAACACGAACTTTGCACTATTAACGAAATACTCAAAAACATTTGCAACCCTTTCTGTATAGACTGTTTTATTATAAGATTCAAACTGTTTTGTCAGCCACTCGTTCTACTAGTGTTACACAGCACGCGCTGACGACCTAGCGCCCTTTGATAAATGCCGCCAAACACACCGCGTCTGCACCTAGTTGATTGAATTCTTGTATTTTGTGTTTAATAAAAACGAATATTCATCTAATGAAATAAATAAACAATCATTATTTTATGGGACAAATTTTATTATTTTTTATCTATCTATATTCTATCTATCTATCTTTATTCTATGTATATTTTATCTATCTTTTCATTATGCCATAACTGATTCCTGTCGTAATCTGTTCTTTTATGCATATAACTTATACAAAATAATTTCGATGTTTTACATCTGCCAGGCGTCCCGTGACGGCTCAATTTTTTTTATTGAGTAATAAAAGGATCTAAACATTGGTTCAATTCTCAGTTTGCAGTTCTACAGGACATGCATTTAAAATGTTACGACACACGGTCCGATTGTACAAAACCCGCTTGGTGTATCGACAACGCCCATAGACAACTCGTAAGGGACCTTGATTTTAATCCTAACAGGTACATTTGCCACTTGATTACCATAAATAAGAGTCTATTAATCCTTTTCTTCTAGTAAAGTGGATAGATTATATTAAATTTTTAAATATATATAAGACTAGCCCCTACACGCGACTTCATCCGTGTAGTAATAGTTACTTTGGTTTAACGCTAACAGGCAGCGGAATTTCTCAAGGTGAAAAAATATCCCGATTTTGAAACATTTTTCATTGGTGCTCCGCTCCTATTGATCTTAGCGTGATGATATATAGCATATAACCTTCCTCGATAAATCAACTATATAACACTGATATTTTTCAAATCGGACCTGTAGTTCCTGAGATTACCCCCAACAACGTCACAAACTTTACCTCTTTATAATATCATTAAGTATGGATTTCAACGTCAGTTGTTACTCTGGTACAAGATCCGAAACGACTGAATCGATTTTGGTTAAACTTTCAATGAGAGCTAAGGAACTTAGAGTATTTCTAAACTAAGTATCGTTACGCTTTTCCGTGTGGGATTAAAATGAATGACAAAAGTAATTAAGTTTTTTTTATTACTTTTTGGTCCTTGTGGAAAATCCCACAATTCTGCCAGTGTCAAGTTTGTTGTGAAGTTTCAAAAGTTGGCATTTATATATAACCAATGGGCCTGGCGGACGTTGTCATGCCCTAATAAGAAAAAAAAATATTGACAAGTTATATACCGATTATATATCTATAGTTTCCTCGTGAGTTTACCTATTGGTGAAAACCGTATGATAATCCGTTGAGTAGTTTTTGAGATTATCGCGAACAGACAGACAGACAGACGTGGCAGTAAACTTTGTTTTTTAATACGTAATGATTTTATCCAACTTGAGAGATAGGATAATAGCATCGACGTGGGAAAGCGGAAATGTAACTTGCATTTTGGCCTAAATTACTTTTTATCATATTCTCGTATAAAAAAATACCGCTTCGAATGTTCTGTTTCTCGCTTTCCTACGATTCAATTTTTCATCGATACGACCTTGGTTTTCTGCCTAGTTTCACCACTACAAAAAAAAAAAATGAATAAAAAAAATGAAATTTTAAAATAGTTTCTTGGCTCTGGTGTAAAGTTGGATTTTTCAAGTTACGACATATCTGATTTCTTCCGTCAATATTTTATTTATTTTAAGGCAAAAGCTGACCTTACAGCTAATAAATATACAGATATAGAGGAAATAACATCAGTAAGGCTATTTAAAAGATCACACAGATATAATATTTATATAATATTATATATATATAATATATATATATATATTATATATAATATTATATATATTAATATTTCGACTAATGGTGTCAATATTTTTTTATTGCAAATTAAATGATAGTAAATGTTGATTATTGCTATTCATTGTTGGTTTCATCAGTCTCGAACAGATGGCGCTTTAAACTAGTCTGTTGTCAGATAACTGTAGGATCGACTGTTATAGGTATTTCATAGATGGCGCCAGGTTTTAATCTTAAATTACTTTTTCAACTCCATTTTATGCCACAGCAACGCGTGGCGGGGTCAGCTATTATAGATATGAAATAAATTGTTTTTTTTTTCGATTTCACTACGCTATTGACCTAGCAAGATCTTAACAGCTTCACCGGACTACAAGAAATAAATTGTCGAAAGTAATTCTTGTTAAGAATACGCGTGAGAACTATAAGTTTAGTATAAAAGTCTCTGCCCAGTGCTATTATTTAGGGATGAATCGGAGGAATACCTTTGTTTGGGTTTCTTCTTAAGGGTTTTTCAATTATTACAACATCGGTCCTCTCCTTTTGTTGTGATATATCTATAGACGGAGGGTAAACATGATTGTTAGTGTGGCGACGCAAAACATGAACATTGCACTATTAACGAAATACTCAATAACACTTGCAACCCTATCTGTATAAATACAAGATTCAAATTGTTTTGTTGGTCACTAGTCCTACTATTGTTATGACGTCGCGCCGGCGACCTAGTACCCTTTGATATATGCCGCCAACATTGCGCCTGCGCCTAGTTGAATTTTTATATTTTGTATTTAATAAAAATGAATATTTATGTACTAAAATAAATAAATAATCATTATTTTATGGAACAAATTTGTAATGCTTTATCTTTTCATTATGCCATAGCTGATCCTTTCGTAATCTGTTCTTTTATGCATATAACTTTATACAAAATAATTTCGATGTTTCACATCTGCCAGGCGTCCCGTTACGGCTCATTTTTTTATTTTTGTCTTCTGTCTCTTTCCATGTGTCTAATGTAAGGTTGATGATGTAGACAGTTCCACGTCGCCAGCGCTGGTGACGACGCAGCTCTCAACATCTGGGACTATAGGAACGGCAAGGAGCCTATATTCACCAGGACTGATCACTCGCATTGGTCAGTATACTAGAATACTAGCAATTTGCCCTGGCTTCACAGATGTGCGACGTATTAATAGGATGCCATTAGTGTTTTGCGATGTGCCGAGTATATAGTATAATGTAATTATTCCAGAAGTTCCCAGACTTTTTTTTCTCAAATACCACTTTCAGAGCCACGCTAAAGCTATTACTGGTTTCAGCATGAATGGGTCGGCTCGCCCGGGGTAGTACCACCCTCTCAAAATAAACTGACGTGAAGTAACAGTCTTTGCAATGTTGCGTTTCTTTCGGTCAGTGAGAGCGCCGACCACCCACCTGCCTTACCCCTTCCCTTTCCCCTCTCCATACCCCTTACCCCGTACACAGGTCAGCAGCGCACTTGTGACTCCCCTGGTGTTGCTAGTGTCTATGGACGGTTGTGATCACTTAACATCAGGTAACCCACCTGCTCATTTGCCTTCTTTGATATAAAAAAAAATGCAAGATTGCAAGCTCACATACCATAAGTTGTATTTCGTCCCTTGGCACATCTGAACAAACGTTGCGGATGGTGAATGGTGTACTGAATATGCAATATGCAAGTTTTTACAAGTAACAGTCGCAACGTTTTAAAATGTTTTTTTTTTTATTGAAGCACGACAAAGTGATTGCACTATGCCTGATAGTAAGCATAGTATAATCCAAGAACAGTGGCGAACACCGCGAGACAGATCATCTATCGTTGGTCGCCGCTGTCATGCCGGCCATAATGACGAAAGTCACCCGGTACTGGATATGCACAGGCTGATCCCGAAACGGGACGCTCAAAAGCGAGTCACTATGACGGGTTCTTTCGCCATGTACATGGTTGTTGCGACCCAGTTGGGCTGTATAACCCCACCACCCCGCTATCGCCATTGCCTCGTTTGTTGATCAGCAGGGTGCACCACGTGCAGGTGAGGTTGGCTTGGGTGTCTCAAGTCTATGGGGCTCCCTGACGTTCCGTCTGGTGCAGGTGCTGACCGGGCACGGATGCTTCGGTTGGTACCTGCACCGAATAGCGCGCAGGAAGCCGACCGCCGTATGCCACAAGTGCGGCGTTGACCCGGACACCGCGCAGCACACACTGTCTGAGTGTGCTGCGTGGGAGGAGCAGCGCCGCATTCTGGCAGCGGCGGTAGGAGGGAACCTCTCGCTGCCGAGCATGGTCGCGGCCATGCTCGGTAGCGAGGATGTCTGGAACGCAGTTGCCTCCTTCTGCGAGGAAGTCGTCTCGCAGAAGGAGGCGGCGGAGAGGGTCCGCGAGAACGATCCGCGAAGCGGCCGTCTCCGCCAAAGGAGGATAGGCAGGAGGAGGCGGCAGTTTGACCGCCTCCTCTCGCCACCGTAGCTGGACTTAGGGACGGGTGGGTCTGGGGCCCCACCTTCCCATTGCACAGGTCCGGCAGACGAGAAGGAGACGGCCGGTGTGTACCCGGCTGTCTCCTTACAAGACGAGGCCTTGCGGTGGCACCTCTACCGCTGGGCCACACCGCTGGGGTGGCACGATGAAGTCTATAGAGATCTCGTGCCGCCCCAACAACAGCGGAAGACGTACACCGTGGGGTTTTGGTCCGTGCGAGTCGGACATAACCCACCCTCTCCCCAGGGAGGGTGGGTAGCCATAAGGGATTTCCCCACGTAAAAAAAAGAAAAAAAAGGTGTCTCAAGTCTTAAGATGTTACTCGACACCCCTTACACCCCAAAAAATGTTATCTGTCGATGGATGAAGCCAAGCCAAGATTTTAATTCTTCAGTATCGAAATTAGATACATGTACACGGACCCCCGCTTACTAATTGTGAACCCCCATTTTTTTATTACGCTTACATAGACCCCCGTCGAGTCTCCTGTAGACCCTTGGGAGTCGACCTAGATCACTTTGGAAACTAATGTTCTAGACGATTGTGATATAATAATCTTATTGCTCATAAGGATAGATGATGTAAATTTCAGAAAGATGATATAACAATCGTCCAAAATAGGACTCTTTAAAATTCAACTCCATAGGGAATGAAAGAATGTAGGCCAAATTTGTATGGGAAATAATAAATTAATGATCAGAATTATTTGAAACTTTACATTTGATAGATGGCATTTCACGTGAAGCGCACAATGATATAAAATTGAGGTTCTTAAATATGTTCACGTTTAACCTAATTGGACTTCTAATAGGTATAAATTTGAACACTATTTTTTTCTTATGTTATTTAGAATATACGAACCTTAAATTCCGATTTTTCAGAACTAGTTTTTCAACTGAATAAATTTTGCAATATTTTGAACATTTCTTTCTCTATTTCAAATTTAAGACAATCTTGTACGTTTTTATTGTACAAAAGCGGATTAACATTTCAAAACGAAATTTTAGTACCTTAGACATCGTTTTTAAATTCCCATTTATTCTAAAGTATAGCTTTTAAAGTACCCTTAAAATGGGATTTGTATTAATTAGGCACATAGATCAATTAAATGACATACATTTTATACTGAATTAATGTCTTGATCTTGCCTAGGTCAGTTGGTTTGCCAGATATCGCACTGACATACTGCGATATTAACGTGTACCTATCAGCCTGTACCAGTCTGTGCATGTAACCTCTAACATTGATTTAGGATTGGTATAAATGAATTTCAAAATATCATTTTTTTTCGTTTTTGACATCACATGAAATGCCCAAGGTTTTAATTGAATTCATTATTAGGGTGTGGACTGTCCGCTACAACACATACCATGAACAGTTGTTGGTAACCGGCAGTTCCGATGCAAGGGCTTTACTAACGGCAGCCGCAAGCCTTTGCACCGACTTGGACGACGAGGGAGAACGGCTTGGAAAATTGTGAGTCACTTTGGATTCGTTTTTAGTGCGATAAGGATGGATTTTGTGAAAAAGTATATGTGCATAAAAGGTATCAATACGGAGATGTTTTCTTACAGATCAGAGTGGAAAAGAAATCATGTTAAACCGACTTTTTTTTTTCAAAACGACAACGCTGTCGACCTGTGTAATTCTTTACAGCTTTACCGAACTACCGAGGCGAGCGCTGAAGGTACTCAGCCGATTAGGGATGCTTGGGCGACTAACTCAAGGTTGCACGGCACACCTCGCCTTGGGCTGTCGCCTGTTTTGTGCAACAATCGCGACCTATCTGAGCTAACCTAAGCTATCTAGATATACGTATGTGAGTTATTGAAACATGCATGTGTACCACGCATGCGTGCCTCAACAACTCCTATATGTATTTTGTGTCGGAAAAATTCCTCTAAACTATATAGGATAGGATAGGATAAGGAAAAATAAAAGAACTCTTTGTCGTTTATTTCTCTGAAAAAGAAAAACAGCGTGTAAGCGTGTAGCGTGCACTTGTGTATGGGTGATGTGTGTGTTGTAACAGTGATGTTAGGTTTTGTGTCACTGTATCGCGTGAGTAGCGTACTCAAGGGCTCCACGCCGAGGGAACGGACCTAGGCTTGGGCCGCTGCCGAGGGGGCCTAATGTGGTATGTGTTGAACAGACTCTTCTTAGGTCGGATAAGAGTAAGAAGATAATAAGTGCCATAATGATATTGGTCTAAAAATGGCTTAAGGTGATTAGACCTAAAGTCGTTAGGCTTAAGATTTAAATGCTAGTACAACTACCGAAATACGCCTGTTTATGCTGGTAATAAATCTTTAACTTGAAGGAATATGTCTATGGTTTCAAAACAGTGGATTTTTTTAGAATTACTCTAGCATCGTGGAATAGGTTACCTGGTAAGGTTATCCACGAGAGTTATGATATGGGGTTCTTAAAAAAGAGATTTTAAACGCGTCCTTCAAGGTCGGGAACACAACAGTAATGTTCCTGATTTTGTAGTTGATCGTAGGCGAGGATAACTATTTAGCACCAGATGGGCGTTCTGCTTGATTGCTGCCCTTTGGTATAAAAGAACTGTGTTTTCCTTCAGCGAAGAATCTTTATGCCATTGCTCATTGGTAGAGTTCCAATTTCATGCCATAGTTCGATGTCGGTGGAAAACTTACAAAGAAGAGCCTCCCCTAAAGGAAAACACATTCTTTATGATAGGTTTTTCTATTCCTGCAATGTCGAAAGTCAATAAGTTGCCTACTCCAGCACTTTCCTTAATCTCAACACACTATATTCAAAAATGATAGAGTCCTTGCACGAGTTGTTGTTTGATTTGTTGACCTGTTCTGTTGATAGTACTTTATTTTGGATAAAACATACCCTATATCCTTTCTGGATTTATGACAACATGTATGCAAAATACGAGTATCTTGATGATTGATAACAAACAACATACTCACATTCCCATTTAAATTATTATTTGGCTAATTCCTAATGCCTTAATGGGTCACCGTCCTAATTTAACGTTGATACAGATCCTCTAAAGTTGCCCATCGTGATTGATCCTTAGTATGATGAAAAGGACATGGAAAGAATCTTTAATGCACATTGATTTTTGACATATATTTGACGGCATTCGATTCGAAAAATCTTACTCGATTATACACTAAGTTATATACAAGTTTATGTTAATTATTGAGCGTGCCATAAACATATATTTTTCTCATATGTCATA
The DNA here is from genome assembly GCA_014332785.1 of Antheraea mylitta. Lineage (NCBI taxonomy): Eukaryota > Metazoa > Arthropoda > Insecta > Lepidoptera > Saturniidae > Antheraea > Antheraea mylitta. The sequence continues at coordinate 87,331 of JACEII010000173.1, read as the reverse complement.
AAAGTTTGAGCTTTCCATAAATTTCGTTTGTTTTTGTGTTTTTATGGTTTATTTTTGTAGGAATTTTAAACAGTGAACTAAACTGAACCATAACCTTCAGGTTGTTGACATACTGAATCATCTATATTAGGTTCCAAGGGTCGTCAACCACGGTTACTATCTAACAAAGCAGTACAACGTTCTAATACTTTCGTTTTTATCATCTATCTATCTATTTAATACCTTTAAACGAGCAATTCTTGTATATTTTTATATTTGTATATATTCAGGATCTCGGAAACGTCATCATCTATTTCCGTGAAACTTAGTATGTAGGTCGTTTCGGGGACGATAAATCGATAGAGCTAGATTTTATTCATAGAAAACTTTTTTACTGATATTTCAGGCAATAAAAAAATATAACTAGAATATAAAGGTAAATTTCGCCGGCGCTGTCAAAACAAAAATAGCTCAGGTGGAAATTGGTTGCTTCGAAAATCCGCGTAATCCCAGTTCGAATCTGAGTGACAGCAAAAGAGATATATTTTTTTAAATTTTTCTTTTTTTTTTGTAAAAAAAATGTTAATTGTATAAGGCAAACCCAACAGTTTATTTTAATTTAAAAATGTTTTTAAAGAACCGAGCTAGGCTCGGTCGCCCAGGTACTAGTTAGGTATTATAATAGTAAATTATTATTATGTATATTTTGGGTAGTATTTCAATAACTTTTCGTTTATTTTACGGGGTTATCAGTACAAACCTACTTTTTTTATGATAGAGGATTGAGCGTTCCATAAAAATATATTTTTATTTTTCGTAGAAGTTTAGAGGACGGAGTACTACAGTCATATGAACAACACGAGGATTCCGTATACTGTGCGGAGTGGAGTGCAACGGAACCCTGGACTTTTGCCTCGCTCAGTTACGACGCAAGACTGGTCATATCCAGAGTACCGAAACATTTTAAATATAAGATACTGTTGTAAGACTAGCATTAAATAAGATTTGTGTCGTCTTGAGCATTCCATAAATAGATTTTTTATGTGTAACTTTAAGTTGAATTGTTATTAATAATCAATAAATGATATAACGCAAACGTTCTATCTGTGTTTGTTTTAACTTTAGTTTTGGCAATCAATGTTTCAGATTATTACTGCCATTGTCACGAAGCCAATAATATTACAAGCATCGTACGATCATTCCATTGTCAAGCGTTGTGTGAATCAATATTCTAACAAGATGGTGGATCTCTTGTTAGAACCCTCCAGGGAGTTTCTGTGACACCTGAGAATTTCATGCTCCGATGTATTATTCTCCATTCACTTCGTTTATGCACAATAAACTAACCATATTACATAAACACCACTTTACACAATATAGAGACAAGTAACATAAGTAATCTATACTAATATATAAAGCTGAAGAGTTTGTTTGTTTGGTTGAACGCGATAATCTCAAGAACTACAGATCCGATTTAAAAGTTTCTTTTAGTGTTATATAGCTCATTTATCGAGGATGGCTATAAGCTACATATCACTACGTTAAAACCAAAAGGAGCTGAGCACTAATGAAGAATGTCTCAAAATCTGGCTATTTTGGAAGCTTCCGCTGCGTGTTAATGTCAGTATTATATGCGTTGCCATGGTAACGTGATAACATTCTATCAAACATATTTTCATGGTTTATTTTTTATTCCTATTCAAAAAGTTTATTCTACGTTAGTTTTGTTTTCGATTTTTAATTATACGTGTTACGTTTATATCGCAAACATTTCTTAAGTTTATTTTGTGTTGTTATTCAGAAAGTTTAGTAGTAATAATATTCGTCCAATAAGACAGTCGAAGGAATTAATCCATACAGCCAATTCTGAAGTTGTCAATATAATTAGTTTTCTTCTATGTCCAAGTTAATGTAAAGGTATAAGCGCCGAATCCTCTACATAATATAACGTAATTTTTTATCTTCTTAATCTTCAAGACCATAGAATTAATGCTTCGTGGTTTTATTTTTTATTCATTTAACTTATGCAAAATGAACGAACGATATTATATAATACGCAACCAATTTCTACACGATATAGAATCATATAACACAATATTATGAAAAAAATATAAAATGCACTACATGACAGACTGAAATCCCGCCAAACACTCTTAAAAAACTCTATTCTACATTAGTTTTGTTGCCAATTTTTTATTTGTGATATATTACGTATTATAAAAGTAAAGTGAGTGTAATGTATATTAAGATAAATTATTTTTGGTGAATACAATCTGTGATGCTACAAACATCAACATTTTTTTAACTCTGTCGATATGTATATTTTTTTATTTGTTCCGGGTAATCTCCGAAACGACTGGACCTATTTGAATGTTTTTTTTTTTTTTCTTAGAAATGACTACGCTTAATAGCTTCACCGGACTACAAGTAATATTTGAACGAGAATTTTACGGGCAAATAAGTAACTAATTAGCTGTTTTATTTAATATTGTTCAATAATGTGTAGCTTCATTTTTTCATTATTTTCTTATATAGTGTGAGCACTGAGGGTGATATATAGTTTAAAATTCCAGTTATGTGCCTGATCATAATCCCATCCCATTCGATACACTATTAGTATTAACATACATAATGTACACGTTACCTGTTACAGTAGATGATGTGCGTGTGATACAAATATTTTTGAAATAGTATTATTGTAATTTACACTAGATGTGTAATCACAATTTTCAATTTATTTAATATATTAAAAAAAAACGCGTGCGAAGTCGCGGGTAACAGCTAGTTATGAATAAAATATAAAATCCACTACATGATAGACTGAAATCCCGTCAAAAACTCCCGTGTTTTTCTTGAGCATTTTTTTTATCTTCTATGCCGGCCGGCGTACCTCCTCTTCCAAGGCCGGCAACGCTCTTGCGATTCCCTTAGTGTTGCTAGTGTCTATGGACGGCGGTGATCACTTACCATCAGGTGACCCGCTCGTTTGTTTGCGCGCTATAATTATAATATAAAAAAAACCGCAACGTATCCTTACAGTTTACATTATCGTTTACAGAACATCTTCTGGAAGCTTTATATGTATACTAACGGGCGCCATGGACGTTATTGCGCCCTGATAATTAAAAAAAAATGACAAATGATATACTTAAACTTTCCTCATGAATTGCATTATCTAATGGTAAAATTCGTATGAAAAACCGTTCAGTAGTTATAGAGTTTATCGCGAACAGAGAAACAGACGTGGCAGAGGACTTTGTAGTATGATATGTAGGGATAAGAGATTTTAAACTATAACAAGTCATTTAAAATCGCAAATCGCTAGTTGTCTAAATAAAATCGGTTGAGTGCCTTAAGCACTCGCCTTATTAGTCCAGTGAAGCTGTCTTAACAGCTAAGGTCTTAACCTTGCTAGGTTAATAGCCTAGTCAGTTCGAGAAAAAAAAATCGAATTGGTCCGATAATTAGAGCCACCGCAAAATATAAACAAGTAAGAGCAAGAGGTTTTTTTTCTTTTTATGTCAAAGGAGGCAAACGAACAGATGGGTCACCTGATGTTAAGTGATCACCGCAGTCCACACTTGCAACACAGGGGAGTCGCAAGTGCGTTGGCAGCCTGTGTTTGGGGGAAAAGAAAGGGAGGAGGAGAGAGGAGGTAATCCTCCGACGCTCTCATTGACGGTACCAAATGCAACAATGCAAGCACCGTTTCTCGTTGTCAATTTTCTATGACAGGGTGGTACTACCCCGGACGAGTCGACCCATTCATGCTAAAACCAGTAATAGCTTCAGCGTGGCTCTACCACCTACAAGAGTTTTTAATAAAAAATCTCAGCCGTTATGAATTCAGATTTTATATCGCATAGTAATATAAACAGATTCTTCTTTTGCAATAGAAACTAGTACCATCGTCATTGTATCAACCAAGATAAAAAACTGAGCTTTAAACTACGATTATCTAAAATACTCCTATTAGCTGTGGTTGGAATAATCTTTTGTTTTCTTAGTTAAAAAGGTGGTAGAGCCATGGTAAAGCTATAAATGGTTTCAGCATGAATGGGTCGGCTCGTCCGAGTTACTACCACCCTTTCACAGAAATCAGACGTGAAGTAACAGTGCATTGTTGTCTTTCGTTCGGTCAGTGAGAGTCAGAGGCCTATCTCCTTTCGCCTCCGTCCTCCTACCCCCTTCACTACCAACACAGGTTGGTAACGCACTTTCAACTCCTCTCATGTTGGTGGTGTCTATGGACGGTGATGGTCACTTAACATCAGGACACCTGTTGATTACCCTGTTCGTTTTTTTTTATTAACGTGGGGAAATCGCTTATGGATCCGCCACCTTCGCGGGGCAAAGGATGGGTTATGTCCGACTCGCATAGACCCACGGTGTACCATCCGACTGTATTGTTGGGGCGGCAAGGGATCGAACTACGCTATTCCTCTTGGATAGCCGCCCCAACGGTCCGCCCGGCGGAAGGTGACCTCCTAATAGGGAGACAGACTGGGCAAACACCAGTTCCCCTCGTCCGCCGAACCCGTGCAATGAGGAGATGCGATATAAAAAAAATCAAAAATAATAAAAAAATGTTTATGATTTAATATGCTTTATTGGAAATTCTTTGTTACATGTTTCAGTCACTTCTTGAGGTTACAGGAATTGGGATGTGTCATTATCTGGAAATATAAAATTTAATGAAGTCTTATTCAGTATTGATCTCAGAGTTATATGAGCGGTGTGAGTCTTTGTTGCAAAAAACCCCCAATTTCTTGGTGCTGGCATAAATTAAAAATATTTCGTTGAATCCATATCAACTTATTAAGGATATGAAATAGTCTAAGATAAAGCTTATATTTTCAACTATCTGCCGGTGAAGATCAGTGCAACCGTTTTGAAGATTAACCAGAATAAACAGACATAAAAAAATTAAACATTTTAAATTATACACTTTCATATCCATTTAGTGAAAAAGCTATTATTTTGACATTACATACAGACACATCAATTACTTAAATATATAGATTCACGATATATATACTTAGGTAAGTAAAAAAGGAGCGTTTTTTAAAATCTCTGTAGAATTTTAACCATTGGCTCCATGGTATTATTTTCCATTCACTTCACTTATGCACAATAAACTAACTAATTACGTAACACACCACCAAATTTACACAATATAGAGTCAAATAACACAAGATTATGAATAAAATATAAAATCCACTACATGACAGAGTAAAATACCGCCAAAAACTCGAATTGTTAGTAACGGACTATGATTCTTATTAGCTCCGTCCAGATTGGTTCGTTTTCGTCGATGTCGCGTTCCTGGTGTCACCGTGTCGATTTGGAGCGTGAACAGATAGTATAGAATTACAATAATTATGTTGGAATAATGAAGCATTATCAATACTTTGTCGGTTTTATTTATTTAAGCCGACATATGTTGCCTGAAACGGCGCAAACGCTATATTTTTGGCAAAAAATACAATTACGATAAACATAAATACTTACGGGTTTCGTGATAAGTTACGTTATTCTCCGACTTTTTTATTTTGAGATATTTAATCTGGAAATAGTAAAGTAATTACTTTAAAAACGTCAAAGAGATCAATTACGAACTGTGATTATTGCAATAAAGAACTAAAATTAGAGTTAAATAAGAAATCGCTAAGAAAGCTCAATTTAATCTGTCAAACATACAGATAACTATCTCGGTTTACAGAAACTTTTATAAAACCATTTTCGACCATAATTAATTGATTTTTTAAAGTTTGATCTTTATTAGGGTTCTCTGGTATACTTTTATAATCATAGGTTTTCATCATGGCTACTCGGTTATTCGCCATTTTCCATGATCTTTAATTATATAAACATAAAAATAATCTATATGTAAATGAAAATTGAAATTAATTATAACTTTGAAACAAAAAAAACTGGTGGTAAGGCTCTCAAATTCTAAGTAAACACAACTTTACGAGAATAAAGAAATTTATCGCATACCATGACACAAGTAAAAGCACTCCTGTCACTTAAAAGAAAATAACATCCAATAAAACCAAGGAGAATTAATTAATAATTTTTTCAGTGGTTCCATAAATGTACTAAAGACGAATTGATTATCAATTAATTATCAATGTATATATATTTATTATGAATTTTTATATTATATTTTTATAAAATTAAACTACACTCTGACCAAGCATATAAGTATGCAACGTCATTCATGTTAAAATTATTATATTATTGTAAAATTAACCTATAATTTGACCAGTTAAATTTAGAGAGCATGTAAGGTATGAAACGTAAATCCTGTTATAAATATTATAATAATAGTTATATTTTATAATATCATTGTTGAATGTAGGAAGAAAAAGGGTAATTGGAACGTAAGAGTAAAAAAATACATACAGTCGAGCATAGCAACCTCCTTCGCAACCTTTTTTGAAGTTTGTTATTGACGGCTGTCAAAATGTCTTTTTAATTTACATGTATGTATATGTTGTGTAAAATTCAAGCAGTAGTGTGAGTTATGCATATTTTAATTAATTTAATGTACTTCTAATGAAGTTTATACAAAATAAATAGCTTTCTGCAGCTATCCGCCATATAAACTTTAACTATGCCAAATTTCAAGGTCAAACGTTCACACAGTTACCTTAAAAAGGGGTACAAAGATTTTGCTTCACGTATTAATATATAGATGATGTGGAAAATGATTGACCAAATTTCAAGTCTCTAAAGGCTATGAGAAAGAATTGCCCATATGCCTCTGGTAAGCATTATAGGCCTCGGTGATTTCTTAATATCAGGTGGCCTGCATACTTGCTTACTACCAAAGTGGTATAAAAAACTCTTACGGAGGCATCCCAACAAAGTACATATGGCTACTTGTCCGTTCTCTGTGCATCGACAAGTGTTACAATCATTCTTCCACACCGTATTCGGAGCGCAAGACTTCATCGGTTCTGGATAACGACGTACATAATTATTATATCACTCTTTTCAATAATTAAAAAAAAACATATTTCTGCTACGTATATCTAAAGTTTCTATCTACACCTATAATTATAAAGTTTAATTAGGAAGAAGCTTATAGATGGCACTCAAAGTCTAAAAAAAGGCTAGCTGTTATGTAGTACTGATGAGGGGCTGGTGTTACTCGCATCCGTAGTGTGTTTTGGGGTGTAAGGGGTGTCGAATAACATCATAAGACTTGAGACACCCAAGCCAACTTGTCGAAAAAGACCGTAAATGTGCGTCGCGTTTCGGGATCAGCCTATGCATATCCAGCTTTTTGCTGGCAGGCATGATAGTGGCCACTGGCGAGGGATAGTGTGTCTTTCGGTGGTCGCTATTGTTTTTGAATTGTACTGTGCTTACTATCAGGCATAGTGCAGTTATTTTGCCGTGCTACAATAAAAAAAATTCTTCAGTACGTGTTCTCTGCAGAACAACAAATTTTTGTCCGCTACACTGTGACACATTAATCGAACCTCCCAGTGACAAATAAAATAACCCATCAATCAACGATATACGATAAAATAAAACAATGAAATGTACCCACTGAACTGTAAAATACAGGTACCTAATTGCTTTCTACACGGATGTAGCTTGTTGGGTAAATATTTGAAAGCAATAAATTGTATTGCATATTACATGTACCTACAATAAGAACATACCATTTTCATATCCAATACATAATTTAAGAGTGCATATAGCTATGCCATCACTATTGCAACCGCAGTCGTTGCATTGGTTTTGCCAAGCGGTACCGGGTAAGCAATCTTTACCTTGAGGTGGATCAAACCGCGCTGTAAATGAAAATAAGTTTATCAATATGGTCAAATCTTTATATATACATTCTTCTGTACGTGTGTATGTCACTGAACTCCTCCTAAACAGCTGGACCGGTTTTAATGAAACTTTGTGTGCGTGTTACAGTGGATCCGAGAATGGTTTAGATTTACAATTGGACCTGGTAGGTGGCGCTGCGGTTGAATTTTACATTTTTTTTATCAAGGAAGGACAAAATCCGTCACTAGTTAACACATATGTTTGTATGCTTCAGACTATTTCGGCTACAGAGACTGCTTCAACTCCGATTCTCCGAACTCTTGTGCGTACACTGTATATTTACAGCTAACGTATAAAATCTTTACTCGGAGGGTACACGTATTGCACAACTGTGAAAACCATGCTCGTAAGTATAACAGATCTTCGCTGATGGTTGGACTTTTAATACATCGCGTCCAGTATTATGTGTAGATGTTTTTAATCCTCATAGATTTATACTCTAGTTTTTATATGAACTAATTTAACAAATATAGATGCATAAAAGTTTACTCTATGGTAAAAAATATTCTCAGATCATTTTACACATTCCAATATGATTTATAAATTTACTGAATGTAGGTAGTAAAATTTGGAATGTAATATATAAGCAAGAATCTGAAAAGGCTACAATGTATCTAAAAGAAGCAACTAATTTTACACATATAAATCTATTAGTACCTGGACGACCGAGCCTAGCTCGGTTCTTTAAAAAACAAATTTAAATTAAAGTAAAATGTTAGGTTTGCCTCACAAAATGAGCATTTTTACTAAGAAAAATATTAAATTAAAAAAAGATATCTCTTTTGCTTTCACTCGGATTCGAACTGGGGTTAGATAGATTTTTGGGGCAGCCGTGCATCTGAGCTATTTTTGTTTTGACAGCGGCGGTGAAATTTACCTTTATATTCTAGCTATAGTTTTTTATTGCCTGAAAACTCAATTAAAAAGTTTACTATGAATGAAATCTAGCTAGATCGATTTATCGTCCCTGAAACCACCTACATAGTAAATTTCACGGAAATCGCTGACGCCGTTTCCGAGATTCTGAATATATAACAATATAAAAATATACAAGAATTGCTCATTTAATAGTATTAAGTTAATAATACTTTATACAGAATTAATTCTGAATTTATCTTTTTCCTGAATTGATTCCCACGTTACAATTTGATCGATTAGTAACTCATAAATTATAATCTTAGATAACAATAACTAATTTACAGTGCTTTATTATGATGTTTTTAAACAAGCACATAATATTCATTTTCTGTGCTACCCTGATGGTTGAACATGGAAATAGGCAGAATTATTACATAAGGCTCCACATACCAACCAACAAGATAGCGATTTAATAAATTCAAAAACAAGGAAATAATTATATTTATCTGTCAGATCACTGGGACTTTGCAAAAAATTAACACGGAGTTTTTGGTGGGATCTTGGAATGCCATGTAGTGGTCTTTATATTTTATCAATAATCTTGTGTTATTTGGCTCTATATTGTGTAATGTTGGTGGTGCTTTCCGTAATATTGTTTGGTTAATATGCATAAGTGAAGTGGATCGGAAATAATACCACGGAGCATGGATTCTGACTTGCCACAAAAATTCCCAAGAGAGTTCTAACAAGATGGCCACCGTCTTGTTAGTTAATTGAAGATATATCAATAAACTTGTAATATCGTTACTCACTTGACAATGGCAGTAATGGTCTACTAAATAGAAGACTGGTTGCCGAAAATAAAATAGAAGAAGAAGAAGATTAACACGTTATTTTCTTTCATGACGAAGGCGCACTAATAAAATGCCAAAACCACATTTCCCTCTTTAAATAAAAATTGCTATCGAAAAAATACATACAACATAAATATCACATCAAATTAATTTAAAATAATAAAGAGTAAGTCGTTTTGTGCATACAAAGTCTTCAATTAGAGAACTATATAAAATCAAGGTAATACAGAAATAATTAATAATCAACTGACCGCTTTCGACGCAGTGTCCCGCCAAAACAAACAAAGAGATTATTAGCAGGAACCGCATTTTACTCAATCTTGGATGACAACACGGAAATTAAGCGCACAACAGTCGAGACAAGATACAAGTGTTGTTCAATTGTTTATGAACCTACTAATATCCTTCTTCAAAAGGTTAACAAGTCTGACAAGTCGATCTTGTATCTAGCCGTTCACGCCAGAATGCACTCCACTCAGCCCGCATATCATTGTACGGGCGGCAACATATATTCTTTGGTTTATAGCACGTAATTATCTTCCTTATAATAAACATTTTGATTATAATATCTGCTTGACATGCTGCTTTAACCTATTGTTCGGTAAAGAGCTAATCAATCTACTTTGATTTTTTACTGTAAAACCTAACAATATTTACGTTCTTGTAAAGTAAAACAACGCCATGTTATACAATAACAGTGGGTAACTTTTTTTTCGATTTGACTACGCTATTGACCCACCAAGGTCTTAACAGCTTCACCAGACTACCAATAGGTAACGTCTATTGAATGAAAGTTATAAGAATAATGACCACGACAGACCACGAAATACTGGCGTTCAAACGTCAAGAAATCCATAAATATAATTATTCAAGAACCGGATTTTAGGTGGTACAGCCTCGCTGAAGCTATAGTTACTATATATATACTATATAGCTACTGGTTTCAGCATGAATGGGTTGGCTTGTCCGGGGTACTACCATCCGACCCACAAAAACACCCACGTTAAGTAACAGTGCTTGCATATAGTTTCGTTCAGACAGTGAGAGTGTCGGAGACCTACCTCCCTTCCGTTTTCTCCGCCCCCCTGTTCTTTTTCCCCCATCACTGGCTGGCGACGCACTTGCGACGCCCCTAGTGTTGCTTGTGTCTATAGACGGCGGTGATCATTTAACATCGGGTATCTCGCCCGTTCTTTTGTCTCCCATGATATAAAAAAAAAACAATTCCTCGGGTTCAGATGTCTTCACGACGGTTTTTTTTGCTTTGACTTGAGATAGTGGTCACGAGGTACCAATCAGCGCATTAACTGTAGGTAATTGCAGCAAGTGATTTGTTTCGTACACCTTCGTTCTTTTTTTATTTTTTCTGCAGACTCTTGAACCGCACCTTTTTTGCTGTCGTTAATCGTTTTACATGTAACTATTTCTATTCTACTATGTTACGTTACTTTATATCAGTGTTTTTTAACGTGTAAGTCGCGACCCTCTTGCCCCCTTTTGCCGCGGTCTTGGAATATCATGTAGTGAATTTTCAATTTTATTTATAACTTATGTTATTTGGCTCTTATGTAATAGAGTTTGGTTATTGTTCACAAGTAAACTGGGTGGGAAATTATACCACGGCACACGAGTTCTGAGTTGCCACAAAAACTTTCAGGAAAATTCTAACAAAAAACCATCAGCCTGTAAGTTTATTGAAATGAGTGCAAGAAATTTGTAAATGTGACCTACTTCACAGTGGCAGTAATAATTTACTAAAAGTTTGATTGCCACAACAACAAAAATGCCTACCAAAAGCCAGGGCATTTTACTTGTTCTGAAAGTAAATACGAGGGGTAAAACTTGTAGACCAAGAGCTCGTGGATGTGGCCAGGCTTTCCTTATTTTATAAAAACAGAGCGTTTTACGGGGCATGATTTTGATACAAGGAGGAACCATGACCTATTATTAAATTGGGGTCATCGTGGCTTTGGCAGGTAACAAAGGTCTATAAAATATGAACTTCAATTTACCAAATTATATTTGGCCAAACCTGGCCAAAAATCTGTAAAGTTTAATAAGTTGTAATTCAACTTATGTTATAGTGTCAAAAACTATTAGATATTTCTTCACTAGCCAGACAGTTTCAACAGTTCTAACCCTTCGCCAGACAAAAATATAGGGTAGCTGTAGGTGCAAGCGCGAGGCAATATATATCCAAGTAAATGGAAAAGGAGATATATAATGAGTTAGGTATTTTGCAGCCCTTTATTGCTTATCTTTCAGTTACTCAGTAAATATTATTGCTTATGCAATTTATAAGATAAATGTAATTCATTTTTGAAAAAGTATCATCATGGCAGACATATTCATTTTTTTTTATTGTGTCACAACAAAGTAATTGTACTATGCCTGATGGTAAGCATAGTACAATCCAAAAACATCGGCAACCACCGAGAGACATATTATCCATCACCGGTCGCCGCTGTCATGTCGGCCTGTGTGTATCTTCACGTTACGCTTGAAGGACCCTATGTCATAGGAAGGAGGGAACACACTGGCCGGGAAATTGTTCCACAGTTGTACGGTACGGCAAAGATATGACGATGCAAGCTTTTTAGTTCGTGTCCAGATACAGAGTACCGTAAAACTGTGGCTACGAAGCCCAGTGCGTGTAGTGCGTTTGTGGAAAGGGGAGGAAGGGATTAAATAAAAAAACTCGTCGGAGCAGTCAACCGTAGTACACACTCAGTGAGGCTATGGTACCTGCGCAATTGAAGCGGCTCTATATCCACAGTTACATCTGCATCATTCATAATGCGGACAGCCCGTTTCTGCAACCTGTCCAGGGTATCCAAAAGGTATTTTGCGGAACCATCCCAAAGGTGCGAACAGTAAATTTGTGTTATTTGCAAAATAAAAATAGCAATAGAATATTATTTCTCAAGAGACCATAAAAAATAATATAAATAATAAATATCAATATAAAATAACGGAGGTTTGACATTCACGGGCTTTTGGACTATCCAGAAATTCTAGCGCAGTGTGCGGACCATCTGTTACGTATTTTTTTTCCCATGCGGTTTTTATTTCGCACCGCAACTAGCTCGGCCTAAGATTCTAAAACGACCAAACGTTACATATTTCACAACCACTTGAAATAAAAAAAATATATATATTGGTACACTAAAAAGGGCAATAAAAAAAAAAAAAAAATACGACTTCAATATCAACTGTATAAAGCAACAACCCATAAAGCACTGAAAAGCGAAAAATAAATCAATTACCCTAGTTTAATATAATACGGATATTTGCGCTACCTAATAAATATTTGAAGTAGCTAACAACCCAGATCTCAAATTTGTTGCAGGTAAAAAAATATATTAATATATATATGTATATCACGAGACGAGAGAGTGGACCTAAACTTTGTATATATATTATATGAATTTCAGTTGGCATGGATTTCAAATATTCGTATATTAATTAGGTAGCGTAAATATTAATATTTTTGGTTGCTACGCGCCAGGGTTTGAACTTGCCGACATCGGATTGACATTCCAACGAACAAATGACTGGATCACCATGACAACAACTTTGATTTATATAAATTGCCCAAAGTAACTCAGTTATTTAATTGGATAAAGATTGATACTATGTTGGTCAAGATAATGTCGCAAATAACCAATTATTTTCTTAACAACAAATGCAAGATAAAAATGGTTCGAATAGGTTATCTTTAGGTGATAAATATTTACTGTCGCGGACTTTCCTGTAGGTATTTTTTAGATGTTTATAAAACAATATTGTTATGCATCAATGAATGTCAACTTTAATTACTCATAGTTTTGGGTTAAAGACTATATGAAAAGAATGTTTTTTTTTTCTTTATTTATTGCATAAAACAAACACTCGGTTATAAGTATCTTAGCATCGTGCCTGCGTCTAGTGATTAACAAGATCACAGATAAATAGGTGTATTAGAATTTAAAACCATGAACAATTAAATTCTCCGTGAAATAGTCGTAGGTTTTTACATGGGGAAACCCCTACGGATACCTACCTTAGCCGGGCAGATGAAGGTGGGGTACGTCCGACTTGCACGGACTAACGGACTAAAACCCCATGGTGTCTTCTGACATCTATAGGCCGGGGAGCAAGAGCCGCCGACTGGTACTGCGCCTACTGCCCAGCAGGTGTCGGCCCCTCATCAGGTCGCGGTTGAGGTGTCAGATTCGTGGACCCCTCAGGGGATAGCTGTTATACCTAGTCCGTGCTCACAATTTTTGAAATGTCCCATAATCGAGATACGACGTTGTACTTAAACAGTTACTCGTATTACAGACACACTTACTTTTATATAATCGATATGCAGTTCCTCGAAACTTTAGTTTAAATTAGTGAATGAACCATTTTCTATCGAATTTTCAATAAATAATGTGTTGCACAATGACTATGTATTTATATTATTTTATGTATTTTAACGATTTTTTTTACATATTACTAGCCTCTGCCCGCGACTTTATTCGCGTGGAATAGTTACTTTGGGCTAACGCTAATACGTAGCGGAAGCTCTCAAGGGAAAAAGGCCAGATTTTGAAACATTCCTTGTTGGTGCTCTGCTCCTATTGGTCGTAGCGTGATGATATTAGCCTATAACACTGTGTATAACAGCTATTTAACAAGCTATGTAACAATTTTTCAAACCGAACCAGTAGTTGCTGAGATTACCCCATACAACTTCACAAACTCACAAACTTTACCTTTTTTTTTTTTCGATCTCACTACACTATTGACTTAGCAAGGTTTTAACAGTTTCACTGGACTATGACAAACTTTACCTTTTAATAATATTAGTATAAATTACAAAATAATTGGTTATTTACGACGCTATACGCTATGGATGATATTCTACCACATCAATTTATACACTGTTCAACCAATCGCCATGAAAATTGATATTTGATTTATTTATGCAGTGAACATTCAAAGTATATTAACCATTTATCAAACGGTAGGTTAAAGCAGCATGACAAACAGATTATCTAATCAAAATGTTATAAAGAGAATAATTACGTGGCATTGAGTTTTGATTGAGTTAAGAGCGATTCGGCGTGGCCGGATAGAAATTAGATCGACTTATCAGACTATGAGCTTTAACCTTTTGAAAGAATATATTAGTGGGGCCCTAAACGCTTGAACATCACTTTTGTCTTGTTCACGGCAGACTTGTCTTGACCGTTGTGCGGTTAATTTTTGTGTTGTCATTCAAAATTGAGTAAAATGCGGTTCTTGCTAATAATTTCTTTGTTTGTTTTGGCAGGACACTGCGTCGAAAGCGGTCAGTTGATTATTAATTATTTCTGTATTTCCTTGATTTTATATCGTCTACGATTTATATCAAGAATTTGTACAACCATAAAAAGCGACATCCTTATATTTATTAATTTGGTGTAATTTTTATGTTGTATGTATCTGTCGATATCGATTTTAATTTTTATAAAGCAGATATAATTCTTTGGCTTTTTACTCGTGCGCCTTCGTCGCGAAAGAAAAAAACGTGTAACCTATTAATCTTTTGCCGCCAAAAGTTCGTCAAAGTCTCATTGAATTTATTTTCTGTTACATTAGGTTAACTATATTGTTACCGTACCTGACAAGTCTATAAAAATAAATGTAATTATTTCCTTCTTCTTAGGTGTATTAAAGCCTATTAATTTCAAATACTATTAGTAATGTTCAGTAAATTTACTAACAAACTCAGAATGTATTAAATAATCTGAGAATATTATATTATTATAGAAGAAGCTTTTATGTATACCTTCGAGTATAGATTGTCTACATTAGCGACTAGCCTCAGCCCGCGACTTCGTTCGCGTGGAATAGATACTTTGGGCTAACATTAACACGCAACGGAAGCTCTCGAGCGGAAAACCCGAGTTTTTAAGATTTTTTAAATATTCTTCATTGGTGCTCCGCTCCTATTGGTCTTAGCGTGATGATATAGCCTATAACCATCATCATCATCATTACCCTTATCCCACCTAAATAGGGTAGGCACAACATGTTTTCTTTTTCCACTCTCTCCTATCAAATGTCATCTCAGTATTCACACCTTTTACGCACATATCATTTTTCACACAATCCATATACACCTTTTTCGGTCTTCTTCTTCTTTTTATGATATAGCCTATAGCCATTCTCGATAAATAAGCTATATAACATTAAAATATTTTTTTAATTCGGACCAGTAGTTCCTGAGATTATCCCCTACAACATCAGAACGTCACAAACAAACTTTACCTCTTTATAATATTCGTATAGATAAGTATACATTGTACGCATATCGGAGTTGAAGCAATCTCTGTAGCCGAAATAGTTTGGAGCTTACAAACAAATATGCTAAAGTGATTATGTCGATTTTTTTTCAGCTCCGGGGCAGTCTAATATGCCTCAAGGTGTAAATTGTTTACCTGGTAGCACTTGGAAAAGCCGATGCAACGACTGTGTTTGTGAAAGTCATGGCTGGGCTTCATGTACTCTTCAAACATGTCATGGATATGAAAATGGTACGCATTCTTCTTGGTATATGTTATTAACAATTGACCTTTTTAAATATCTACCAAACTAGCTTTGTCGACTTAGAAAGCAAGCACCTGCAATTTCCAGTTCAAATGGTACATTTATTTATTTGATCATATCATAGAGTATCTTAATTATTGTTTTTTTTTCTCGAACTGACTTCGCTATTGACCTAGCAAGGTCTTAAGAGCGTCACCGGACTTCTAAGGCAAGCGCTTAGGGCTTTTACTCCGATGTTATTTGACAACTAGATCAAGGGTGCACGGCACACCTCGGCTTGGGCTGTTGCCTGATACGTGCAATTCGCGACCTATCTGAGCTGGCCTAAGCTAACTGTCCATATATATATGAGCTGTTAGAAAATACATGAGTATCAAGCATACATACCTCAACAATTCTTATATATATTTCGTGTCGTATTGTAAACTATTTCAGTTCGATAAGGGAAAGAAACAAAACCCTTCCACATTCATGTGTAAGCGTGTAAACGTGCATATGTGTGGAGGTGATATGTGTAATGATGTTGCAGTGATGTAAGATTTTGTGCCACTGTATCGCGCGAGCAGCGCACTCAAGGGCTCCACGCCGAGGGAACAAACCTAGGGTTGAGCCGCTGCCGAGGGGGTCTAATCTAATGTGCGGGAGCGAAATTAACCCCCAATCCACGGTGCGTGATCGGTGGTTACGCGGATGTGAACACGCTGTGTTTGGAGATTTTATTATCGTTGATTGATGGGTTACTCCAATTGTCTTTGCGAGGCTTAATCTATGTAGAACAGTCGGTAGGTGGTAGAGCCACACTGAAGCTATTATTGGTTTCATTGGTTTCAAAACATTAAGGAGTCGATATTATTGACATCAAAACTTCTGTGAAATGGGTGGTACAACCCGGACGAGCCGACCCATTCATGCTGAAACCAGTAATAGCTTCTGCGTGACTCTATCACCTACAAAAATTACTAATTAACCATCACTGCGACAACATTACACATATCAGTTCCACACACGTGCACACACACATGCTTACACATAAAAGTGGAAGGGTTTTATTTTTTCCCTTATCGAACTGAAATAGTTTAGAAAAATTATCCGACACAAAATACATATAAAGTTATCGAGGTACGTATGCTTGGTACTCGTATATGTTTCAATAACTCATATAAGTATGAATATGTAGCTTAGTTTAGGTTAGCTCAGATAGGTCGTGAATTGCATGTATCAGGCAACAGCCCAAACCAAGGTGTGCCGTGCACCCTTGAGCTAGTTGCCAAAATAAAATCGGCTGAGTGTCACAAACGCTCGCCTTAGTAGTCCGGTGAATCTGTTATACCTTGCAATGTCAATAGCGTAGTCAGTTCGAAAAAAAAATTGGCTAAATCAAAATAGATAAGGCACAAACATCACATGATTTTTAAAATTATCGAATAGTCTAATAATAATTATGAATTTTGTTATATGCAGAACCAGAGAAGACTTGCGCTCCGGGTACTTCGTGGAAGGATAATTGTATCCCTTGTTGGTGCCCAGCTGATGGACAAGTCACGTGTGCTTATACAAGATGTCTAACTTAAGATAAATGGTGATTCTTTTTTTTACATCATAGGAGGCAAATGAACATATGGGTAACCTAATGTTAAGTGATCATCGCCGTCCATAGACCCTTTTTTTATTGAAGCACGACAAAGATACTGCACTATGCTTGATGGTAAGCATAGTACAATCCAAAAACATCGGCAACCACCGATACAGATTATCCATCGCCGGTTGCCGTTGTCATGCCGGCCATAATGACGAAAGTCACTCGGTACTAGATATGCACAGGCTGATCCCGAAACGCGACGCGCAAAAGCGAGTCACTATGACGGGCTTTTTTGCCATATACATGGTGGTTGCGACCCAGTCGTGCTGTAAAACCCTACCACCCCGCTATCGCCATTGCCTCGTTCGTTGATCAGCGTGGTGCACCACATTCAGGTGAGGTTGGCTTGGGTGTCTCAAGTCTTAAGATATTACTCGACACCCTTTACACTTACAAAAGCTGGAGAGTTGCAAGTTTGTTGCCCGCCTTTGTTAGGGGGAGTAAGGGAAGAGTAGAGGGGGAATGTGAGAGGTGGGCTTCCGGCGTTCTCACTGACCGAACGAAACGCAACAATGCAAGCACTGTTATTTCACGACGGTTTTCTGTGAGAGGGGTGGTATAACCCGGACGAGCCGACCCATTCATGCTTATATTTATGATTAAAATTCTACAGAATTAAAAAAATCTTTTCCCTTTTTACTTACCTAGCTACACCTATTTAAATTTACACATTGAAAAATAGATGTGTCAAGCACTGTTAGTTCACGTCGGTTTTCTGTTTTCTTTTTTTTTTACAAAAAATGGTTGATTTTCTCAACAAAATTTCACCAGTCTATATACATACTAATATTATAAAGAGGTAAACTTTGTGACTTTGTGATGTTGACGCTAAGACCAATAGGAGCGGAGCACTAATGAAGAATGTTTAAAAATCGGGGTTTTCTTATCCTCTTGAGAGCTTCCGTTGTGTGTTAGCATTAGCCCAAAGTAATTATTCCACGCAAACGAAGTCGCGGGTAGAGACTAGAATATGGCTTAATTAAACTTTGTGATTACGTTATAGCGATTTATCAAATCTGTCACATTGTTATGATAACATTATCTGTTAGTATATCTCAAAGAAAATTTGTATTTAAAACTTCCAATTTTTTAGTACTGGCATAAAATTGAACACACGTTGATTATTGTTTATTGAGTTATTGACAAAATGAAAGAGTTTCTATTACCGTCGGAATATGAATTTCTATTGTAACCTTTCTATTTCTTATTTCCAGATAATTCCACATCCCAATATAAAAAAAAAGTAATAATTATGAAATCCTTATACTTAAGATGATTATTGTAACATGTAACATATAATTTTCAATAAAGCATATTAAAATATAGTGATTTTTTTTATTATTTTGTATTGTTGCCACCATAGCATAGCATTGTTTTAAAATAATCATAGTTCTAAGCTTAGTTTTTATTATCTTGGTTGATGTAGTGACGATTTTACTAGTTTCTATTGGACGACATGAATCTGTTTTTCATTGTTACCAGACGAAATCGAAACTGAAATCTCGACGGCTGAGATTATTTATTAGGGCCTATGGTAATTACTACCACGTCATCTTCAGCGTTTGGTAAAATATATTTTGATCTATTGTAGTAGCAACTTTAGATTAGGTTATCTATGGAAATTGCTGTATATTGATTGAATTCATGTGAACTAACCATATTTGTACAAGCTATGCCTCGTAAATTATATAAACCATATCTATTGCAGATGTATTTATGAAATAGTATATTTTATGGTTTGATATGGTAGGCTGTAGAGCCACGTTGAAACTATTATTGGTTTCAGCATGAATAGGTCGGCTCGCCACCACCTTATCACAGAAAACCGACGTGAAGTAACAGTGTTTACATTGTTGCGTTTCGTTCGGTCAGTGACATCGCCGATCACGCGGGGAGATCTGTTTGGACTTTGCTCTGGCGTCCTCCCTAACGCAACTTGTTGCCCCGCCTACGCGGATCCTAGTTGTGAAGAAACGTACGCCTTTCCTGTTGGACCTTCTGCTGACTTCTCCTCCGGACAGTTATGGGGTTACCGTTATATGGAGTAACGTCTTTGTCTCGCGCCCACTGCGCCCATAATTAGCGGACAGTCGCCGAATTTGGCATTATAGGTCGGCTGATTGGGATAGCATGCTAGCTTTTTTCGCATCTTTCCCCTGAGAGCAAGTTTGCTTCTCACTGGATGATCTTGACGCTGTCACCAAAGAAGTAATCGACGCCATACTACAAAGGATGGATTTATTTATCCCTAACTCCGTAGTGCTCGTCGGTGGCAAAACCCAACCTTCGTTTGGTCATTCATGTAGAATGGCTAAACGCCGGAAGCAAAAATGCTTGGGCCTGGGTTGACGCCATGGTGTCAAGGGACGTAAATACCAGTGCTCTCAAAAAGGAGTATAATATTGCCTCCAGGTCTTACATAAGAGCGATTGACTTAGCAAAGTCCACCTTCATTGGCAGAATTGGTGAGAGACTAGTTTGTCTTCAATCTGAACCCGGGCATTCTGGTCGCTTGCCAAAACCGCTTTAGGGAACTTTGGTCTGTCATCGTTCCCACCATTGCGGAAGGAAGACAATTCGTTGGCCTACGACGAAAAAGACAAAGCCGATCTTCTTAGCTGCCTTTTTGCATCAAACTCGACTCTAGATGACAAAGGAAAGTCTCCGCTGAACATAGCGCGTTGCAAAAGCTGTATGCCCGATGTGCAGTTTTTTACAAAAACATATACACAAAAAGCTCTTCTCTTTAGACACCAGAAAGTCGAGTAGATACGACAGGATCCCCGCAATTGTGCTCCAGTTCTTGCGCGTGTTTTTGGCACTCCTATTGTACAGGCGTTGTGCCAGTATCTTGGAAGTCTGCTTGGAAGCCGTCAAACTATAGGCCAATCACTTGCTTTCCAAAATAATGGAGTCCATTATAAACTGCCAGCTTTTGCAGTACCTACGTGAAGTAACAGTTCTTGAATTGTTGCGTTTCGTTCAGTCAGTGAGAGCGCCGGAGGTGTAGTCCGGTGAAGCTATTACAATCTTGCTTGGTCAATAGCGTAGTCAGTTCGAGAAAACAAAACGCCCGAGACTCAAATTTCTCCTCAAACACAGGGTGGCAACGCACTTGCGACTCCTCTGGTGCTGCTGGTGTCTATGGACGGCGGTGATCACTTAACATCAGGTGACCCACCTATTCCTTTGCCTCCGATGGTATAAAAAAAGTTATTTTTAATTTTGGTTGATTTATTTTTATTGTAAACTTGCACCGACTAGGTGCTGTTCTGCTATGCTGCATATCGGAGAACAAAATTGGTCATGTTTTCCAATTCTGATACACCAATTTACCTATGAGTTTATTAATCACTATAGACGCGACCAGAGCTAGTTTATTACAGCCGAGATTTTTTATTTTCTGCAATAAATAAGGATATAACACCTGATGTCTCACTTTTTGTTATTTGGAGTCTTACAATTTTGAACCCAGAAATATTAGTAATTAAAATTGACATTCATTGATGCATAACAATATTATTTTATTTACATTTTAAAAATACACGACAGTAAATATATATCACCTAAAGATAACCTATTCGAACCATTTTTATCTTTTACTTATTATTAAGAAGATAATTGCCTATTTGCGACGTTATCTTGACTAACATAAATTAAATTCCCGAGATTCTTTGAGCATCGTTGCATATTAAAAAACAAAGCCCTCTGCAATGTATGTTTGTTTGTTCAAAAACTCAAAAACTACTGAACGGATTTTCAAACTGCTTTAACCTGTAGAGAAAGTGATTAAAAAAAAGTATACAATTTGTCAAGAATCCTTTATTTTATTTTTTTATTGACTGAACTATGCCTGATGTTAAGCATAGTACAATCCGACAACATCGGCAACCACCGAGAGACAGATTATCCATCGCCGGTCGCCGCTGTCATGCCGGCCATAACGACGAAAGTCATCCGGTACTGAATATGCACAGGCTGATCCCGAAACGCGACGCGCAGAAGCGAGTCACTATGAGGGGATTTTTCCCCATATACATGGTGGTTGCGACCTAGTCAGGCTGTAAAACCCTACCACCCCGCTTTCGCCATTGCCTCGTTCGTTTTCAGCAGGGTGCACCACGTGCAGGTGAGGATGGCTTGGGTGTCTCAACTCTTAAGATGTTACTCGACACCCCTTACACCCCAATTATTATCATTATCAGGATCGTTTGTTTAATATAAATGAAAGTTGTCGTCAAGGTGATCTAGTGGTTTGGCCAGTGGAATATCAATCCAATGTCAGAATGTTCGAACTCTGGCATATATCAAGGAATTTTTCGAAATTCGCGTACATTTACCATTTTATATTGGTAAGACTGTCGGCTGACAGTAAAAGAACACATTAGGAGAAAACCTGAATTTGAGAAATGTTCTTGTACGTGGGAATTATGTATTTCTCAGAGTTTCTGTAGGTGGTAGAGCTACGCTGAAGCTGTAACTGGTTTCAACATGAATGGATCGGCTCGTCCGTGGTAGTACCACCCTCTCACAGAAAACCGACATGCTTGCATTGTTGCGTGTCGTTTGGTCAGTGAGAGCGCCAGAGGCCTATCTCCCATCTCCCCCCCCCTCCCTCTTCCCGCCTCCCCACTAACACAAGCTGGCAATACAATTGCGACTCCTCGAGTGTTGCTAATGTTTATGAATGGTGATGGTCACTTACATTCAGGTGACCCACCTGTTCGTTTGACTCTTATGACATGAAAAAGGTTTGAAATCGCTAATACGTTGTGGGACGGCACGGGTGATTATATTCATACCATCCTTCGGGAAGAGACCTATGTCCCCGTAGGTACACTTACAGGCTGAAGATGAATGTTGCCCAATACAGCGTGACGGTTTTAATGAATACCGTAGGAAATATCACAGATTTAAAATTACCTGTAACAATAATAACAGTTATTTGTTTAGAGATTAGTATGACTTTACCCAAAGTAATAAACAATGTACCTTAATCTTTTAGACTCTTATGACACCACAATAGACACCACAATATTACACCCAAGTGAGGGCAGGTCATTAGTAGTCTCGCAACCGGCCTGCCTCAGCCGGGTGTGGCGTGGGAAACGCCTGCCACCGGGGGTGTTGCGGAGCTTGCTTGTCGTGGAGTTTTAGCCGGTTAAAGTCGCCGGCTCAACTCGGGCTTCCCCCCGGGAGCTTGGTAGTCAATGAGGATTTTCTCTCCACGTTAAAAAAAATCCTCTACATATATTAGGTCCTTTCGGTTATCTACTTTTTTCTTCTACTTAAGTCGCATCGTCATTAAAATTACAATAACTTTTGATAGAGTGAACCGATTTCAATGAAACTGAGACTGAATCTTACTCTTTTTTTATCATATAGGAGTTAAACGAATAGCTGGGTCACCTGTTGTTAAGCGATCATGGTCGTCCATAGACACTCGCAATCCCAGAGGAGTCGCAAGTGCGGTGCCAGCCTGTGTTTGGTGAAATGGAGAGAAAAGGAGAGAGGAAGGGTGAGGAGAGGGGAGGGGAGATGGAGAGGGGACTCGAAGATATGTTTTATGATTTTCTTGAAAATGTTTTATCATGAACGTGATACTTTATCAGTGATGCGTGTTCAACGAAAAAGGCAGACAGATAAACATACATTTAAAAAAATTGTTGAAATGTATTTTATTACTTATTCTTAGATATTTGCAACATTTTTTTCTAAAAAAGTCTAAAATGTACAGATATATGTATATAGAATGATATGCGAACTGAGTTCAGAGAGATCTGATGTGGACGGATAGAAACAATATCGACTTATCAGACTATAAACATTAACCTTTTGAAGGGGTATATTAGTGGGGTCGTAAACGCTTGAACATCACTTGCGTCTTGTCCACGGTAGAGTTGTCTTGCCCGTTGTGTGGTTAATTTTTGTATTGTTATTCAAGATTGAGTAAAATGCGGTTCTTGCTAATAATCTCTTTGTTTGTTTTGGCGGGACACTGCGTCGAAAGCGGTCAGTTGATTCTTAATTATTTCTGTATTTCCTTGATTTTATTTCGACTGATTTATCATCATCATCAATTACCCTTATCCCTCTTAAGTAGCGTCGGCATAACATGTTTTCTTTTTCCATTCTCTCCTGTCAGATGTCATCTCAGTATTCACACCTTTTAAGGATATATCGTTTTTCAAACAGTCGAGTAAAGATTATATACATTAGCGGTATGTATGCAGTGTACCCACATGAGTATCGAAGTTGAAGTCTGTAGCCGAAATAGTCTGAAGCTTACAATCAAATATGTTAATATAGCTATATTGAAACTTTTTTTTCAGCTCCCGGGCAGCCTGATATACCTCAAGGTAAATACTGCTTACCCGGTAGCTCTTGGAAAAGCCAATGCAACGACTGCGTTTGCAGTAGCGATGGCATAGCTACGTGCACCCTTAAATTATGCCATGGATATGAAAATGGTATGTATTCTTCTTTTAGGCACATGCTTCTTTTCCTAAACTTGTTTTCGCAAAAGGGTCATTTGGAATTGGCAAAAGAAACGGATAGAGGGCTGATCGCAATTTGATACGATTCAGTACTCACTCCTTTGACGTGTTGCATGAGCGTAATGTTAAGTCACCAAGATTTTTTAGTTCTGATATAGCTATATACAAGTTAGAGTGAAAGTCGTGGTTATTTCAAAAATATTTAGATGCAGATAAGAGAGTCGTTGTAATCAAAGTCCGTTGAATGTGTTAAGATTAGCAATCAAATGCTTAACAAAATTATCGAACGATTTGATTGTAGACATGGTACATGTTACTAACAGTTTATTGTTTTATATACCATCTAGCTATGTCCATGTTAGAAAGCAAGCACCTGTATTTTCTAATTCAATGGGTTCATTTCTTTATTTTATTTTATTATCTATCGTTGATGGATGGGTTACTCTATTTGACACTACGAGGTTTAATTTATGTGAAGTAGTGCAGGGGCCAATATTTTTTAACGTTTTTTGCACCACCCGGAGAGTACGTGCGGGGGATGCGAGGAACACTTCCTACGGACGCGAGTAACACCACCTTTCCATGAGCAAATAATAACAAGTCTTTTTCTAAACTTTAAGTGCCAACTTTGCGTTTCTTATTAAACTTTACAATAATAGGATAGCATTATATACAAAATTGCAACAAATCGTAGGCAAGATCTAAATATATATAGCACAAATAATATATAATTCGTCGTTATATCTAGAACCGGCGAAGACTTGTGCCCCCAATACGGTGTGGAAGAATGATTGTAATACTTGTCGGTGCACAAAAAATGGAACAGGCGCCGCTTGTACTCTGATGGGATGCTTTCGTAAGTGTTGAAATAAATGGTGATTCTTTATGCGAATTATAAAATCATACTTATACCATATAGGTGGTAGAGCCACGCTGAAGCTATTACTCGTTTCAGCATGAATGAGTCGGTTCGACCGAGGTAGTACCACCCTCTCACAGAAACACCGATGTGAAGTAGCAATGCCTGCTTCGTTCGGTCAGTGAGAGAGCCGGAGAATAACCTCCCCTCACCTCACCTTTTTACCTCTCTCTCCTTCCATCCTCCTTACCCCTTCCCCTAAGCACAGGTTGGCAACGCACTTGCGACTCTCCTGATGTTGCGAGTCTATGGGCGACGGTGATCACTTAACATCAGTTGACCCGCCTGTTTGTTTGCCTCCTATGCCATAAAAAAATACTTTACAGGATTAGGACAATTTTCTCTTTTAGTCTTTTGAAATTTGAAATTTGGGTATTGATTTTGCATATTTTTATAAAAATTCCCGCAAATTTCTGAGATAGTTCTTTGTATTTTTGACAGTTTAAATTAAGCTATTAACATTAAGTGGATTTAGGCTATTTCAGCGATTTCTTACCTAATGCTAAATTTAAATTATTTATTGTATTAATCATCAAGTATTGATATGTTTAATGTTTTAGCATTATTACATTACTAATTTCAGATTATTAAGGCGAAGAATAGTGAAACTTAGCAACAAACCCGTGAGTGATTATTTACATTTTATTGTAATTGTATCTTGTATCAAAATCATAGAAAAGTATTACAATAAAATAATTAACATGTATTGCATTATAATATTACAGTTTAACAATTATTTCGAAATTGTCACATTTTCAATATTTTGTCGTTAATTGACAAGTACATTCAATTACATCTATCTGTGGTTAAAATTCTACAGGTATTTAAAAAAAATGTTCCTTTATTTTACTTATACATCTAATGTGAATCTATACATATAAATAATTAATGGTTTTTGGCGGGATTTCAGACTGTCATGTAGTGGATTTTATATTTTATTCATAATCTTGTGTTACTTGACTCTATATTGTATAAAGTTGGTGGTGTTTTATGTAATATGGTTAGTTTATTATGCATAAGTGAAGTGAATGAAAAATAATACCACGGAGCATGCAATTCTGAGATGCCACAAAAACTCCATGGAAGGTTCCAACAAGGGAGCCACCATCTTGTTAGAATGTTGATTCACACGACGCTTGATATTGAAATAATCGTACGAAGCTTGTAATATTATTGACTACGTGACAATGCCAGTAATAATCTGAACGGTTGATTGCCAAAAAAAATTAAAAAAAAAAAAAAAATTAATGTCTATATGTTACGTCAAAATAATAGCTCTTAACTAGATGGATATAAATATACCATATACTATATAATATAATATAATATATAATATAATATAATATATAATATAATATAATATATAATAATAAAAAAAATCTTGTTAGTGTGTCTGTTTTTCGGCGAATCTCCAAAACGGTTGGTCTGATCTCTACTGGACTTTCACTGGCAGATTATAAGCAGTAATTTAGTTCATGTCATATTATCAGTAACTTTATAGGTAATAAACAAAACATATTCGGTGTTATTACAAAAAAGTTAAATACTTGGTTTAAAAAAGGTTTCGTATGAAATGCACCGCGCTCGCCCGAAACAAGATCGCGTTATCCTTTTTTCGCAAGTGTAACCTAACCTAACCAAAGCGAGACAAAAGAGCAAGACGGCGAACATTCACCGAGAGATCTTTTTAAAGCAAGCGTTCAAAATGTGCTTAACTTTTTTGTAATAACGCCGTTTCAGTTTTATGTCAGCACAAAAAAAAAATGGGGGTTCTTCACAACAAAATTTCACACCGATCATATTATAGTCCGTCACCAATACTGAATAAGTCTTAATTAAACTTTGTAATTAAATTAAAACGTTTTATCAAATCTCTCATATTGGTATGATAACATCACCTTTTGGCATATTTTCATATCACTAAGACGATTTGTATTAAAAACTTGCAATAAAAAAAACGGCATAAAATTTAAAATACCTCGATTATTGCCTATTGATTAATGATAATATGAAAGAATTTCTTTTAAGAATATGAATTTGTATTTAAACATTTATATTTCTGTTTTGCAGATCATACCACATCCCAATCCCCATAATCCTTATATCAAAAAGAAATGTAAAAATTTAAAAGTTCACATTTAAAATGATTACTGAAATATGTAACAAAGAATTTTCAATAAAGCGTGATAAATCATAGAGATTTTTTATTATTTTAGATAATTCCAACCATAGCATAACACTATATTATGATAATCATAGTTTTAACCCTTAAATGCATGATTTTTTATTTAATTATGAAATAAATATTTCAGTATAAGTTTTGAGTCACAGATAAAGGGAAAAATAATTTAAAAAATCTTGGTTTCAATAAAAACTATATTTTTGTAAAAAAATGTATTTTAGCCATTTGGCTACACTATGCATCTGGTAGGTGATGAAAAATCTTATTCATACATAAATAATGCTTATGTCAAATTACCCGATAATTTTATTTTCTGAAGACCCTCTTACACGTTTTTTTTCCCTCATTATGATATTAGTTATGATATAAAAATACGTTATGAAACACTTGTCAAAGCTGTCACTTTTTAAAATGGCAAAAATTGGTTTGTAGACTTTTGGCAACAATATGCAGTTAAGGGTTAAGCTCAGTTTTTTTTAAATAGGCTGTTTCAAAAATCTCTGTTCCAGTGTTACCAACCGAAATATTAACTAAAGTTCCGACAAAGAATTTTATTTATTAAAACCTCTTACTATAACTTATGTTTATATTGTAGTTTGCGTGACTCCAATTATCGAATTTATTCGATCTTAAATGACTTAGAACTGTTATTAATAATGACTAGCTTTGCTCTATTATAAAAACGGCCAAGTTAATGTATTTGACTAGATGACCCGTGCAACTTCGTCTACACGAAATCGGTTAATACCGGTTTCAATTGTAATCGTACGCGAAAAACCTTTAAAAAACCTAAAACCCGATTTCGTCGACCTCTACCGTTTTCAATTATGCATCCAAAGTATCTCCCTCAAACATATATCCTGTTGGGACGTGAGAATCTTTTAAAATAATTCAAGAATCCGTTCGCAGCATCACCTACCGGGTCCAATTATACTAAAAACTGACCTACATATATTTGTGATAAATCTATTCCCAGTACCCCTTGAGTTGCTCCTGTGCGACTCACCTGTGTCCGTTCACTATCCGCGTAGAACTAGCGGTAGCGACAACGCAATAATTCTGCCGGCTTATAGTTTTTATTACACATTATTTTCTGACTAACTTCAATTAACATAGTGTAAAAACTAAACTTTTTCTGGTACACACACAGGAGGAGAAAAAAGCCCTGATTAAAAAGGGCTACGGGGTAGGGGAAGGATCGCGCGTTCTGACAGTCCATGAATCCCAGGGACTGACCTTCAAATCGGTGGTGATCCTGCAAACGAAGAGCAGAAGGGTACAAATCCACGATAGCGTTTCACATGCTATAGTGGCAATATCTAGGCACACCGACACCTGTGTCTACTATACCGACGTGACTGACGACGCGATAAGTAGGTTCATTCATCGGGCCGTGGACGCTCCGGCACGGGATATTGTGGATTACAACCTAAAAATGGCCATAAAGAATGGAAAAACTATAAAAACAATAACGTCATTAAACCAAAAAAAAAGCTAATAATAATTAAACAGTGAATATTTAATAAATATTTATACGTAAAAAAAAACTACATATAAGCAAAAAAAGGTGCGGATCGAGAGTCTGCAGACTACAACAAAATAAATAAAAAAAAAAAACTAAACTTTATCTACAATATTTATTATACCTTTCTATTATTATATTCTACATTATATCTATATTATTTCGATTTTGATTTGCTTATTTTATTAGAATTTCTAAAATATACGTCTAGTAAATCTGCATCCAAACTTTATATCGTCAAATTCATTTTACTATTGACATATAAATCAAAAACTCCCAGGAAGGTTCTAACAAGGAATCCGCCATCTTGTTAGAATATTGGCTCACATGACGCTTAATATTGAAGTGGTCGCACGACGCTTGTAATATTATTGACTACGCGACAATAGCAGTAATAGTCTGAAAGATGATTGCCAAAAATATAGTGAAAAAAAAAGAACACGAAACGTGAATATGAGAAATGCTATGTTAAAAGTTAATAGCATTTAAGTTCGTAAGATAAATGAGGAAACATTGTTATACAATAAAATGAATGTAACATATTAGTGAGAGTTTCGTGTACACATATTTTCAACTTTGTCGACGTGATATTCTTGAAGTGAATTCCATTAGAATCCTTATTGTTTGAAAACCGAAGGAAATAAAATGCTTTATGACATAAAGAAGACATAATACATCAATAGGATTTATCATACTTGTTCGGTTTTATGCTTCTAATTCATCTGATTGATAATTACGCAAATAAACGTCATGTTGCTGTAGTTTAGTTATAACGAACGTTATATACCATTGACATCACGCGTCGGTTCGAAACTTATCTATCGATTTTTTTTTGTTATTTTTTAGAAGTATAGGGAGACCCAATGGTTAGCTAATGTGTCTGCTACAATCCATATTCATTGCACATGCATTTTTAAAACAGTATATTTTGTGGTTTGGTATTCTTGAAATAATAGCAACGATCGAGGAATATAGTTTATGTCCGCTACTACGAAAGAGGTATGTAAGATTAAAAAAAAATGAGAAATTAACCTCAACAGCCTATCATCACCAGTCTATTGGAGCTCTTGAAATTGCGCACAAAACTTTGAGTGGAAATTACTTGTTACTTTACTGTTAACTACTTAACTTTACCTCTATATAATATTGGTACATATTATACTAGCTAGCCCAGCAGACTTTTTGGGGTGTAAGGGGTGTCGAATAACATCATAAGACTTGAGACACCCAAGCCAACCTCACCTGCATGTGGTGCGCCCTGCTGAATAACGAACGAGGCAATGGCGATAGCGGGGTAGTAGAGTTTTACAGCCCGACTGGGTCGCAACCACTATGCATATGGCGACAATGCTCGTAATAGTGATTCTTTTTTTTTTTTATTGCAGCACTACAAATTGACTGTACTATGCCTGATGCTAAGCATAGTACAATCCAAAAACATCGGCAGCCACCGATAGATAGATTATCCATCGCCGGTCGCCGCTGTTATGCCGGCCATAATGACGAAAGTCACCCAGTACTGGATATGCACAGGCTGATCCCGAAACGCGACGCGCAGAAGCGAGTCACTGTGACGGGCTTTTTCACCATATACATGGTGGTTGCGACCCAGTCGGGCTGTAAGACCCTACCACCCCGCTATCGCCATTGCCTCGTTCGTTGATCAGCAGGGTGCACCACGTGCAGGTGAGGTTGGCTTGGGTGTCTCAAGTCTTAAGATGTTACTCGACACCCCTTACACCCCTTCTTCGCTTCTACGGGTCGCGTTTCGGGATCAGCCTGTGCATATCCAGCTTATTACAGGCCGGCATTATAGTGGCGACCGGCGATGGACAGTGTGTCAATTGGTGGTCGCTATTATTTTTGGATTGTACTGTGCTTACCATCAGGCATAATGCAGTCACTTTGCCGTGCTACAATAAAAAAAAGACGTTGTCCAGCCCTGATAATAATAAAAACTTGAGTAATTATATACATAAACCTTCCTTAGGAATCATTTTATCTACTCGTGAAAACTGCATTAAAGTTCAGTAAGTAGTTTTTGAGCTTATCGCGAACAGACAGACAGACAGACGCGGTAGGAAATTTTGTTCTATCCTAAGTAATAATAATGATGAGTTTTAGTATTGTTTTTGTAGTTGTTCAATTTTAAGTACATTGTGTTCGTTATTAGAACAAAAGAACATATAATTAATAAGCGCTAAGCAAGCTATTTTGTTTTGAGAAATAAGTCAGCCATCACGGGACGCCTGGCAGATGTGAAACGTCGAAATCATTTTGTACAAGTTATATACATAACAGAACAGATTACGACAGGGATCAGATATGACATCATGAAAAAATAAAACATTACAAATTTGTTTCATAAAGTAATGACCGTTTATTACATAAATATTCATTTTTATTAAATATAAGAATTCAAAATTTGTTCGAAATTAGTTCCTTAGTTATATTGGTGGTAACGCCATCTATTATTTCTATTATGTATTATTTCCTCTTCCTTATTCCGCATATTTTATCTATACTTTCGCACGCTATTTATTATCAGTGTATTTTATACAACCCCTTCCTCTCCAAAAGAACGAATCGCCAAATTCGCCGTTCGCGCCATTTCTTCTTCGCTTATCCGCTTACAAGAACGCACGCAAACTCGCATAGAAAAATAACTTGTGTTTAGTTATTTACATTATTATTTGTGTTTGAACATTACCGGGACAGTGTTATTCTGTTTTGTAGTTTGTATTGTAATTGTGGTGGAATGCGAGAACCAGCCAAGACCCGGTAAGTTCCGTTCGAACTGCTACCGCTAATTACATATATCTGCAACAATTTCCACCAACTGGTATCCGTACAAATATGTTTAAACGCGACTGTTCAACAGTCACGAATTTGCACTCTCATCATTTTTACATCCATATATAATGATGCGTCGTCACAGCCTGTATCGCCACACCAACAATTAGGTTTACCCTCACCTATAGATTCTTCACATGAAAAATATTTTGAAGCAATAAAAGGCAAACACATAATATTAATACTATGCAAAGTTATATAAGTAATACTTTTTTTTTATATCAAAGGAGGCAAACGAACTGGTGGGTCACGTGATGTTAAGTGATCACCACCGTCCATAGACACTGCGACTTCAGGGACGTCGCAAGTGCGTTGCCAGCCTATATATGGGAGAAGGGGGAGGGGAAGGAAAGAGAAAAAAGGAAAGAGGAAGGGACGTGGGCCTCCGGCTCTCTCACTGACCGAACGAAACACAACAATGCAAGCACTGTTACTTCACGTCGGTTATCTGTGAGAGGGGTGGTACTACCCCGGAGGAGCCGACCAATTCATGGTGAAACCAAAAATAGCTTCAGCGAAGCTCTACCACCTACAAGTAAAGTAGGTATGACTGCTATGACTGGTTTCAGCATGAATGGGACAACTTGGCCGGGGGTGGTACAAACCCTTTCACAGAAAACCGACTTTCAGTCACAGTGCTTGCATTGTTGCGTTTCTTTCGGTCAGTAAGAGCACCGGAGACCCACCTCACCCCCCAAACAGCCAGCCTGGTAACGCACTTGCGACTCCTCTGGTGTTGTGGGTGTCTATGGACGGTGGTGATTACTTAATATTAGGTGGCCCACCTATTCGTTTGCCTCAAATGATATAAAAAAGTTATTTTCAATTTTGGATGATTTATTTTGATTGTAAACTTGCATCGACTATGTGCTGTTTTGCTATACTGCGTACAGGAGAATAAAATTGGTCATAATTTTGAATTCTGATTAACCTGTTTACCTCCAAGTTTGTTAATCACTCACTGTAGACGTAGACGCGAGTACTAGTATATTATAGTCGAGATTTTTTGTTCTCTGTAATAAATGAGGAAATAACATTTGATTTATCACTTTTTGTTATTGGGATTTTACAGTATTTAACGTTCAACTATAAGTAATTAAAATTGACATTTATTGATGCATAACAATTTTGTTTTATTTACATTTAAGAACTACTCACAGGAAAGTCCACGACAGTAAATATATATCACCTAAAGATAACCTATTTGAATTATTTTTTATCTTTTATTTAATACTAGCTGTACCCGCAGCTTCCCACGCGATTTTTTTTATTGTATTAAAGAATCATAAAATTGTGAGACTATATACAATTATAGAAATTCTTTTCAAAAATTCCTGTACGACACGCACGCCACTTACAGTAACATGTAATGTATACATTAGATATATAAATACTAACAGCGTTCCTAATGACGTTTATCATCAGCAACATATTTGGAAATTTAACACACCATATTTCACTAAATAACTACCTTAAATAATAATAACTGTTCGGAACGAAACGCCAATCAGTCCGAAGTTGCACGCGGACGAACTTCACTCCCTACACACTCGCTTAACGTAATTCGTTTCCCGCGCATCAATTATTATATTACGCATTAAAATTATATAACAAAGGGAAAAGGTCTTTCATTCAAGTCCACGAATATAAGTAGCAGACCACGCAACCGCCGCTAAAATCATTACATAGTATAAAACAAAGTCCCCTACCGCGTCTGTCTGTCTGTTCGCAATAAACTCAAAAACTACTGAACAGATCAGCATACGGCTTTCACCAGTGGATAAAGTAATTCATGAGGAACGTTTTAGTATGTACATTTGTGAAGGTTTTATATAGATTAGTTGAAATATAACGATAATTGTTGGACAAGTCGGAAAAATTCAAACCGCCTGGGAGTTTTCATCGAAAACGGTGACTAATTATTTTGAGACATAACAATGTATGTTGGGTAAATGTAATAAGGTTTGCTTTTCTATGTATAGATTAAAATAAAAGAAAGTGACGTTCATTGCAAAATGTATTGACGATTTAATATAATGACAATGACATTACACATTTTTCTTTTTGTTTTTAGCCAGGTGTAAATAATGAAACCACAGAGACAATATAAATGTACAAAATAGTCTGTGATGGCATCTCTCTTTTAAGGATAGCCTACATACTCATTATATATTCTAAAAAAAGGTGACATACAATTCTAAAGCTATTTAGACGTATACAGTATTAATAATTATCAACTTTAATATGTCTCATGCAAATTCTTATCTTTATTGTAATATACATCAAAATCACATGTCACGGTATTTGTGTTCGAAGTCCGCCGAAATGGCTAGATCGATTTTAACGACATTTTAAGGTATATTTGGAAGGTATTAGAATAGGTCGTAAAGTAAATTTTATTCCTCTAGGTGGTTAGGGTGTCCCTATCCAGATTTTTTGTTGAGAATCTTTTTCTTATTTGCCATCAAAAATACCTACCCTCCCTAATCTAATAGCTACCCTTCCAGTAGTAGAATTTTAGTTTTTTTTATAAACAATATCCAAATGATGCGATGGTTGTTTGTAATTCAAACAAAATGAAATTATTGGTGTTACTTCATAACAGATGGCGCTACGTCCGCCTTAACAAAATTTCTTTTACACATGCGTGAATCATTTACTAAACCAACTAAGTTTGTTTTGTATTTGCTGTGTATCACAACGCAGTTCGTATAAAATTGTCTACGGTTGATTTTAATTTAAGAGAAATTCGCTGTTACCCGCAACTTCGCCCGCGGGGATTCTCTGAATCCGTTCTACCGATTTTCACGACACGTTTCCTAGCACATAACTGTAGTTATAAGAAGTAACTTAGGCTATTTTATTCTATACTATCATCCGCGACTTCGTCAGTGAGGCGCGCGTTGTTCTGAATACTGCTTCTTTAATTTTCTGCATTTGCACGGTGATATGTGTTACATTGAAGAAAACTTTTTTACTAAAACTTTTTTATCCCCGAGATTCATTCCGCAAATAAATCCTACTCTCAAAATAAATAACTGCTAACCCACGGACGTGGTGCGGCATGTTTATATAGATAACAGGGTCCAATTGTCATTATCAAATTTTGTGAAATTATGTTTAAAATTCACACAGAATTCAATTAAAATAAGCAAAGCAAAATGTAGAATAGAGTATTTTTATATTAAAGTGTAATTTATTTTATTGCATCACTATTTTTATATTGTTACTAGCAGTTATTACATATTGAGTTTAAAATTAAAACATGTCCACCATAGAAAAGATTGATGTTGAAAAAGAAATTTAAAATTAGGACGATGCCATCTATTAGAGCTATAACCGTCGGTGGGACAGTTTTTTATCAATAAACAAATTTAAAGCGAAATTTGTTCCACACTGTTAAAAATTACAATTAACAGCAAGTACCTGGGCGACCGAGCCTAGCTCGGTTCTTTAAAAAACATTTTTGATTGAAATCTTAGTAAAAAAAATTTTTCTATAAATTAAATCTAGCTAGATCAATTTATCGTCCCCGAAACTACCTACATACTAAATTTCACGGAAATAGAGGACGCCATTTCCGAGATCATGAATATATACAAATATAAAAATATACAAGAATTGCTCGTTTAAAGGTATTAGAAGATAATCAACATTGACAATTATTTAATTTGTAATTAAAAAGTATTGAAGTCATTAATCTAAAAAATATAAATTATTCTATCTCTCAAGTTGGACCAAATCTATATCAATATATAAAGTAGAAAAGTTTTTTTATTTGTATGGTTGAACGTGCTAATCTCAAGAACTACCGGTCCGATTTGAAAATTTCTTTCAGTGTTAGATAGCTCATATATCGAGGATAGCTCATATATATATATTATAATGTTAAAACCAATAAGACCGGAGCACTAAATGAAGAATGTCTCAAAATCAGGCTATTTTGAGAGCTTCCGCTGCGTGTTACCATCAGTATTATATACGTTGCCATGGTAACGCGATAACATTCTCTCGCAAATATTTTCAGGCTTTACTTTGTGTACCTTATCAAAAAATGTATTTTGTGTTGTTATTCAAAAAGTTTAGTAGTAATAATATTCACCCACGAAAACAGACGAAGGAATTAATCCATACTGCCAATTCTGAAGTTGTCAATATATGTAGTTATTATGAATTCTTTGGCCAGTTTTTTTTATCTCCAAGTTAATGAAAAGGTATAAGCGCCAAATCTATACTAATATATAAAGCTGAAGAGTTTGTTTGTTTGTATGGTTGAACGCACTAATCTTAAGAACTGCCGATGTCCGATTTGAAAATTTCGTTCAGTTTTAGATAGCTCATTTATCGAGGATGGCTGTAGGCTACATATCATCAGGTTAAAACCAATAGAAGTGGAGCACTAATGAAGAATGTCTAAAAATCGGGCTATTTTGAGAGCTTCCGCTGCATGTTACCGTCAGTATTATATACGTTGTCATGGTAATGTGATAACATTCTCTCGCAAATATTTTTAGGGTTTATTTTGTGTTCCTATCCAAAAAGATTATTCTACGTTAGTTTTGTAGCGTGCTGGCCATAAAAATTGTCTCTGGCCTTTTTGAAAACAGCGACATATTCGATGACAGATGTATACAAATTTTTCCTCGACAAAAGAAGTGGATATTAAAAGTTTCAGTTGCAAAGTCAGTGTTTATCATGATTTTACATTGAACACGCCCCAAAATTGGTGACCTCCGAAGCATGTGATTGACGCTCAAACATTATCGAGCAATCACAATTTTCACAACCGAACGGCGAGGTCCTATACAACGGTGACTTCTACATTGCACCGACAAATTTCATGACGGCCAACTACGCAGAGTAAAGGACCCCTGCATGACCCGTGCCTCATCCACTTCAAATACAACGGTGAGATCTTTCCTTTACTGAACGTGCAGTAGAAATAACTCACAACCACTCAACAAAGGAAACGAACGAAGACCGTATTTCAGCTTGGTAACATAGTGTCATTTTACTGAAACATTTATAATAAGATCTTGGTGTCTTCTAAAATCACAGCCAGATGTCTCCTGAACCATCAACCGTCTACAACATGGACTTAGCAGCAATGGAATTGGTTTCGCTTAAAGAGATGGTGCAGCAACTTACTTATGAAGTGGCATCACTAAAAAGCCAAAAGCACCATGTATCCAGTAGCCGCTCTGTTTTGACCAGCAGAAAACGGAGCCATACACCTGCACTACGATGTTGGTATCACAACAAATTTCGGTAAGAAGGCGAACAAATGTATTGCTCCTTGCGAGTGGACTGAAGAAGAACCCAAGCAGCAATCAGTAACGGCGGGCACTGATTGCTGTTCATTAGAAAATAATAATCGTCGCTTATTTGTTACTGACAGGATCACGAAGCACCGGTTCCTTGTCGATACGGGGTCTCATCTATGCTATTTCCTTTATAGCTGTATACGAAAAAAAAGATACCCCTCTAACTGGGAGCTCAGTGCCGCTAATGGCAGCTCAATTAAAACTTTTAGCACCGTCACTCTCCGACTCGACTTGGGACTACGCCGTGATTTTAATTGGGAATTTGTAGTCGCAGATGTCAGTACTGCCATAATTGACGCAGATTTTTTGGCACACTATCATCTTTTGTCAAACTGTTACAACAAGAGGATAGAGAATGGTAAGACTGGTCTGTCAGCAAACGCTTCCACAGACGTTATTGAGCATTCTAGCGTTAAGGCGATATGTCCCTCGGATTCTGCATTTGCACAAGTGCTTGCTGAATTCTCAGACATCTCCCGGTCTTCCTCGCTTTCATAAGCACAACACAGTCCATCATATCCGGACTACAGATGGGCCTCCAGTATCATGTTGACCTCGTCGGTTAGCTCCTCAAAAACTTTCTGCTGCCAAGAGCGAATTTGAAAGCATGGTACGGAACGGCATTGCCTGCCCGTCTCAAAGTGCTTGGTCCTCTCCGCTTCATATGACGGTCAAGAAAGACCTTTCTTGACGTCCTTGCGGCGATTATCGCGCATTAAACGCGCAAACCATACCTGACCGTTATCCTGTCCGACATATGAACGATTACAGCCACAATCTGGCAGGTTCCAAAATTTTCAGTACCATCGACCTGGTAAAGGCGTACCATCAGATTCCGGTATACCACGAGGATATCCCGAAGACCGCCATTGTTACACCATTTGGCCTCTTAGAATTCCTTTATATGACCTTCGGTTTACGCAATGCTGGACAAACGTTCCAAAGATTTATTGATGAGGTCACACAGAGATTGGATTTTGTTTTCCCCTACGTGGACGATATCCTCGTATTTTCTGAGACCGAATCTCTGCACAAAAACCATCTCAGAATCTTGTTCAAACGCCTACAAGATTATGGCGTTATAGTGAACGCATCAAAATGTGTGTTTGGTGCCCAAGAAGTAGTTTTTCTGCGTTACACCATTAACTCAGAAGGAACTCGCCCTCCTCAGGATCGAGTACAAGCTTTACTGAATTACTCGCCGCCTAAAACTATTAGTGGAGTCCGACGTTTTCTTGGTATGTTAAATTTTTATCGCCGCTTCATACCTCATGCTGCACAATTTCAAGCACCACTTATTGATGCTGTAGTTGCCACCAACAGTAAAGGCGCAAAACCATTTTTATGGACGCCCAAGCTGTTGGAGCATTTTGAATTTTGCATTGTTGCGTTTCGTTCGGTCAGTGACAGAGCCGGAGACCCAATTACCCTCCCCTTCCCCTTCTTCCATCCCTTCCTGTCCCGCACTCCTCCCAAACACAGGCTGGCAACGCACTTGTGACTCTTCTGGTGTTGCAAGTCTCTATGGACGGTGGTGATCACCTAACATCAGGTGACCCATCTGTTCGTTTGCCTCTTATGATATAAAAAAAAGTCATATGTTGAGAATTTTCTGATCAGTGACAATCATCAATGCAGAGTTGCGGAAAATGTGCCATGAAGATCATCAAGTGTGACGTTGAAAATGGACCTGGATCGGCCACAATTTGCGAAGGGATAACAGCCATATCTCTAATGAGGCATTGGACTGCAATCCCCAAGGCAGGCGGAAACGTGGTCGACCTGGATAAACCTGGCGAAGATCTGTGCTCGCGGAGTCCATGAAAATTGGACTTACTGGAAGTAAGGTGAAGCATCAAGCAATCGACAGATCGAGATGGAGAACCATTGCGTCTGCCCTCTGCCCCAACACAATGGAGACATTGAATCCCAAGAAAGAAAAATAGAGAAAGAGAAGTCATCCATAATGTCTAAGATCCCAGAGCGTTAACGTAACTTATACTTAAATAAATAGGTCTTATTTACCTATGAAATTGTCGTTCTGCAGTACTGGCCATTTCAAATCGAAATAATTTTGGTTTGCCTAAGAATTCTAATTTCAAATTAATTGTATTTAAAATCATGGAATTCTTTTTCCAAAAGTAGTCATTTGTTTATTGATTAGTGTTACATTTTCATCGTATTTCAATCTTTTTTGTCATCATGGATACGTTAAAAATTTGAGTAATTATGGAATATGAGTACCGTCGTGGCATCAACGCGGCACAAGCGGCACGTAACATCAACGACGTTTACAGGGCTAACACTACAAACTAACGCACCACCTGTTATAATATACAGTCATATACATCTATGTATATACATATATATATATATATATATACTATTAGGTCTTTACATATGAAATTGCCGTTTTGTATGAAAAAAGTTTAATGAATTTTTTGGTAGTAGTCTGATTTGAAAAATTATTTCAATGTTATAATAGACCATTTATCGAGGATGGTTATAGGAAATGATGACATTACGACCAATAGGAGTGGAGCACTAATGAAGAATCTCTAAAAATCGGGGTTTCTATTCATGCGAACCAAGTTTCGGGATGAAGCTAGTTATATATAAACTGATTTAAAAAGCGAAATACATTCTGTTATCAGGTTGTATACGACATAGTAGATGCAGTCAGGATGCCAATAAATACTAAGTAATTACTTCCACTCTTTATTTGCCCAGAGTTACGGCTTACAGTACTTTTTACAAAAGAATGCGTAGATAACACCGACATCTTGCCTTTTATAGGCCGAACTATATAATGTATAAGACGATCTATATAACTCAATGCAATTACCATTTTCTTATAATTCTGCTATATATTTTAAGTAACACAAAGATAATAATTAATGAACAAATTAATATTATTCACGTACATCAATTCTATATAAAATCATTGTCATATCATTGTTATTTATGTATCTGAAATATGTGTATGTAGAGTAGAGACATCTAGCCCTTTATAGGTCAAACTATTGAAGTCAAAGCAATTACTATTATTATCAACTAATGTTGTGCAAGTAATAAATGAACAATATCAATTCCTATTGAAATGACTCATTGAAATCTATAGAATTATAATAATTCTCATTTATGTATCTTTAATAAAATGGCGTTAGTGTTAATGTGTCTCTCTTATATGTTGGCGCTTGGCGCTAGTATCAATGCGTATCTCTAATATGTAGCGCTAGTATCTCGAGTCTTGAATGACGAGTGGTACCGGAAGTGGGTAACTAACAATTCTTACAATGTTATAAAATGTTTCCTTATTTTTTTATCATATATATTTTTGGAAAGAAAATAAAAAATATATGAGTGAGCAAAGAGAAGTTTTTTTGTTGTAGATAAGTGTTTTATATTATGTTAGCAGATGTATATGACATAGTCGATGCAGTCAGGATGCCCATAAATACTTCTTAGTTATATTCACTCTTTATTTGGCTATAGTACTTTTCATACTTATAGTACTTTTCACAAAGGAATGCGAAGATAACACCGACATCTTGTCTTTTATATATAGGACGAACTATAATAATTAACGAGAAAAATCATGTGTGTAGAGTAGAGACATCTAGCCCTTTATAGGTCAAACTATGGAAGTCAAAGCAATTACTACTATTATTATAAAACTAATGTTATGCAAGTAATAAATGAACAATATCAATTCCTATTTATGTCTCATTGAAATCTATATAATTATAATAATTTTCATTTATGTATCTTTAATAAAATGGCGTTAGTGTTAATGTGTGTTATACACCACGTATTTGTCAGCCGGTCGGTCAGCGAAACCATTAACATTCTGTAAATACTGTGACTATTCATCCGAGCAGAGCTCCGCCCTACAACAACGTTCACATAGAAGTGCACGTAGACTGACGGTATCCCTCCTTTTATATGCCAAACTGTGGAAGTCAAAGCAATTACTATTCACTCACATATCTCCCATATTTTTAGTAACACACACAAAGATGATATATATTTTTAGTAACACACAAAAAGATAATATTAAATAGCAGATTGTTATTTAAGCGATACACCATCTATATAATCGTTATTATTTATGCATCTAAATTATGTTATCTCTAATACGGCTGATCTAGCAATGTTCCGGTGGCGTTATAGTCTCGCCTCTCGGGTGTATCATAGCGGTACCGGACGTAGTCATTAAACACTCGGTCATCCTGCTCTAGCCGTATCCCACGGCTGTCACTGTCGTGTCCACTTAGATCTCTAATCTGAAGACAATAATATAATACGAGTAACTTGCATTATGACACCGATAACATGACCAAGGGGTTTCAAAATATTCAGATGTATCTCATATTTCTGTAAAGGTACATACAGAAAGCACTAAGTATATACGTCGGTAATCACCTAGTACATCACAGTACATACTAGGTAAATAGTATATACGGCAATAAATCGCATATACGACGATTCCTAATCTGAGGATAAAAAATAAAACAGTCGTTCGCCAAGAGAATTCAGTATAGATCCAGCGCTCACACAGTATCCAGCGCTCACACAGTTCAGACATCAGAATCAAAATATCGTTTCAGTTTAAGCCCCGAGAAGACGCTATGAATATCAGTGCTACCACCATTTGAAAAACAACCATTTTAAAAGAAGCACAGAGGAGCTCATTTCCAGACGTTGTTCATATAATCGTTCGAAATCGAAATCCTTTACATAATTGGTCCACCCTATAATAGCCTTTAGATATTAAAACCCGCTTGACATTTATACCTAACACTTATATAAAAATGAACTGTTTTTGAACTTAGTTAGCCTGAAGCATGGAATGGCTAACTTGTTTTTAGTATTTGAGTTTTTGCGGACATACATTATATTAGCAAAAATATATTGGAAGATCATCATAGTTAAGATACCGAATTCCTGAAACTTGTCTTTAATGATTCGTGAGGCCCCATATTATGTATGGCTCGAACACATGAGTACAGTAATCACTTTATACACATCGGTACAGCAATCACTTCAAGCCACGTAGTAAACAAATTACCTTAGTATAAAACAAATTACCTTAGTATAAAAAAAGACCGTACTTGCGCTGTTACTGCACAAAGTGGGGGAGGCAGTGTGCTCATAGCAACGCGTAAATTATTGATAGTAATACCAAAGTCACATTATAATACGAGTTCTGAAGACCTATGGTTGACAGTTACTATTTATTGTCATAACACCGGATTCACATCAAATCTCCATATATGTGAAATCTGAAAGCCAAGGAAGTCATTTATACAGCAACTACATAATTTCTTGTGCAGTGTTTATAATATCCTGACTGAAAATCCTTCAGATAGGCTTCTTTTATTAGGTAATTTCAATATGAGCAACATTATCTCTACTTGGACTGAAGCAATTTAATGGTATCTGCAATGTATACAACAAAACGCTAGATTAAGTGCTTCCCAAGTATTCTGTAGTAGTATGTGACGTTAGTAATGACGCGCTTGTACCAATTGATGCAATTCATTACCTTTAATAGTTAATTTCACCAATCTTCAATCGGCCCTAGGGCGAAAACATTTAATTGCAGACATATTAATAATGTAATTGATATTAATAATGAAATTGAAAGTACCGACTGGCATCGCTTACTTTTGGATCTCTTACTAGATGACGCTAGCTTATAACTTTTTTGATAAAATTGAAATTTAGTT
The DNA here is from genome assembly GCA_014332785.1 of Antheraea mylitta. NCBI lineage: Eukaryota > Metazoa > Arthropoda > Insecta > Lepidoptera > Saturniidae > Antheraea > Antheraea mylitta. The sequence continues at coordinate 44,557 of JACEII010000173.1, read as the reverse complement.
ATATACCTTGTAAGATTATAAAACCAAGTTGCTATCCAGTATGGTATTCTACCCCCCTTAGGAAGGTTATTAAAGAAAAATTTAAATACTTACGTAAGTACAAAGCTTTTGGCAACAGATCGGACAACGAATCCAATAATACTGCGAGCAAGGTATCTTGTAAGATCGTGTTGTAATAATTACATACCCCAATCTAAGCAAAATATTTTTCCGATTCATTCCTTTCTAATTTTGTCAATGACGACCATTTCTACCATCATCGCAACCTATATGTGATATTTCTGAAGTGTATGTCGATGGATCTGAAGTAAAGAAACTTTTCCACGGTATTGACTTAATCCAATTACTTACCTGGAATCTTCTTACTATCATTAATTAGCTTTAAGTTGAATATAAAAACATTATGCAAGTCCACATTACCTGTGAATACTTGCGAAACAACACAAAGTTTGTCATTCATCGGTGAAACAACGCCACTTCGCTTACAAATAAAAATTTTCTATTTCCTTTTCGCGGTTTGTAGCTTTCCAGTCATTCGACAAAAAAATCACACAGTAATATGAATCACATCTGTGTCACCTGTGAAAAGTAATCGTAAAGTATGCATACAGTAGTACCACAGAGTCATTCCTGCATAGAAAAACAGTGATACCTACTAAACACAGTAACCACGTATGTAATCACAGTAACCACGTAGTAATCACACAGTAACCACGTAGTAATCACACAGTAACCACGTAGTAATCACACAGTAATCACGTAGTAATCACACAGTAACCACGTAGTAATCACACAGTAACCACGTAGTAATCACACAGTAACCACGTAGTAATCACACAGTAACCGCGTAGTAATGACACAGTAACCGCGTAGTAATCACA
>JACEII010000173.1:11666-43666 GCA_014332785.1 Antheraea mylitta | reverse complement strand
ACCGCGTAGTAATCACACAGTAACCGCGTAGTAATCACACAGTAACCACGTAGTAATCACACAGTAACCACATGTACATAACATCAGAGAGTATCTGGCGCTCACACAGCATCCGGCGATCACACAGCACCCACAATCACATAGTACATAGGTATAGTAATCACATATTACATAGGTACAGTAATCACATAGTACATAGGTACAGTAATCACATAGTACATAGGTACAGCAATCACATAGTACATGTAATCAAAAGTTCATCATACCTGCAAAACAACAGTGAAGGGATGGATGTATTATACAGTAATAACACTAAGTGCGGCATCTGTCGGTGAAACATGACGTCACTTCACTCCGTGAGAAATAAAATTTAGTTTTCCTTCCCGGGATCTGTAGCTTTCTCATCACTCGACATTCGCCCCCACACAAATCGCATCATATAGTTAATACCACAAAGTTTGACATCCATTGGTAAAATTGATGCGGTTTCGTTCCGTGAAAAAAAAAAAAAAGATTTTTTCCATACCCGCGACCTGTAGTCTTTCTCATCAATAATACCATAAAGTTTGACATCCATTGACAGAACTTTTGTCCTTCCAGCGATTTGTACGATTCTTCATCACTCGACATTTGATGGCCTTATTCTTGAATTATATCGGACGTCTAGGTGATTAATCCTTTATCCCACTTCTGAAATGTTAGACACCACGTATTTGTCAGCCGGTCGGTCAGCGACACCATTAACATTCTGTAAATACTGTGACTATTCATCTGAGCAGAGCGCCGCCCCACAGCAACGTTCACATAGAAGTGCGTGTAGATCGACTGTATCTTATCTTTTATATGCCAAACTATGTGGAAGTCAAAGCAATTACTATTTAGTCACATATCCCCTATATTTTAGTAATACACAAGGCGGCTCACCTGATGTTAAAAGATCACCGACGTCCATAAACACCAGCAACACCAGGGGAGTTGCAAGTGCGTTGCCAGCCTGTATTTAGATATATGGGGAAATAGGGAAAAGGGTGAGGAGAGGGGGGGAAGGGAAAAGAGTAGGGTAGGGAAAGGGAAGGTGGGTCTCTGGCGCTCTCACTGACCGAACGAAACGCAATAATGCAAGCACTGTTACTTCACATCGGTTTTCTGTGAGAAGGGTGGTAGTGCCCCGGACGAGCCGACCCATTTATGCTGAAACTAGTTATATACAGCTTCAACGTGGCTCTACCACCTACAATATCGTTCCCATAAAACAATTTTCTCACAAATATATTTCAATCGAACTATTTAGAATAACCCTATGATCTGAAACAATTATCTGTTAACTCTCACACTTGTCAAGCGGTAAATATAAACATTCTGATGGAGTATATTAGTGGGATCATAAGAGCTTGAACATCACTCGTGTCTCGGTCACGGCGGAGGTTGGTTTTGGTCCTAGCGCAGTTAATTTTTGTTTTGTGACTTTATATCAAACAGAATGCAGTTCTTGTTAATAATCTGTTTATTTGTTTTGGCGGGACACTGCGTTGATAGCGGTATGTCGATACGTTAATTATTTTGATATTTGCCTGATTTTATACTATCATATATAAGAATTGGTCTTACTATACTAAGCGACAGCTTTATACGATTTTCAATTAATTCTGTGTACTTTTTCTGTTGCAGTTATATTAATTAATAGTATTTAATAATTATAATGATTACGTATTTATAGTTATGCATTTTAATTTGTTACATATATTATATATATATATATATAGTTATATATATATATATGGTTTTGTTTTATTAGTGTGAGGCACATGATGTTTACGGGGAAAATTGGTAGTAAAAAAGTATTAGTGAATTGGTTATTTGACTGAGGTTGTAGTAGATTTACTTTTAAAATAACTTTATCCAATAATAATATATAATAAAATAAATTATTCGTCGATTTACTTGATGTCAATTTGCGTACACTATCAGAAATTAATATTTGTTAATAGTATTATATTTATTTATTTCTTAAACGACATCTTTGTGCCGATATATATTGTAAAATAAATATATCGATAAAATTATTTTCAGCCCCGACGACATTGGAGGAGTCCTGCGTACCAGGTACATCTTGGAACGAAGATTGCAACCGTTGCCATTGTGAAAGTAATGGTGTTGCTATGTGCACTCGAAGGGGTTGTCTTTCACCCGAAGACGGTATGTCCTTTTTTTAGGCGCATGCTGCAAATAATTTATCTATCCTCTATCGTAAAGTTTTTCAAAATACAGCCAATATAGCTCAATAAATTTGACAATCATGTTTGCAGTGAGTATTAAGCCGAAAGTATTATTTTATTGTGAACTAGCTGACCCGTGCAACTTCGTTTGCACCAAATTGGTTATCACGCAAAAAAACTTGTTTTTTTTTTTCTCTCGTAGCACGGGAAAATGCCTGCACTATGCCTGATGGTAAGCACAGTACAATCCAAAAACAATAGCGAGCACCGAGTGACACGCTATCCATCGCTGGTCGCCACTATCATGCCGGCCTACAGAAACCTGGATATGCACAGGATGAACCCGAAACGCGACGCGCATAAGCGAGTCACTATTACGGATTTTTTCGCCATGTACATTGTGGTTGTGACCCAGTCAGGCTGTAAAGCCCTACCACCCCGCAAATAAAACTGATACCCGATTGCAACCACAACTACCGTTTCCAATTGTGAATCCAAACTATCCACGGATTCACTTAAACATATACCCACATTACATGTATTTTTTTTTAAATAAGCCTAGTACCCATTCGTAGCCTCATCTACCAGGATCAATTAAAATAAAAACTAACCTACATAAAACTGAATAAACATCTCTACCACTTACTTTATCATAACTATCTTCGACTTGTATTAAAACCTTTTTATACTCCATTGTATTAAAGAAAAATATATGAACACCGCATCGAAGCGTCAAACATCGTGCCGAAAGCGTCAAATGTCACTTGCTTGAAACTATTGTCTAAGAGTTATAAACTGTTTCGAAAACGTATTTGAAGTATATTTCCAATATATTTTTATAAATAATCTCTGTACCACTCACAACATAGTACCTATCACCTTCAAACCAAGCCAGTTTTATACATCAGGTTCAATCCCTCGGTAGGGATCCCTTGAGTGCGTTGCTTGCGCGATACGGTGACACACAAATATACATACATCACTGCTACAACACTACACGATCACCCCTACACACGTGCACGCCTACACGCTTACACATGAAAGTGGAAGGGTTTACTTTTTTCCCTTATGGAACTGTAAAACTCTCAATTTTCCGATAATAAATATATGCAGGAGTTGTTGAAGCGTGTATGCTTGGTACACATATATGTTTCAACAACTCATACATATATGAATAGTTAGCTAGGTTAGTTAAGATAGTTATATAAAGTGAGTTTATGTCTGGGGGATATTTTACTCTTATGACAAAGCAAATGATAGAAACGACCCAAGACCATACGGCTTTGTTTCGCACTTTTTCTGTGTGTGAATCGAAATTTAAATGTTTATCTAAAGTAACACCACGATATTTCACCTCGCCGGCCCAAGGTATTTCGGTTTTGTATAGCATGATGGTCGACGACGCATATATTTGAGATGACGTCAATCCCAAGTCATACGTTTACGTTTATCGTTGTATATGGTGGTCAATAATGTTTAATAAAATGAAATTTGTTCTTTGCTATGAAAAAAAATAATTGGTTTGAAATTTATTATTGGAACGAAGTTCCTTACGGCAGGCTTGGAGGAGATAGAGATTTTGCTGCGCGACCGAACTGAAAAAAATGTGATGGTAAAACTGTAACGAAAAGTGCATGGAATAAAACAGTTAAATGAGACGTGCGCAGGTGCGACAGTCGTATACACAAGCGAGTAGTGTATAATACCTTTCTCTTTCTCCTTTTTTGTAATTATTTCTATTTCTATGTAATTTTATGTTGTCAAACAAAAATAAAGAAACATATTTTGTTATTTTAATTGATAATATGAATTACGATTACATAAAATTGAGCACGATTTTTTTTTCCAAATAGTGTCGATTCTACATTAGCGGAAAGAACTTCGTTCCTACCTGGTGTCCCATGACACTACATTCCTTTTTTTTATTTATGAAATATATCAGCGGGTATATGATTGTTTATAAAAATGTGTCTGAATGTTTAATTGCGTTTAAAAGTTACCGAAAAAAATGTTCCTAAACTTATTATTGATTAATCATAAATCAAAATGCCTATTAAAAATACAATGTTAACCCGCTACCAAGTGTCCTAAATTCTGTCTATTGATATATTGATAATTTCTGTAGGTGGTAGAGCCACGCTGAAGCTATTACTGGTTTCAGCATGAATGGGTCGGCTCGTTCGGGCTAATACTGCCCTCTCACAGAACACCGACGTGAAATAACAGTGCTTGCATTATAGTGTTTCGTTCGGTCAGTGAGAGTGCCGGAGGCCCACCTCTCTTGCCTTTTCCTTCTTTCCCTTCCCTTACCCTCCCCCATATACAGGTTGGAAACGCACTTGCAAATCCCCTGGTGTTGCTAGTGTCTATAGACGGTGGTGGTCACTAAACATCACGTGACCCACCTGTTCGTTTGCCTCTTATGATATAAAAAAATATATATTGATATATTAAAGAACCAGGTATTCTAAAATTCTTGTTCTTTTAACGTTGCAGGCTCTTGTACTAAGGTGTCGCAAAAAAGTCTAGTTACGTTAACTACAAATTTTTGTTTTTCGTTATCCTGGAGAACCCCTTGCGTTTTATGGGACAAAAAGTATCCAGGATGTAGCCTTGTAATATCAGTTATCACTGTGTTAAATTTCGTTAAAATTGATTCAGTACTTTCAGAGTAATACGGGCTTAGATTCTAGACTTTAATCCTTTATCCTGGAGAACCCTTTGCGTATTATGGGACAAAAAGTTTATTTGATGTAATCTCGTAATATTAGTTATCACTATGTCAAGTTTCGTCAAGATAGGTTCAGTACTTTCAGAGTGATGCGTGTGCATAGGGACAGACAGACAGACAGACAGACAAAAATTGTAAAAAGATTATTTTTGGCTTCTATATCGATAACATAGTCTACCCTGATTAAAATTTTCAAAAAATATTTAATGTACAGATTTCGACTTGTTACAGTTTTATTACAGTATAGATAGATAGATACATAGATAAAACTATGCTTTTTTATATCATATAGGAGGCAAACGAACATGCGGGTCACCAGTTGTTAAGCGATCACCGCCGTCCATAGACACTAGCAACCCCAGAGGAGTCGCAAGTGCGTTGCCAGCCTGTGTTTGGGGGAATGGAGAGGAGGGGAAAGGGGAAAGGAGAGAGTAGGGTAGGGGAGGGGAGATGGCTCTCCGGTGCTCTCACTGACCGAACGAAACGCAACAATGCAAGCACTGTTACTTCACGTTGGTTTTCTGTGACAGAATGGTGTTACCCCTGAAGAGCCGACCCATTTATGTTAAAACCAATAATAGCTTCAGCGTGGCTCTTCCCCCTCCAAAAATGTGCTGTTTTTATATATGTTACATGAGTTCATAGAGTAACTACTTTCAAAACAAATGAGATTACCGACAATTGCACTCGATATCAGATCCAATGTATTGATAATATGACCATCAGCGAACTTTCGCACCTTGTAAACGAAAATTGACTTCATCAATGTTATGAACACACATAAGAGTCGAAGTTGAAGTACTCATTGTGGTTGAAAACGACTAGAAACATACGTAGACATAATGCCAATGTAATTATATCAATTAAGTTATTTTCAGTTTTGAAGCTTAGGTTAAAAAAAGAATGCTTACCCGGTAGCTCTTGGAGAAGTAAATGCGATGACTGCGTTTGTACTGATGATGGCCGTGTTTCATGTACTGAAAAATTATATCCGGGATGCGAAAATGGTATGCCTTTTGCTATTATTTATTTAACAGTTTATTTAAGCATTTTCAAATAGTCGCTCAATTTGCTCTTATCGTACCATATATATTTTCTTTTAATACACCATGATAATTGTAGGCAAATTACAACTGTCGGAGTATTTGGAATTGTTAAAAATCGTAGGTAACAATTATTATACGGCACAAACAATATACGATCTATGAATAGATAACTAGAAACTTTCGATTAAAAAATACTGTTAACATATATTCTTATTCTATGAAAGGAGACAAACGAACTGGTGGGTTACGTGATGTTAAGTGATCACCACCGGCCATAGAAGCTAGCGACATCAGAGAAGTCGCAAGTGCTTTGCCAGTATGTACCTTTTTTTATTGTAGCACGGCAAAATGACTGCACTATGCTGCCTGATGGTAAGCACAGTGCTATCCAAAAATAATAGCGACCACCGATTGACACACTTTCCATCGCCAGTCGCCACTATCATGCCGGCCTGGAAAAAGCTGGATATGCACAGGCTGATTCCGAAATGAGACCCGCAGAAGCGAATCATTATTACGGGCTTTTTCGCCAAATATATGGAGGTTACGACCCAGTCAGGCTGTAAAACCCTACCACCCCGCTTTCGCCATTGCCTCGTTCGTTATTCAGCACGGTGCACCACGAGCAGGTGAGGTTGGCTTGGGTGTCTCAAGTCTTATGATGTTATTTGACACCCCTTACACCCCCTACCTTGGATCTGGGTACCTGGAGAGGGGGGAGGGGAAGGAAAGGGAAAGGAGGAAAGAGGAAGGGAGGTGAGCCTCCGACGCTCTGACTGACCGAACTGTTATAAGCATCTTACAAAATCCCTTTTTAAAAAAAGATTTATTTAATTAATTATACATTTATTATTTAAAGAAGAATTGTTCACATTATTTAACACTGAATTATTAGGATTTTGAGTGTTATGGACCGAGACTAGAAATGAACTAAGACTGACTGGGTGGTACTGTGGAACGTGTGTGGACCCGGAAAGCGCTGACGCTAGGTACTGGGAAAGGTATTGGATAGGAAGGAGTATAGTTCTGTGGTATTAGAGAAAGGTCAGCATATAAGAGTACATGGTTAGGGTATAACAGAACGAAACACAACAATTGCACTGTTATTTCACGTCAGTTTTCTGTGAGAGGGCGGTACTACCCCGGACGAGCCGACCCATCCATGCTGAAACCAGTACTAACTCCAGCATGGCTATACCATCTAAAATATGATAATATTTATAATATACCAACCTTTATAATAATAGACGTGTTTATATCCAGAACCTGTGAAGTTTTGCGCCCCGAGTACAAAATGGTCGTATGATGATTATAACTGTGAGTGCGCAGCTGATGGAAAAACTTCGACGTGTAAAAGGATTCACTAAAGATCCTTAAAGTAAATGGTGTGTTTTATTCTAATTATAAGATGAGTATAGGGTAAAGACACATCATTTTTTGCTTTTGCGTTACATATTTGGAATCTATGTATCCAAACCTGATAAGAAGGCTGTGAGTAATTATTTAAATTTATCTCCATTGTATTTTGTGCCAAAAACGTACCGTATTTTTTTGATAATAATAGTCGATAATATTATTTATCGTCAATTTGATTTTTATATCCGTATTTAAAGTTAATGTAAATTTAATTGACGAATAAACATTCAAAATTAAAGCCTGTATTGAAAGTCATTGCTCGTTTTACTGATTTATTAACTCTATAATCGTTACGAGAGCTTTTAATAATCACAATGTAATGTGAATATAAATAGCTAATTAAAAAAATATACATATTATAATGAAAACTTATGTCATAAATGTTAACAGGATTTCTTACATCTGTGATTAACACTCTACAGGTTAACACTTTCGCTGCGTTACGGCAAGTATTTTGCCGTATTTGACAATCCGCCAGTGCGGCAGCTTGTTGTCCTTGTTTTGCGCGCGGTGCGGGGTCGATTTAACTATGTTCCTGTACGTGTAGAAAAAAGACAGTGATCTTTTCAATATTGTTGCTTTTAATGTAATAATATTGTGCAGTAATAATATACGGCAAAATAGTTACCGTAACGCACAGTGTGGTAAGTGTTTTTATACAGTGCGGTACGGCAACTATCTTGTCGTACCCCGCCAACCCCGCGCCTCACTGCATGCGTCCGCGCGGCATCTCAATTTTCGTTAGTGCTGTGAGACGTACATAAAGCCCACGATAATTTTTGTGCAGAAACCTACGCACTTACCTAAGAATGAGACGTTCATGTAAGAAATGGAATTAAAATTGAAGGTGCAAAAGCAAGAAAGAAAGTTTTTCATTGTAGTAGAAGCTCGTATGTGAAATCTAATTCTAAAAAAAAGCAAATTTGGCAATCACAAGGTACAAGTAATTGAAAGCGTTTCGATAAACAAAAGGGACGATAAGGCTTGTTGTTCAGGGTTAAATAGACACAAGGAGTCGAAAGCAGCAGGCGTAGTTATTAGGCGCAGTTACTAGTATCGCCAATTCTAAAATTATTTAAATATTTTATAATTATGTTGACTAATTAAGAAATTAAGTTATGTTGATTTACACACTGTTAAATTTTAATATTGTGTATATTAATAGAGAGTAGAATATCTTTAAAGTATCGATTGTCATTTTGAAAGTAAACCCCTTCCCTAGCATTTTTACACTTCTGTGCTATACGGCAAATCTATTGCCATGAATGAAGGATTTTGAAAAATCCCTATATATATCGAAATATTGTCCAGAACCCCAGGCTACCGCAGCTTGGTATAGACGAGGATGTAGCCTATCGATTCATTAAAAAAAACAATTGGTATGAGGAGTTTCCACGTTTGTATGGACTTTGGAAGTCAGGTGCCGGTACGGCAAAATAGTGGTCGTAACGCATAGCAGGAAGTATAGATACGGGCAGTATTTGTCTCGTAACGCACTAACAGAAAGTTTAGACTTTATGCTGCCGCAGCGAATGTGTTAATTAGAATTTGTATACTGTTTTATCAAAAGTATTATGTCCTTCGAAAGAAATCATCTACTGGTAGAAGTTTGCTATTTTTAATTTTATTATTCACTACAAAAAAACTGATAAATTGCCTAAAAAATGCCAACTAATATAGATTTTTTTTTCGAAATGACTACGCTATTGACCCAGCAAGGTCTTAACAGCTTCACCGGACTACTAAGGCGAGCGCTTGCGGCACTCTGCCGATTTTATTTGAGCAACTGGCTCAAGGGTGCATTGCACACCTCGACTTGGGCCGTTGCCTGATATATGCAATTTGTGACCTATCTGAGCTGACCTAACTATTCATACATATATGAGTTGTTGGAGCATGTATGTGTACCAAGCATACATACCTCGACAACTCTTATATATATTTCGTGTCGGATAATTTTCCAAACTATTACAGTTCGATAAGGGAAAGAAACAAAACCCTTCTACTTTCATGTGTAAGTGTGTATGCGTGCACGTGCGTGGGGGTGATATGTGTAATGTTGTTGCAGTGATGTAAGATTTTGTGTCACTGTATCGCGCGAACAGCGCACTTAAGGGCTCCACCAACCAGTATAGACTGATCCGACTTATTCTTTTGTATCTATTGATCTGGTTATGAGTTGAGTTGTAATTCGTTACAGAATGGGACTTCATACTAAATCAAATGGTATAACCAACATGTGCAAAGTGTCTCACTGTTAATATTATAATCTAGTGTTAACATAGTAACAGCTAAAATATGGTATCAATTTGCTGAGTGCTGTTATGAAAATAGAAAATATTCCGCTCATTATTGACTTTGACTTGACTTACTGAGCATATAAATGTTTATATTTTAAATTTTACTCAAAATATGTATGTATATTGAAACATTTTTATTTATTTTCCAGGCAATAACCTTATTATGTATATACAAAAAGAAGAAATCAATAATCTAAAAGCTCAAGCCAAATGAGGACTACTCTAATATATACTCAATAATCTAGAATAAAGAATGTTAAAAATTATATAGATTTTTTATTGTTCAACTTCGTAATTGTTATTAAGATAATCATAGTATTAAGATTATTTTTTTATGTTAGTTAACGCTATTTCCATTGGTTAAAAGTCATCAAAAAATGGTACCAAATTGATTGTCTGTTTCTTTTTTTCTTTCGAAATGACTACGCTATTTACCCAGCAAGGTCTTAACAGCTTTACCGGACTACTAAGGCGAGCGCTTAAGGCGATCAGCCGATTTTATTTTGGCAACCAGCTTAAGGGTGCACGGCACACCTCGGCTTGACTGTTGCCTGTTGCATGCAAAAACACGACCTATCTTAGCTAACCTAGCTAACTATACATATATGTATGAGTTGTTGAAACGTATACGTGTACCAAGCATACACGCCTTAACAACTCCTCCATATATTTATTATCGGAAATTGAGAGTTTTCAGTTCGATAAGGGAAAAAACTAACCCTTCCACTTTCATGTGTAAACGTGTAGACGTGCTCGTGTGTGGGGGTGATCGTGTAGTGTTGTAGCAGTGATGTATATTTGTGTCTCACGGTATCGCACAAGCAACGCACTCAAGGGCTCCCTACCGAGGAATCGAACCTAGGCTTGAGCCGCTGTCGTGGGAGGCCCAATCGGGTGATTGATTGTCTTTATAGCAAATTGTATGTACATGAAATGTTGTAAGAAAAACCTATATTCCTATGTTGTCAGAGGAAATGAAAAGTGGAGACCGGACCACTAAAGTTATTTATGAAATGCCCTCGTGGTCTGTAGTTTTTGGTGAATATAATTGTCAGATTTCTTTGAATTCTAAAGGACTTTTATATATGAGTACTATATTTTGATTATTCTACCTATACATATGATAAAAATGAGGTGTATGTATGTGCTAGATAATTTAAAATAAAATGATGACAACACTGAACTCTAAAGTATACCTTATACCTTGAAACGAGCAATTCTTGTATATTTTTATATTTGTATATATTCAGGATCGCGAAAACGGTATCATCTATTTCCGTGACACTTAGTGTATGTAGGTAGTTTAGGGGACGAAAAATCGATCTAGCTAGATTTTATTCATAGAAAACTTTTTTTGACTGTGTTTTGCAATGTCATATTATGTTATATTATATATAATGAGTTAGGCAATAAAAACAAATATAGCTACAATATAAAGGTAAATTTCGCAGCCGATGTCATAACAAAGATAGCTCAGATGGAAATGCTTCGAAAATCCGTGTAACCACAGTTCGAATCCGAGTGACAGCAAGAGAGATATATTTTTAAATATTTTTTTTTGTAAATAAAAAAAATTATAAGGCAAACAAACCTAACAGTTTATTTTAATTTAAAAATGTTTTTTTAAAGAACCGAGCTAGGCTCGGTCGTCCAATATCTCCCGGCAGTGAATGCGGGGGCGTTCTCTGCCATTTAGGGAGGAAGAGCCGTGACGGTGAAGCACGGTGCGTAGCCGCAGCTTCAACTTGAAGCGACGTGGAGAGAACACTCATCTTTCCACGAGACGAAGATCCCCATCTTACCACCTACAGGCGATCCGAGCGCGTGACCAGGGATGCGGAGAATGCAAACCGTGATCTCGCACTCTGGTCTACTCACGCGCAAAAGCGGCAGAGGAGTTTTTAGTCGGTAGGAGTCCGACATAACCCTCACGTTGTCCCCCGGCAACGTGAGGCGTATCCTATGCAGAATTTTCCCCTCTATAAAAAAAAGGTACTGGAATATAATATGTGTAGTATTAGCGTTTTTTATTTACAAATGTTTAATGTTAATGTTATATAAGGTGTAAAGAAAAACTCATTGTTATATTTTAATTAAAATACATACAGATAACAATTTGGTAGCAGAGCGTTGTTATCTGGAACGATTCTTCGGCATTGTTATTGGCGTGGTTTGTGACGTCATTTTACAATGCGGCATATATAAAAGAAAGAAAAATATCAATACACGTATCGAAAGTGGAAAGTGTAATATTAAAATTGAGACCCTAACAGGTAACAATTATCCAATATGGCAAATGCAAGTCAAAGCTTTGTTGGATTCAAAAGATATTTTTTAATACGTAGTAATTAACAGGAGAATTAGTAAGATATACAGTAGAAGGTTTATCAGAAAAAAAAATTACACTCAATTACTACAATAATACTATCTAACAGAGGCATATCACACCTACGTCAGACACTATTAAATTTTGAAATGAAAGTTAATGAATCTCGTCATAATATTGCATCAGCATTTCGCTCAAACATTCCCAGAAATAAAAAAATATTTTATATGTAATAAAAAAGGCCATATTAAAAACCAATGTTGATTTAATCCACAAAATAAGAGAATAGAGTACTAAAATAAATATAACAAAAACATATCACAAAAACGAAGAAGCAAAACTAATGGATTAGAAAAATTACAAGAAAAATACCAAATTTGCTTTATTTTCAACGATTTCTAATGTTAATATCATTAACTAGCATATAGATTCTACATGTACTTCACATTATTCAAATACGAGTGTTGATGAAGCAATATTTAATATAAGAAATGAATGTGAAAAGAAATTAAATCTGCTGACAAAAATAGAAGTATTTATTCAATGTTTCAAGAAAATATACCAATGTTGTCAGAAAATGAAACAAAATTGAGATTAGGGGATGTATTATATGTACCAAATTTAAATGGTAACTTATTATCAGTATCAAGTATAGTAGAAAAAGGAAATAAAGTTCATTTTTATGAAAATGGTGTTAAAATATATGCTAAAGACAACATATTACTAGAATATTAAAAGAAGGATTATTCACTGTAAATCTCTTTTTTTCTGACCAACTCTATCAATTAACATGATGTAAAAAGTAAACTTTATCCTGATAAAATTTCCATTTTGATTGAACTGTACATTTGTATAAGAATCTGTAAAGTATTCGTAAGACCTGTACCTAAATAAACACGGTCAAAACCTCGAGATTCCTTGCCCACATGTCCGTTAAGGTTGCCTCCTACGATGATCCTCTCTGAATTGGGGATGCAGCGCAGTACGTCTTCCAGTTTGTTCCAGAAGGTTACTTTTTCTGACTCTTGGAAACCGACTTGAGGAGTATAGGCACTGACTAAATGAGTGATTAAACCTTAACTCAGTACTTTGACCCGAATAAGTCAGTCGCTTCTTCTGTTAACTTCAAGGAGGCCTCTCTGAAAGTCTTCAGACAGTACCACCGCTATGCCATTCATCCCGCAAGGACAACCGGAGTATATTTGTTTCTAACCCTGACCGATGTCTTGTGATTTATTCCCTTTCCAACGAGTCTCTTGTAGGAATGCAACATGCACCCGGCGTCTCGTTAGTACGTCTGCCAGTTCTTGGTAGCGGCTAGTAAGGAATCCTACGTTCCAAGTGGCAAAGCGGAGTTTCTTTAACCCTAAACTCTAAGTAGGTAATTAAAATTGACATTTATTGATGCATAACAATATTGTTTTATTTACAATTAAGAACTACTCACAGGAAAGTCCAGGACAGTAAATATTTATCATCTAAAGATAACCTATTCGATCCATTTTTATCTTTTATTTATTATTAAGAAGATAATTGGCTGTTTGCAACGTTATTTATTTATTTTAGGGTCGTCAACATGACAATACATTAGTCAATATATAAAAAGTAGGACTGTTGTGATACATTATAAATGTAGTCATATTTACAGACAACCACGGCATGCTCCGACAATAAATTAAATATTAAAAAATTAAGTATCAAATTATTTTACATATTTGAAGATTTAACATAAAAACAAGGAAATTGAAACAGAAAGAGAAATAAAACATTAAAACTAATTGATAGTCGAAAATTATATTTAAAAATATTATGGATATAACAAAGTAACACAAAAAGACAAAGAAGTACGTAACCGATTAAGACTATATATTGTGAATAGACTGATAAGCCTTTATCGCTGTTTTGAATTGATTTCGTTTAGTTGAAAAATGTCGCATGTTTTATGGAATGAATTATATGGTATTCTATTCTAAGGTATGACAATATTCCACAAATCACCTTCACACACGTGCACGCCTTCACGCTTGCACATGAAAGTGGAAGGGTTTACTTTTTGTGGAATGTTGTTGCAGTGATGTAAGATTTTATGTCATTGTATCGCGCGAGCAGCGCACTCAAGGGCTCCACGCCGAGGGAACGGACCTAAACTTGAGCCGCTGCCGAGGGGGGGCCTAATTTGATGTGCGAGAGCGAAATTTACCCCCAGACCACGGCGACGTGATCTGTGGTTACGCGGGCGTGGGTTACGCCTGTGTATATTGCACTTATTTATTTATAAATGCTGGAAGGACTAATTACGGAAATTTTGTCGACCCATATTATAATAGACCTCGACGACCTATATGACCAAACGACCACAACACAACGATTCAGATTTAAGACAACAAACAGACAAAAGAACAACGGTTATTTGGAGGCACCTTGCTAATTCAAGATATCAGGAGAAAATCTCAACTTGAGAAGTATTCTTGTATGTGGGAATTATGGATATCTCAGAGTTTTAGTAGGCGGTAGAGTAACACTGAAGCTATAATTGGTTTCAACATGAATGGGTCGGCTCGTTAGTGGTATTACCTCTCACAGAAAACCGACGTTATGTAACAGTGCTTGCATTGTTGCGTTTCGCTCGATCAGTGAGAGCGCCGGAGGCCCACATGCCCCTTTCTCTTCCCTCCCTCCTTCAACCCCCCTTCTTATCCACACAGGCTGGTAACGCACTTGCGATTCCTCTGGCGTTGCTGGTGTCTATAGACGGTGGTGATGACTTAACATTAGGTGATCCACCAGCTCGTTTGCCTCCTATGACATAAAAAAAGTTGTAATCGCTAATACGTTGTGGGCTGGCACGGGTGATTATGTTCATACCTATCTTCGGTAAGAGACCTATAGCCATGCAGCTTCTCCTACAGGACTTTTTTTTCAACATGGAGAAATCCCTTATGGATACCCACCCTCCCGGGGGAGAGAGAGGGTTATGTCCGACTCGCACGGATTAATACCCCACGGTGTACCGACAATTTAAGCGAAATTTACCTTTAAATTCTAGCCTTATTTTTTTCATTGCCTGAAAACTCATTAAAAAAGGTTTCTATAATTATAATTATAATAAAATCTAGCTAGATCGATTTATCGTCCCCGAAACTACTTACCAAGTTTACACGGAAATAGATGACGTCGTTTCCGAGATCCTGAATATATACAAATATAAAAATATACAAGAACTGCTCGTTTAAAGGTATTAGATAGATATAATTATAATAAATCCCATTACGTTCGTGCTTGGCGCTAGTATCAATACGTACCTCTAATATTGTGTCGCAAGTATCTCGGGTCTTGAATATGATGTTCGGCATTAGGTGGGTAGATAACATTACGCATATTTATATACATACATACACATACACACTTATTATATAAAAAATAGTTAGACACATATAAATTAAATTTCATATTTTATTTATCACAGTATACCTATGATATATGCATACATTATGAGGTAATTCATTTAAAATGTATGTAAGTTACATCTATAATAATACGTTACAGTAAGAGATTAGCGTCTGAGATACAGGTTCGGCCTAGTTCAGGCGCTAAAATACATAGACATATAACAGCATTGTATATAGTAAAAAAAAATAAACAAAAGCTTGACAAATTATGTACCTAAACTTTCCTCCTGTTTTACTTTTTCTACTGATGAACCATGTGAAAATCCGTTCAGTATTTTTTGTGCTTATCGCAAACAGATAGACTTGGCAGAGGACTTTGTTTTATAATATACAGTTTTATATATTTATGTATATATATTTGCGATTGAACGATAGTATATGTGTTTTTATTTGAAGAGAATTGACACAGGTGTATAGAAAAAAAACAAATAACTTAGTAGTAATGTTGTGTTGGAGTTTGTTAGTGGGATTGTAATCGCTTGAACGCCAGTTGCAAAGGAAACCATTTGTGTTTTTGTCACGGCGGAGACTGGTTTTAGTAAAATGCGGTTCTTTTTAATCATCGGTATATTTGTTTTGGCGTTACACCGCGTAGAAAGCGGTAAGTCAGTTCGTTAATTATGTCTACGTGTGCTTGTCCAATGGTCGTACTTCGACTATAGATTAACTGTAAGTTGTGTAATTTTGCCGCCGTGGTTTGGGGGTTAATTTCGCTCCCGCACACCCGATTAGGCCTCCCACGGCAGCGGCTCAAGCCTAGGTTCGATCCCTCGGTAGGAAGCCCTTGAGTGCGTTGCTTGCGTGATACGGTGACACACAAATATACATCACTGCTACAACACTACACGATCACCCCCACACACGTGCACGCCGACACGCTTACACATGAAAGTGGAAGGGTTTACTTTTTTCCCTTATCAAACTGAAAAACTCTCAATTTTCCGATAATAAATATATGGAGGAGTTGTTGAGGCGTGTATGCTTGGTACACGTATACGTTTCAACAACTCATACATATATGAATAATTAGCTAGGTTAGCTAAGATAGGTCGTGATTTTGCATGCAACAGGCAACAGCCAAGCCGAGGTGTGCCGTGCACCCTT
Organism: Antheraea mylitta; assembly: GCA_014332785.1. Lineage (NCBI taxonomy): Eukaryota > Metazoa > Arthropoda > Insecta > Lepidoptera > Saturniidae > Antheraea > Antheraea mylitta. The sequence continues at coordinate 27,078 of JACEII010000173.1, read as the reverse complement.
GAGCTGGTTGCCAAAATAAAATCAGCTGAGTGCCTTAAGCGCTCGCCTTAGTAGTCCGGTGAAGCTGTTAAGACCTTGCTGGGTCAATAGTGTAGACATTTCGAAAAAAAAAAATTGTGTAATTTTGCGTTGTGAATGTATTCATTAGTGGTATTTAATAACTATCTATACTAGTCTATACTAATATTACTATATGTAGGTGGTAGAGCCCCACTGAAGCTATTTTTGGTTTCAGCATGAATGGGTCGGCTCCTCCGGAGTAGTACCACCCCTCTCACAGATAACTGACGTGAAATAACAGTGCTTGCATTGTTGTGTTTCGTTCGGTCAGTGAGAGAGCCGGAGGCCCACGTCCCTTCCTCTTTCCTTCTTTCCCACTTTCCTTCCCCTCCCCCTTCTCCTATATACAGGCTGGCAACGCACTTGCGACGTCCCTGATGTCGCTAGTGTCTATGGACGGTGGTGATCACTTAACATCACGTGACCCACCAGTTCGTTTGCCTCATTTGGTATAAAAAAAAATATATTATAAAGAGGTAAAGTTTGTGAGTTTGTGACGTTGTAAATTGTGACGTAGTAAAGGGTAATCTCAGGAACTACTGGTCCGATTTGAAAAATTATTTAATTGTTATATAGCTCATTTATTCAGAATGGTTATAGGCTATATATCATCACTCTAATACCAGTAGGAGTGGAGTAACAATGAAGAATGTTTAAAAATCGGGGTGGTTTTCCTCTTGAGCTTTCGCTGCATATTAGTTAGCCCAAATTAACTATGTCCACGCGAACGAAGTTGCGGGCAGAGGCTAGTCGTTAATACTTCTTTATCGATATGCAATTTAATTAAAAAAAAAACATGGTTTTGTTATTTTAATCTTCGACACTAACGAAAATAAGAACCTGAAGACCTTTAATGTACTTTTCCAAAAGTTTAGGAAAGAACATAAAAAAATACAAACCATCCGATTTGGCGTGGATAGTTGATGCCCTTTAAATGTTATTAGACAAAATGCATAATTTATTTCTGGAAATACATACACTTTTAATTGAATTAAAGGTGGTAGACCCACGCTGAAGTTATTATTGGTGTCAGCATGAATGACTCGATTCGCTCGGGGTACTACCACCCGACCCATAGAAAACCAACGTGAAGTAATAATGCTTGCATTGTTGCGTTTCTTTCCGTCAGTGAGAGCGCCGGAGGCCCACATCCTCTCTCCCCCTCCTCCTTCCCCTCCCAAAACACAGGCTGGCAACGCACTTGCGACTCCCCTGGTGATGTTAGTGTCTATGGACAGCGGTGATCACTTAACATTAGGAAATTGGTACCTAATTGAAACGTTTCAAATTTGACGATGGGTGTACTAACTAAGTTATTGAAATATTCCTAACAGATTTTTTGATAAACCATACAAATGTGTGATTGGTGAAATGCAAGATTTATTTGTCGTGCAAGGTTAGTTGTTGATTGTTTAAAAGCATTTCGTCTCCAAAGAGATTATACAGCCACACCGAAGCTATTACTGGTTTCATCATAAATGGCTCGTCTCGTCCGGGGTATTACCACGCTTTCGTAGAAAACCGGCGTAAAGTAACAATACTTACATTGTTGCGTTTCGTTCGGTCAGTGAGAGCGCTAGAGTCCCACTTAAGCTCCCCCCGCTTCCCTCTCCACCCTACCTCTACCCCACAAACACAGGATAGAAACGAACTTGCAACTACCCCGGTGTGCCCCACATGTTCGTTGGCCTCCCATCAGTGGCGTAGCAGCATGGGTGACACCCGGGGCGGATTTTATAGGTATCACCCCAAAACTTAATCGAAACTGTTAAAATAAAAAAAGTTATAATCATTTACATTTTATTAAAATACGAGTACCTATTACAAATATTTGAATATTATGTGAAACAAATTACTTTGTTAAAAATTAAATTAAATTTCTTCCTTCTAGCTTTGACACTAGCGAACTCCGAAATCACGTCTTCAAAATTTATATGTTGTGTTGCTTCATGTTCTATCGTTAAAATACCAAGATTGTTGAATCTGTTTTCAGTCATTGTAGAGCGCAAGTAATTTTTAATGAATTTTAATTTGCTGTAACTTCTCTCACATGAAGCAACTGATGCACATATTGTTATAAATAACTTTAGTGCAACCGTTAGATTCGGAAGAGATTCTGTAAAATCCCATTCTATGATAAATTTCAAAAAGTCCTGTGTCACCCAATTAGAGACTGTAATATTAGCCGCATTTAAATGTCTTCTTAATCTTGGTATTTCTAAAAGGAGTTCTGTTTCTGATACTTCATCGTAAAGGTTAGTAAATTTTGATATAGCAAAAATTTAACTGTTCAGTGTTTGCCGAAAGCAAGGTCTTTGACTGCACAACCTCAAATAATTAAGCTACGTCTTTAATGGACTTTACTCTTGTTTCGAGTTCAATATTGAATCTGTCAAGACATTCTAATATGTCCTTTTGAAGTTCCGCTCTAAGTGTAAGTCCAGCATCGGTGGACGATGCTAACTCACCGGGCATGTGTTACTTGCGACGAATTCGTCGTTCCATCGAAATGTTGTATTTTTCCGATTTTTGTACAGCAAAATCTATTGCCTCTTCTGCTAGATGCAACCGTTTCTCTCCAAATAAACGAAGTGCTTCTAGTTTTATGATTATTTCATCAACACATAAACCTTTACTTTGTAATGCAATCTGAGCATTGTTCGCTTCCCTTAGCACATCATTCCAAAACAAAAGAAAATAAAGAAATGAGAAATTGCACACAGCAAGCACAAGATCTTGTGCAGCCCCTTTAGTTTCTAAATTTACGTCTTGGTCACATAGTTCCTCATTTGCAGATATTATCCCATCAAAATTTTCAGCCAATACTTTTACTGCACCATAATGAGCACTCGAGCGCGTTGTCGAAAGTCTTTTAACAGATGCTTTGCTGTGATTGAGGCGCACTTCCTAACTGCTTGTAGAAGTGAAAAAAAAAATTATTGTTTCCACTGCTCTGAAAAATGTAACACAAGTCACATTTTGTGCGAGCGAATGTTGGCCGCATAAATTAATTGAATGATCTATGCAACGAATAAAAATTGCTTTGTTGTTTTTTTCTTTTATAATAGCTTGCACTCCTCCGTGTATACCACTCTTAACTGCAGCATTATCATAACCTTGAGAACGACACATCATAATATCTAAGCCATCGTTTTCAAGCTTCTTTAGTATTTCAGCACTTAAATCAGCTGCTTTTTTTCCATGTAAAAAAAAGAATCATAAGAATACTTCTTTGAAGGATTTTTCAAAATAATCGAAGATACTGCTATTAGACACTAAATGAATTAAAAATGTAAGTATTACCTGTAATAACAACAATACTTCACTTACCATGTTTATTTTCTTCAAGAATCGACTATATTAAATCGGTTTTTATAAAAAAAATGTTGTTTATAATATCTAATAATTAACAAACACTTTACACTAGACGCTCACACGTTCACGTAAGAGAATATTGAAATGAATGCGGTCGGAAACAAAAGAAATGGACCAATCCACAATACAAGTGACGAGCGCTATATCGAGGGAATCCCCTGACTAGTGTTGGTTATGCGCGAACGGGGTATTAAATTTTGGGGGAATCCCAGATCGATTGACAATGTGCACATTGTTTTTTTTTCTAAATATCTATTTTTTATGCTGGTAGTACGATATTATAGTTACCTAGATAATTTTATTAGTGGCGGTTATGCTCTCTGCCACAGACTTACGATATTTTATAGATAGAAAGAATTACAACTGATGGTCATAGTCCGGTTCGGGTGTCACCCCGAAACGGGTGACACCCGGGGCGGGCCGCCTCCGCCGCCCTCCTTAGCTACGCCACTGCCTCCCATGACATATATACATATATATACGAATGTAAAATATGTCCTATATGTTATACCGGCGTGTAAGCTATTACTGTATCAAATTTCCTCAATATCCGTCCAGTAGTTTTTCAGTGAATCACTTACAAACGACAGACAGACTGACAAAAAATTTAGAAATTAAAACGCAGTTGAAGCAGTAGCTGTGGTCGAAAACGGTCAGGAGAACATGCATATAAGCTTATACGAAACATATCTATAGTAAATATAATTATATCAATAAAATTATTTTCAGCTCCGAAGCAACCTGAGCTACGTTCGGGTAAAGACTGCTTACCTGGAAGCACGTGGAAAAGCCAATGCAACGACTGTATTTGTAATGATGATGGCGTTGCTGAGTGCACTCCTGCATACTATTCTGGATGTGAATATGGTATAATATTATTTTAAGCACATAATACTAACAGTTTATTAAAACTTTTCTAATGCTTACTAAAGTAGCTACGCTCAAGCTGAAAGCGTCATTAGTACTTATATCTTCCAAGACCACTAGGAGCGGAGCACCAATGAATGATGTTTAAAAATGTTTTTTTTTCTCTTGAGAAAATCCTCTGCGTGCGTTAGCCCATTCCACGCGAACGAAGACACGGGCAGAGGCTAGTATAAGTATAGATAAGCAACATACAAATTACTGAATTAAAGTTTTCTAATGCTGAATACTGATAATAACGATATACGAGTATGTGGTTATATCCAGAACCGGAGAAGACTTGCGCCCCGTACACGAAATGGCTGTATGAATGTAACAATTGTCAGTGCACAGCTGATGGACAAGTCCGATGTACCTTGAAAGAATGCATCAGTAAGTTTTAAGATAAATAGTACTTTTTGCTTTCGAATTACGAGCTAAATATATAAAGCTATATATAAAAATCCAGTGCCATGCTGTTTGTCAGTAATTAAATCCGACACTACTCAACCGATCTTCATGAAAGTTGGCATGTATAAAAAATTTCGTCTAACTTGAGAAATAGGATAATTTATATGTAATACCTTTAACACGTTCACGCCGGCGCATACCACCGGTGGCCCGCACTAGACTGTCTTTTATGGCGGCGCGTACCACCGGTGATACGTATTCGATTGTGCTATTAGAAATAATGAGAATTTAACGTTTATTTATTAAAAATAGCACAATCGAATACGTACCATCGGTGGTACGCACTGCCACAAAATACAGTGTAGTGCGGGCCACCGGTGGTACGCGCCGGCGTGAACATGTTAAACGAGCAATTCTTGTATATTTGTATATATTCAGGATCTCGGAAACGGCGTTAGCTATTTCCGTGAAACTTAGTATGTAGGTGGTTTTGGAGACGATAAATCGATCTAGCTAGATTTCATTCATACAAAACTTTTTTTAACTGAGTTTTTAGAGTATAAAAAAATATAGGAAGAATATAAATGTAAATTTCGCCGGCGCTGTCAAATAAAAAATAGCTCAGATGGAAATCGGCTGCTTCGAAAATCGTTTTAATCTCAGGTCAAATCCGAGTGACAGTAAAAGAGATATCTTTTTTAATGTTCTTTTTTTTTATAAAAATGATAATTATACAAGGCAGCCTTAACAGTTTATTTTAGTTTAAAAATATTTCTAAAGAACAGAGCTAGGCTCGGTCGTCCAGGTACTTTTAATTACTGGCCTCAATTGGTTTTAATTACAAATTAAATGATTGCAAATGTTGATTATTGTTATTAATTGTAAGTGTCATCAGTCTCGAACAGATGGCGCTTTAAATTAGTTTGTTGACAGATAACTGTAGGACTGATTGTTGTAGATATCTCATAGATGGCGCCAAGCGTATACTTTATCATGATTTTTTTTTTTTTTTTTTATAGAAGCACGACAAATTGACTGCACTAAGCCTGATTTGACTTCAACAAGTAATAAACTGAGCCATAGCAATATGTGGCCGGATCAGCTAGTTATTTATAGAATTAAGACGAATTTTTTTTTTCTTGGTTATTATAAGTTTGAAATATATCTAATGAATTTGCATATTTTCTGAGATAGTTGTGTGAATGAACATTAGGCACTCCTTTCATGTCCTCACTAAAAACGTTGTAAAAAATTCTTCAAATTACTTTTAACAAAAAATTACTTTGAATGTTTATACAATAATATTTACAATTATAATATTCTTATTGTCCTACAAATGATTTAATATAAATACCAAAAAGTTTCAATACTAACACAGTTAATACACCTTTAATAAATTATATGACATTCTTGTGCTTATATCTTTATTTATACAAATTATGAGTCGTGCATTTATATTTAAGCATAGTACTATAAAATTAATTAATGTATTTGTTTTAAATAAATATATTAGATTAAGATTCCAGAACTGCCAGACACAATTTACTGATGTGAGACTTTTTTTTCGAAATGACTAGGCTATTGACCCAGTAAGGTCTTAACAGCTTCACCGGACTATTAAGGCGAGCGCTTAAGGCACTCAACCGATTTTATCTTGGCAACCAGCTCAGGGGTGGACGGCACACCTAGGCTTGGCTGTTGCCTGTTGCATGCAAAATCGCGACCTATCTTAGCTAACCTAGCTAACTATTCATATATGTGTACCAAGCATACACGCCTCAACACCTCCTCCATATATTTATTATCGGAAAACTGAGAGTCTTTCAGTTCGATAAGGGAAAAAAAAGTAAACCCTTCCACTTTCATGTGTAAGCGTGTAGGCGTGCACGTGTGTGGGGGTGATCGTGTAGTGTTGTATCAGTGATGTATGGGTGTGTCACCGTATCGCGCAAGCAACGCACTCAAGGGCTCCCTATCGAGGGATCGAACCTAGGCTTGAGCCGCTGCCGTGGGAGGCCTAATCGGGTAGTCTGATGTGAAACATCTATAGGTATGGCGACGCTAAACAAAAACTTTGCACTATTAACGAAATACTCAAAAACATTTGCAACCCTATCTGTATAAACTTAAGATTCAAACTGATTTGTCGGCCACTCGTTTTACTAATGTTACGACGTCACGTCGTCGCCATGTGGCGTCGACGACCTAGCGCCCTTTGATAAATGCCGCCAACATCGCGCCTAGTTGAATTTTTGCATTTTGTATTTAATAAAATTAATATTTATGTAATAAAATAAATAAACAGTCATTTTATGGAACAAATTTGTAATGCTTTATCTTTTCATTATGGCATATCTGATTCCTGCCGGAATCTGTTCTTTTATGCATATAACTTACTAGCCTCTGCCCGCGACATCGTTCGTTCAATTCTCGATGAATGATTTATATAATACTGAAAGAATTATTCAAACCGGACCAGTAGTCCCTGAGATTACCCCCTACAACGTTACAACATCACAACGTCACAAACTCACAAACTTTACCTCTTTATAATATTAGTATAGATAAAAATGAATAGTTACGTAGGTAATAAAATAAAAAAACTTGAGAGGTGTCAAGGGACACCCGGATGGAACGAAGTTCCTTTCGATTAATTAGTGAAGGAATTGTAATAAAATTTTATTTTTTTTAAGGCATAATAATATTTTTTTTTATTATTAACAAATATAATGTTATATAAACTTAATCAGTAGGCTCAATTTTCGTAATAATTGGCTTGTGGTAACTGAAGTAGGAAACATATGTTTGGGATTATTATTATTATTATTATTTACAAAAAACCTGTATACACTCAACAAAAATAATCGTCGCGACACCACACTGTTCAATGCGAAATAGAAATGAAAATATCTGGCTTGCTTTCTATAAGAGAGAGAGAGACAGACAGAGAAACATGCGACGCCGCACAGCTTACAATAGCTTCTATAGCAAAAATGGGGGTGATCGTGTATCGTGGGCGTGAGCACGCTCTGTCCCTCGAAACAGAGCGTGCTCACGCCCACGCCCGCGTAACCACAGATCGCGCCGCCGTGGTCTGAGGGTTAATTTCGCTCCCGCACACCCGATTAGGCCTCCCATGACAGCGGCTCAAGCCTAGGTTCGATTCCTCGGCAGGGAGCCCTTGAGTGCGTTGCTTGCGCGATACGGTGACACACAAATATACATCACTGCCACAACACTACACGATCACCCCCACACACGTGCACGCCTACACGCTTACACATGAAAGTGGAAGGGTTTACTTATTTCCCTCGTCGAACTGAAAAACTCAATTTTCCGATAATAAATATATGGAGGAGTTGCTGAGGCGTGTATGCTTGGCACACATATACGTTTCAACAACTCATACATATATGAATAATTAGCTAGGTTAGCTAAGATAGGTCGCGATTTTGCATGCAACAGGCAACAGCCAAGCTGAGGTGTGCCGTGCACCCTTGAGCTGGTTGCCAAAATAAAATCGGCTGAGTGCCTTAAGCGCTCGCCTTAGTAGTCCGGTGAAGCTGTTAAGACCTTGCTGGGTCAATAGCGTAGACATCTCGAAAAAAAAAGTGTCGTGACAACTTTTCGTAAAAATTTCTTCCGTCTAGCCCCCTTTCGCAACGCGCGATAAGGAACTTCGTTCCAATAAATAGTCGTTATTTTATGATACAAATTTGTAACGCTCTATCTTTTCATTTTGCTGTAGCCGTCGGAATCTGTTCTTTTATGCATATAACTTATACAAAAAGAAAAGAAATGATGCCAAATATCTATCAGCTATAATATCTGGTTTATGTCTTTGTTCATCGTTGTTAAAATGGTATCGACTAGCCGCCAAGTGTGCTTTGAGCTTTCAAGAGCGGTGCCTGTCTTTATGGCCACGTTAACACTAAAATCTTGCTAAAATGTGCTACTTCTTCGGTGTCATCATTAAAATTGAAGCAATTTTATTTTGATTTCATGTTAGATTCTCTAAAACTAATATTAATGAATTAATATAAATTTAACCCTGAAATTTCTATTGCATTACTTGCGAATATATTCGGCTCAAAGGAATATCTTAAAAGTTGATTTACACAGTTATCTTACTTTATAAAAACTATTTTGGTAGTTTATGTCTCCTTGGCGGCGACTTCTTTCCCAATTCTAATTTAAGGTTATTGAAATTCTTACAATAGTTTGTAATCTATGTCCTTAATGTTTTTTTTTTAATTACATTACTGTTTTCAGATCGCAATGCTGAAGAGTAACCAAACTAATATGAAGCTTTGAAGCATCTATTTCGATTTATTTTCACTGTATTTTGTTGCAAAAACATACACTAGCATTGTAATAATTACAATTAATAAAAGCATTAATCATCAACTCGATTGTTATATCTTTACATTTTTATAACAACCCATGGTTAAAAAGGCATACACTAAACTAACGATCTGTAAAATTGTAGGCTATTCCATAATAGTACTGATATGTAACTAATTTAGCCTTCCGTATATTAATTAGGTGACGTAATTTCACGTGATGTTGTATGTGTGGTGACAAAAAACACTCAAATTTTGACCATCATACTCCTACATATACTGTTTGAGCCAATTCACTAATGTATTCTCAAATCCCAATCACGGGTAATGGGCTTCTCACTACCAATCAACTTGGGGAAACTGTGCTGCAGCCAATATAGCAAAGTTATCTTACGATACGATATAGTAATTGTTTGCACGATATTGCTACTGCTATGTAATATGTAAGTTCGCTTGTCGCTTAAATATATATACTTTTTTTTTATATCATATAGGTGGCAAATGAACATGCGGGTCACCTGTTGTTAAGCGATCACCGCCGTCCATAGACACTAGAAACCCCAGAGGAGTCGCAAGTGCCAGCCTGTGTTTGGGGGAATGGAGAGAAAGGAAGATGGAAAAGGACAGGAGAGGGGAGGGGAAATGGGTCTCCGACGTTCTCACTGACCGAACGAAACGCAACAATGCAGGCACTGTTACTTCACGTCGATTTTCTGTTAGAGGGTGATGCTATCCCGGACGAGCCGACCCATTCATACTGTAACCAATAATAGCTTCAGCGTGGCTCTACCATCTGTTATATACACTAAACTGTATTGTGCATGCCACGCGGTTGGTATTTTTGAACGCTTATTTAAGCATATTAAGTGTATAGCGGTGTTTTCCAAGCCCAACAGAGGGCAATTTAATTAAGGAAGGCAATTTAAAAATGGACTCGACACGATTCTAACTGTTTCCCTTTGAGTTATTTCAATGCAATGCTAGGTATCAGTGACAGATTTAACAAAAAAGACAAACTCTTTAAAAAATGGTGTAAATAATTATTAGGTGTAATCTCGATCCCTGGCTGCCCCTACCATGCGGCGGACGGTACACCGTGGGGTTTTAGTCCGTGCGAATCGGACATCACCTACCCTCTCCCCCGGGAGGGTAGCGTATCCGTTAGGGATTTCCCCACGTTAATAAAAAAAAAAATAAAAAAAAAGGTGTAATTTCGTTTGACGTTGCCAAAATATGTATTGGGTAATTAGAGCCGTCAAGTCAAGAAAGTTTTTCATTATATGTTTTGAAATTTTACTTACGATATTTTGACAACAATTTCATTGTGATTTCTTCCTAAAACTTTTCATTTATATTCCTTGAGGGAACAAACAATTTTTGAAGGTTAAAAATGATGTATATGGAACAATAAAATTGTATTATATATGCTCATATAAGTATGAATATGTAGCTTAGCTTAGGTTAGCTCAGATAAGTCGCGAATTGCATGTATCAGGCAACAGCACAAGCCGAGGTTTGCCGTGCACCCTTGAACTAGTTGACCAAATAAAATCGGCAGAGTGCCACAAACGCTCGCCTTAGTAGTCCGGTGAAGCTGTTAAGACCGTGCTAGGTCAATAGCGTAGGCAGTTCGAAAAAAAAAATTCCTACTTGTACCATTACCTAGATGCTTTGATTTGTTAATACAATTTACAGGAACATAACGTGGAATATATTCGATGTAGAAAAAGAAACTTTTTTTTTTTTTGCACAACTTAATCTATATAAAGTTTATCTAAACTAGGTTAAACAAACAAGATAAAATGCAATAACAAAATAAGGAAAATGTAAATAATAAATTATTTATTCAACACACTGTTGAAAACAAAAAAAAAGTCTAAGTTGACAAACTGGTTTCTTTTCGTTGTGGATACGTTTTTTTATATTACCAATTTACCTATAGTTCACCTTTAGAATACGCTGCAGCATACCAGCTTCTATGTAGATCAACCAATTGCAATGAAAATTTATTAAAAAAAAATCTCGGGCTGACTACGCTATTGACCTAGCAAGGTCTTAACAGCTTCACCGGACTACAAATTCATCAACATCATCATTACCCTAACCCCGCTTAAGTAGGGTTGGCACAACATGTTTTCTTTTTCCATTTCCTCCTCTCAGATGTCATCTCAGTATTCACACCTTTTAAGGACATATCGTTTTTCACAGAGTCCATCCTTTTTTTCTTCTCCAAGTGACTACGCTTTTGGCCTTATTTAGGGCCTTCATAGCTTCACCGGACTACTAAGTCTAGCGCTTAAGGCACTCAGCCGATTTTGTTTTGGAAACATGCTCAAGGGCGCACGGCGCACCTTGGCTTGAACTGTTAAAATTCCCGATCTGTCCAACCAAACTATGCTGAGCTATACATGTATCCATTTTTATCATACAATTAAAAAATGCATTATACAAAAACACAACATGTAATTCGGAAAGAGACAAACTAAACCTACTCGATTCAGTTCGATAAGGGAAAAAAAGTAAACCCTACCACCAGATGTGTAAGGTGCATGTCTGAATATCTGTGTATGTGTATAATCGATGTAGTGTGTACTGTTTCGCGATAGCAACATCTCTGTGTCCACCCGGGTGGCCTCGAGCAATGATGCTGCCGAGATAACGCGACGAATAGTGTGCGGGTATGCAAAACGAGAGCTCTCTGCCCGTGACGCACAAGGCAGGGATTCGCGATGCGGCTGGCCACAGAAAAATGAGAAAGATCGAATTTACAGTTTAATCGAACGGCACCGGCGCCGGGATCTAAAAATAGAAAAAACGATATTGTTTGGTGATTTTAGGGGAAGATAGACGTAAACGCGCGAGTTTACTCTATTTTATATTGAGAAAATTATTATTATTTCGAGACGGCGGCACGCGCGAACCGTTGGATAGTGGCCGCGATCGCGCGAATGGGGCCCTGTTTCGGGTCGTTCGCGACCTCATCGTACGCGGAGATCTCCGAGATCTCATGGAAAACTAAGAGCTGGGCAGACCAATCCAAGCCGGATAGAGAGACTGCGGGGTCGACCTGTGAAGGCTTCGCCGCCTGAAGTCGGGGGTCAAGTCGCGCTGCGATCTTGGGTGGCCACGGGCCTAGAGAGGCCCGCGCGGGTAGGGGGGTCGCGTTAGGTGCGGGTGCGGGCGCTCGGAAAAGCCTCTCTAGAGTCGAGAGGCGGAGGTCGGCGCCGGGTTGACGCCCCAGGTGCCCTGGAGGGTGAGACCTGCCTAGCGTATCGGGCCTTTTGTAAGCGCGGGGCGCGGGGACAACCACGATAATTCGCGGTATGACCTACGCCGCGGCACAAAACGCAACTCGGAGGATCGGAGGAGCCTTTTGTACGCGAACACTCTGAAGTAGAGTGTTCGCCGAGGCACTTAACGCACCTGGGATTCAGGTAGTAATTAAGTGCGCAGTGTCCGTACTCCTGGCAGTTGTGGCACTGCGAGGGTACGGACGTTTTGCGCGGCGGCTCTACGGTGATGCCGGAGAGGCCGCAGAGGGTCGAGAGATTGAAGATTTTCTTCCCCTCCACGGTGCGGTCGAGAATGTCCAGCACCATGTCATAGATCGCATGCGCTGGACTTCTTTGACGCGGAACTTCTGTCCCCGGAGGTCTTCGTAGATATCGTCTTCGAGGATTTGGGCGGGGACTCTGCGTATTACTACGCGTAACATGCGCTCTTCTTCGAGCGCATGCGTGAAGTACACGATTTTCTTATCGCACAGGAAGCGCGTAAGATTGCGATGTAGGACAGGGGTAGAAATCTTTACCTGAATTTCCGCTCGGGTACTCACAGCTGAGGCGATCGGGATTTCCGCTGCTTTCAGCATGTCGGAAATATCGAGCCAGGACTCCTTGTCCTGAATTGTGACGGGAGGAGGAGGACGGGGCTTCTTATTCGAAGCTGCGGAACCCGCAGCTTGCGAAGGAGCCGGTTTAGAGGGCGTGGGTGTCGCCTTTGGCACTTTCGCGCCATCGACGTTGGATATTTTCGAAGGCTTAGCGACTTCGGTATCCGACGAGGGGTTTGCGCGCTTATTGCGCGGTTTGGGCTTGCGAGAAACGATGATGAAGCCGTCGTTCTCGGCGAGGGGTTTTGCTCCATATCGGAGCATTCCTCGTCCAAGGAAGGGTAAGAGGTATAGGTAGGGGCAGAAAGGGTACTCTCGGAGGACTGAGGGTCCTTCATGAGTGCTGCGAAAGTGTTTCTATCACGAACATCTACGATTGACGGGACTGGACCGCCCTTGAAATACTCGACTGCTTCACTACAGAAGCGGTCGTACTCGGTGATGATATCGGGACATATACTCGAAACGAATTTCCAAAAGTGCGCGAATTCCCGCTGTTCGGAAGCGGGAACGGCCATATCGGAGCCTGAGGAGGGGTGCGGGGCGGGGGAAGATATTCAAAACTCCGGAGTCCGGGTCAAAAGGAAACTGGGCGAAGTGCAATGCCACACAGAGGACCTACAGTGCCTAGGGGAGGCCCTAACACTTCTTTCTTCGACTGCGCGATGACATGGAGCTCGAACCACGGAGCAAAGCACGAAGCGCCGAACTCCTGGAACGCGAACCGGCGACACGCAGCACACGGAGAACATGCAGAACGCACTAAAAAGTGCGATTAGAATTGCACTGACAAGTGCAGTTTGCTACGTTCTGAAAAGAATGCCTGCAATCAAGCCCCTAGGGGGGGAACAAGATCGCAAAAACGCGAAAAACCGTACGTAACACCGAACTTCTGATTTGAAAACACGAACGCGTAAACAAGTCGCGAACACTGATCGAATAATCGAGCGAAAACACGAACAAAAGATTCACATCACAAATCGGAGTCAATCACAGTCCATCCATACCTGTTTTGGTCTTCCTCTACTTGTATATCCGTCAACTATCAAACTCAACACTTACACTATACTCACCGGACTACAAATTAAAAAATAAATTTATTTTGGGGTGTAAGGGGTGTCGAATAACATCATAAGACTTGAGACACTCAAGCCAACCTTACCTGCACGTGGTACACCCTGCTGAATAACGAAAAAGGCAATGGCGCAAGCGGGGTGGTAGGGTTTTACAGCCTGACTGGGTCGCAACCACCATGTATATGGCTAAATAACCCGTAATAGTGATTTGTTTCTACGGGTCGCGTTTCAGGATCAGCCTGTGCATATCCAGCTTTTTACAGGCCAGCATGATAGTGGCGACCGGCGATGGACAGTGTGTCAATCAGTGGTCGCTATTATTTTTGGATTGTACTGTGCTTACCATCAGGCATAGTGCAGTCACTTTGCCATGCTACAATAAAAAAAAATCTGTAACTTTAACTTGGCTATTTATTTAGGTATTCAACTACTTGTAATAGCAATAAATAATTTTTTAAAAAATCTGAAGTCAGGAGTACAGCTAGTTATGCGGTCGCCAGGACAGCTGATTATAACAAGTTCTCAAGAAAATACTGTGTATAATTCTAACTAGCGTTCGTATAACTCGTGGGAACAATTAGTTAACATCTTTAATGAAGTAGAATAACAATTTATTCGTTCTGGACAACTGCTTCTGATCAGAAATATAATTTTAAGTAATATAAAATAAAATATTTTTTTTTATATATATAAAAGTCGCTCCCGTAAACTGGACTACCTAATATAATATAAATTTCATTTTTCATTGTACCGTTCCTACAAATACTGCATTTAGACGAACTACTAAAATTAATCCGAGTTATATTGGTCTGAAACAAATATGCGTTGACATTCATACTCGGAAATCCCAAGTGATAAATACAAACGATGTGTAGGAAGGAGTATATAAGTGTGATCATAATCACTTGAACATCACTTGTGTCTCGATCACGGCAGAGGTTTTTTGGCCGTAGCGCTGTTAATTTTTGTTTTGTGGCTGAAAATTGAGCACAATGCGGTTCTTATTAATAATCTGTTTATTTGTTATGGCGGGACACCACGTCGACAGCGGTAAGTTGATCCGTTATTAGTGTCTATATTCGCCTGATTTTATATTGTCTATACTGCACGCCTAACTTTTTGACCGCTCTGAGTATAGCTATGCAGAACACAAATTTAGATATAAATACGTATTATTTTTTGTGTATAACATCGAAACAACTTAATGATAATTAAATTGCAGTTTGAGTTCCATTTTATGTTTGTTCTATTCAACTTTAATTAGAGCGGCCAAGAAGATTGACTCAGAGATATATTCATAGTGATATTTAATATTTATAATTAAATTTAATATTTATAATTAAATTTAATAT
>JACEII010000173.1:0-11656 GCA_014332785.1 Antheraea mylitta | reverse complement strand
TATAATTAAATTTAATATTTATAATTAAATTTAATATTTATAATTAATATGTATTTATCGTAATGCATTGTAATTGATAAAATATATTGATATATGGTTTTGTGTTCTTAGTGCGAGGGACATCTCAAAAGATCTCAGTATTTGATCACGGGTGTAATAAATAATTATTGTAATAATTCTAATAAGCAGTATATATGAAAATAAATTATTCTTCGATTTCATGTATTTGATATCATTTTCTGCAGACTATCAGAAGCTAGTTATCTCTTTTAATAATGTTTTTTAAACTTAGCCTTTGAACCCATATATATTACGTTTAAAAATAAATTAACTTGACTCTCAGATGTGTTTCGAAAATTATAATTTGGATGTCTCGGCGATATAATCACATTACCTTCTTTATTCTATTACTTATACGTTTATTTATATGAGTCACCTATAACTATTATAGTATTATTATTATATCATCGTTATATATTTAAAACCACTTGGTTACAATAGAAAATCAGCGCTGGATCACTTGTAAAGGTGATTGCCAGGTTTTTTTTTTCTCGAAATGACTTCGCTATTCACTTAGCAAGGTCTTAATAGCTTCACGAGACTACTAAGGCGAACGCTTAAGGCACTCAGCCGATTTTTTTTTTGGCAACTAGCTCCAGGATGCACAGCATACTTCGGCTTGGCTGTTGCCTGTTACATACAATTCGCGACCTATCTTAGTTAACCTAGCTAACTAACTATTCATATATGTATGAGTTGTTGAAACATATATGTGTACCTAGCATACATACCTCAACAACTCTTACATATATTCCTTGTCGGAGAATTTCGAAAGTTTTTTCAGTTCAATAAGGGAAAAAAATAAAACCCACTTTTATGTGTAAGCGTGCACGTGTGTGGGGGTAATCGTGTAGTGTTGTAGCAGTGATGTAAATTTTGTGTCACTGTATCTCGCAAGCAACGCACTCGAGGGATCGAAGCTAGGCTTGAGCCGCTGTTTCTTTATTTTTTCTGTTTACATTTTTGTTACTCAATTTCTGTAATATTACATTTTCCGTGTATTTGCTGCAAAAAGCATAATTTCTTTCTAAAAAATAATACAGCCCCAAAAACATCTGACGGGTCCTGCGTACCGGGTACCACGTGGGAACAAGATTGCAACCATTGCGTTTGTGGCAGTAATGGCGTTGGTATGTGTACTCTAATGGGTTGTCTTTCAGCCGAAGAAGGTATGTTCTTTCTTTTAAACATATACTGCTAATCATTTACTAAAGCCTTTCAAAACACTTTCCAGCCAACTAAGTCTAAACTTGCCAATCAAGTTTGTAGGGACTTAGATAAACCGAAAATATTATTTGACTATAAAGAAAGCCTTGCACGAGTTCATGTAGTAACTAGTGTACAAAACTATGGAAATCATCGACGTACTGCACTCGATATTAGTAATTGATAACGCGACCATCAGTGAATAACCTTTGACACCTTATAAATTAAAATTAGTTACATGAATGTTACGAAGACATATGGAAGTCGAAGTTGAAGAAGTCGCTGTGGCCAAAAACGGCCAGGGACATACGTTCTGTTATATTGAGAAGAGCTCTGTTTTTTTTTTAATGATTTAATTAATAACACATGCGAAAATAGAGGGATTCAATAATTGTTTCAGACTTCGCAGTCCTGCCCGAACTGAAGTGAGAAATGTTCAAATAATAGGCGTAAGATCGGTGTTGATCTAAAAGTGCTGACTATTCTATACTATACCTATTCGTCAATAACGTATACAGTCGGGGGGTATAACAGTACGCATGTGTTAATAATATATTTATGTCAATAAAATTATTTTCAGTTCTGAAGTTTAAGTTAAATTCTCCTGGAGATTGCTTACCCGGTAGCTCTTGGAGAAGCGAATGCAATGACTGCGTTTGTACTAATGATGGCGATGCTTCGTGTACTAAACAATTATATCCGGGATGCGAAAATGGTATGCCTCTTATTATTAAGCATCTAACAGTTTATTTAAGCAATTTCTAATTGCCAAACTAGCTATTTTCGTGATAAAATGCATCACTTAACACCTGTATTTTCCATTTCAAAAATGTATTATGTGGGGAAATCCCTTATGGATACCCACCCTCCCGGGGGAGAGGGTGGGTTATGTCTGACTCCCAAGGACTAAAGCCCCACGGTGTATGTCTTCCGCTATGCTTGGGGCGGCACGAGATCTCTATAGACTTCATCGTGCCGCCCCAGCGGTATGGCCCAGCAGCAGAAGTGCCGCCGCCGGGCCTTCATCTTGTAAGGAGACAGCCGGGTACACACCGGCCGTGTCCTTCTCGTCCGCCGGACTTGTGCGATGGGAAGATGGGACCCTCGACCCACCTCCCCTAGGTCCGGCTACGGTGGCGGGAGGGGGCGCCTGAACACTGGCGCCTCCTTCTACCAGTTCTTCTTTGGCGCCTCCTCCTACCAGTTCTTCTTTGGCAGAGACGGCCGCTTAGAGGATCCTCCTCGCAGCCCCTCTTCGCTGCCTCCTTCTGCGAGACGACCTCACAGAAGGAGGCAACAACATTTCACACATGCCGACCATGGCTTTGAAAACGCTCGGCAGCGAGAAATCCTCACCTACCGCCGCAGCCAGAATGCGGCGCCGCTCCTCCCACGCAGCACATTCGGAAAGTGTGTGCTTGCCTACCTTTTTCTATATTTTGAGTGTTAGCAACATTATATGTTTTTTTTTTTTATAAAACATAATAGTAATAGTAGGCGAATTACAACTGTTAGAGTATTTGGAATGGCAAAAGCGTAGGCAACATTTAAATATATTCAGCGCTAACAATAAACAATTTATATATTGTTAAATGTAAATTTTTGAGTAGAAAATACATATACTGATGATATATGTGGTTATATCCAGAACCGGTGAGGTTATGCGCCCCGGATACGAAGTGGAAGGACGATCGTTATAACTGTGAGTGCGCAGTTGATGGAAGAACTTCGAGCTGTACACTGATACACCAGTAAGCCTTAAAACTAATGTTGATATTTTTATTTCGAATTATATGCTCATTCTCTATAGAATTAAGATAAGTAATCTCTTGTTTTGACCTTTGTTAGCAGGTGTGTAATAAATAACACAGTCGATGCAGTCAGGATGCCAATAAACACTTCGTAGTTACTTTCACTCTTTATTTGGCCAGAGTTACAGTACTTTTCACAAAGGAATGCGTAGATAACACCGACATCTTGCATTTTATTGGCCGAACTATATAATTTATAAGACGAACTATATACATCAAAGAAATTACCATTTACTTATAATTCTGCTACATGTAACACAAAGATAATAATTAACGAACAAATTAATATTATTTACGTACATCAATTCTGTATAAAATAATTGTTAATTTATGTATCTGAAATATGATTAGATATATAATTATGTGTATAAAATAGCGATATCGAGCCCAATTATATGTGTAGAATAGCGACATATAGTCCTTTATAGGTCAAACTATGGAAGTCAAAGCAATTACTATTAATTAACAATTCTGCAAGATACACAAAAATTATGATAATCATCAAACTAATGTTATGCAAGTAATAAATCAATGATATCAATTCCTATTTATGTCTCATTGAAATCTATATAGTTATAATAATTCTCACGTGTCTTTAATATTGTGGCGCTAGTATCTCGTGTCTTGAGCGGCAAGGGAGATGGATAGATAACACCTTATAAGTTCGGAATGTCGCTAACCAAACCTGATAAGAAACCTAGGAGTATTTATTTAAATTTATCTTCACAGTATTTATGTTATTGTATGTATTTATATTATTTTCTTATACAATAACTTTTTTATAATCTTAATCAATTTTATTTATCTACACGTTATGTAATGCGTTTATTATTTGACATGATTTGTTTTTATTGTCAGTATGAGATTTTTATAAAGCGATGCTCCTCAGTGTATATTCTGTTATTAAGTATTATTTTTATATCTATACTAATATTAAAAAGAGGTAAAATTTGTGAGGTTGTGATGTTGTAGAGGGTGATCTCAGAAAGTACTAGTCCGATTTGAAAAATTCTTTCAACGCTATATAGCTCATTTAGTGGGGATGGTTATAGGCTATCCCCACGCTAAGATCAATAAGAGCGGAGTACCAATGAAGAATGTTTAAAAATCGGGGTTTTTTCCTCTTGAGAGCATCCACTGCGTGTTAGCGTTAGTACAAAGTAATTATTCCATGCGAACATAGTCGCGGGGAGAGGCTAGTGATAAAATATTATTGTTATTTTTGTGTCAAAAAGTTTATTGGCCATTTTATTTCTAATCCACCGCATTTACGATCGATTCCGTCCGATGTATGTTTGTTTTCATATTCAAGATAATTCCAATATACTTTATCGGAACCTAAAAAGTTAGGGATCTTTACAAAAACTCCTGTTTGCAAATAACTATAGCTTATTCAACATCATTTGAAGATTTCTATGAGATCTTGGAAATTTTATATGCAGGATGGAAATTTTATATGCAGGATTTTTTATAATACTTGTTATTCTTTTGAAAGAAATTATCTATTGGTGGAAGTTGGTTATTTTAATTTAATTTTATTTCACTGCAGATAACTGATCAATTACGTAAAGAATGCCGCCCAAGATAGACTGTACCGACTTTTTCTTCTGCACTGATCTGGTTATGACTTGAGTTGTGATTCGTTTGAGAAAAGTAACTTCGTAGTGGATTAAACGGTGTAATTAGAAAGAGTAAACTGCTTGTAGCGACGGGCGAGAGACGCTGTATCAGCGTTTACAGGCGTGCCAGTTAGCGCGCAATGCTCGCCAGTCGCTTACAGAGCACCGCCCGGCACGTATTACTTTAACTACTCCGTTGTATGGGGACCATTGTATTACAGAAACATATTACAGTGGTAACAGACTTTTGGGACATTTCATTTTTACATAACGTCACGCATATCTTCCATATCTGGTGACCCCGATGTGATTTGAACACGCAACCTTCTAATCTGGTGAAGAGCATTGGCCGCTAACTTAAATTCACGCCTGAAAATGCTGATACAGCGTCTCTCGCCGGTCGCTACATGCTAATATTATAATCTAGTGTTAACGTAGTACCAGATAAAAGATGCTATTAATTTAGTGTAAAAGAAAATAATCCATTTATTATTTATCGATTTACTATGAATACAAAGCAGTATCTATTTTAAGTTATATTCGAATTATGATTTTATAGTGAAACATTTTTATTTATTTTTCAGGTAATAAGCCATAAGGATTAGAAAAAGTAACTAATTCAAAAGCTCAAGCCAAGTAGAGGATGTTCTAATATATAATCACTAATATCCAATAAAGCATTTTAAATCATAAAGATTTTTTATTATTCAACCTCGTAATAGGTGTTAAGATAATTGTAGTTTTAAGGTTTATTTTTTATGTTAGTGCTATTACTATTGGTAAAGAGTCATCTAAAAAAAACAATTTGGAGATAGCACTCTGGATGAAGTCGCATAACAAAATAAAATAGTTTTTTTTCTTCGAAATGAAAACGCTGTTGACCTGGACAGGTCTCTACAGCTTCACCAAACTATTAAGGCGAGCGCTAAAGGCACTCAGCTGATTTGGGATGTTTGGGCGACTAACTCAAGGGTGGACGGCACACCTCGGCTTGGGCTGTCGCTTGTTTTGCGCAAAAATCGCGATCTATCTGAGATAATCTAAGCTGAGCTACTTAGATATACGTATATGAGTTATTGAAACATGCATGTGTACCAAGCATGCGTGCTTCAACAACTCCTAAACGGATTTTGTGTTGGAAAAAATCCTCTAAACTATATAGGATCGGGAAAAATAAGGGTAGAACTCTTTGTCATTTATTTCTCTGAAAAAGAAAAACAGCGTGTAGGCGTGCACGTGTGTATAGGTGATGTGTGTGATGTTGTAGTAGTGATGTAAGGTTTTGTGTCACTGTATCGCGTGAGCAGCGTACTCAAGTCGCTGAATAAAATAGTCTAAGTTACTTCTTATAAAGTAAGCTATTTTCCAGTGAAATTCCCGTCAAAAAAGGTTCAACCGTTTCGGATATTACTCGGAACAAGCAAACAAACAGACAGATATACCGATAACATTTAAAAAAACTATTTATTTGTTATTTGTAGCCACACAAATTAACTAAAAAGTATTACATGCACACACTTTATTTTAATAATACGTAATTGATTACAAATCAAAAATTGGAAACGAAACTAATGTAGAATAAACTTTTTGAATAGGAACATAAGATAAACTTTGAAAATGTTTGCGATAAAAACTTACCACATTACCATGGCTACGTATACTAACGCTAACACCCAGGGAAAGCTGTCAGAGGAAATAGAAAAACAAAATTTTTAATATTTTTCATTGGTCTTAACTTGATGATATATAGCCATCCTCAAAAAATAAACTATCTAACACCGAAATAATTTTGCAAATCAGACCAGTAATTACTGGCATTAGCGCGTATAACCAAGCAAACAAACTCTTCAGCATAATATTAGTACAGATTTCAGACCGTTCAGGCAGCGCGCGCCAAATTATAGAAGTTACTGACTTAAATTACATTTATTGTTATTATTAATTATTGAAAAAATATGTTTACCAAATTAAAATTTCTCTGGTTAACTATATAGCGCTCAGGGATAACAGACCTTTTGTAACAGTCAAAGAACTTTCACAATACGATTAGTAGTTCCGGAATACTCCGAACATCCAAACTCCACAAACTTGACCTCTTTATAATATTGTTATTGGTTTGTGTATAAAAGCATAGTAATTATTATAAATCGAATTTATTAAGTACTAGCTGTACCTGCAGCTCCCCGCGCGTTTTTTGATTGTATTCAAGAATTATAAAATTGTTAAACTATGTACAATTATAGAAATGTTCTGTAAAACAATTATAAGTACGACACGCACGCCATCTACAGTAACATGTAACATATACATTAGATATATAAATATTAACAGTATGCCAAATGAGGTTTATCATCAGCAATATATTTGGAATTTTGATCCACCATATAGCTACCACAGTACTCACTTACACTGTATAAAGAAACTAATGAAACAACATCACAAATTATCATTATAAAGATTTACATATACATTACATTTAATGTACTTTGCCATTATAATTAATATTTTGTCACTATACAAAAATAAATGAATGTCTGTTCCGCAAGAAATTGTATTAAGGGATTCTTTATGTAATACGTTTATTAGAAAAACCTCTACTATCTTCAAAGTTATTAATAATTATAATGTTGAAATGTAAACATTAAGTTGTTAATTATTTCCCTAATTTAAAATAACGAATGATTTGAAATCTTGATAATTTTCATTCAGACGAAGTCGCTGGTAACATATAGATAAAATTGAGTAACCTCCCGAAAGTCCCGTGAAAATCGGTCTATCGTTTTGAAGATAGCACTGCGGGCGAAGCCACGGTTAACGGTTAGTATAGCCTAAAATTACTCTAATTACTTTCTATAAGGTCGCTATCTACCAATAAAAATTTCGTGAAGATCGGTCTAACCGTTTTGGAGTTAGCACTGCGGGCTAAGCCACGGTTAACAGCTAGTCTAAATTAAAATAGACTTAACTACTTGTTATCATGTCTGCTATTTGCTGTTAAAAGTTCTGTGAAAGTCGGTCCAAACGTTTTGGAGATTGCATTGCTGTCGAAGCGGTAGTTAACAGCTAGTCTAATTGAGAGTAGTCTAGGTAACCCGCTGTAATTTTAGCTCTCTGCCAGCGAAATTCCCTTTAAAATCGGTCTAGCCGTTTCGTAGATTACCCGGAACAAACAGACAGACCGACAAAATTTTATTGCAGTTTTATTATCAGTAGCGTGTATACTTTCATACCGAATCAGTATTTTTTTTTAATTAGATATTACACACAGACTTCATTTTTATTATATGTATAGACGTTGTACATTGTATATAAGTGTAATGTTATGGGGTCTCCGTAGTTTATGATTGGTAAAATTACGCGTAAAGGTGGTAATTGTAAGTAAGTTGGTCATAATAGACAACTGAGATTTGAGTTGGAACTATTCATATGTTGGAGTGTACAAATCCCAACCACAAATTGATTCATATATTTCTAAGAGTTTATTATTTTAATTAAACAACACAAAAATATTTGAAACAAGGATGTTTTCTTCTATGATACTTTATTCGTAGAAATGAGATGACAAGAATTTCATATGATCATTTATAGGGAAAACTTAGAGACAAAATATTGACTCAATATATCGCGGTTTATAACATAGCATTTATTATTTCCTCTGAAATAGAATAGTACATAAAAGATCATAAATTTACCTTAAAATTTGTGCAGTCGGTTATTTGTTGATGTATAAAAAATATTTCAAATCATATATTGGCTATCACCATTGGGGCTCAACTTAGTTTGGATGATATTGTGTGAAGTACTTAGTATTTAGATCTATACTAATATTATAAACAGGTAAAGTTTGTAAGTTTGTGAGTCTGTGACGTTGTAGGGGGTAATCTCAGGAACTACTGGTCCGATTTGAATAATTCTTTCAACGTTATATAGTTCATTCATCGAGAATAGTTATAGGTTATATATCATCACGCTAAGACCAATAGGATCGGAGTACAGGTGAAAAATGTTTCAAAATTGGAATATTTCTCCTTTTCACAACTTTTGCTTCGTGTTAATGTTAGCCCAAAGTATTTATACCACGCGAACAAAGTCGCGGACAGAGGCTAGTTTATTATATTAATATGATACATGCCCAAGTCTTAAAATAAATAAATAAGCTTTCGAATAAATGGATTGTATTTTTTGCTGGATTCTTTTTCATGTGATCGCTTATATACTTTTATTCACAACCTTGTTATACAAAAAAATATTAATTAATATTTAAAATTACAAAGTTGTATATAAGTATTATCATTTTCAGAGATAAAAGCTTGAAACTTATTTTTTAGGTCGTTGATACGATATAAATAAATTTGACATTCAAAGTTTGTAGAAGTTTTAGGTTCAAGAGAGTAAAATAGCAAATAGGAAATAGGGGATGAAGGTTTGTATGAAAATATGTTAGGTTCTGTTATGGTTTAATAAATTCCTCTAATGTTGTAGATCTCATTTATCGAAGAAGGCTAAGTTATATATCATTACACTAAGACCAAGAAGAGCGAAGAATGTTTCAAAATCGTTTTTGAAGTTATACTTCTTTTGGCGAATGAAGAGAGTAAATTTTTAAGATGCGCACGCACACCATTACGAAAAACCGACAGCCTGAAGTTACTACGATGCGCGCGCACACAGCCACGAAAAACCGACAGCCTAAAATTAGCTATAGTCAACATTTTGTTTCTTTGTATTTGTTCTTTGTACTTCTTTTTATTAAAACTTTCAACGTATTAAATACCTTTTTTCTATTGTTAGTGTCATTTTTTCTACAAACGTAAAATAAGGCAAAAGATAAAATTTTTGAAAAGATTTTTATCTTGTTACGCCAAAGAAGTATAACTCCTAACGCGCGTACATACACACGCGTTTTTTTCATTGAAAGCTTTCGTTGCGTGTTAGTTAGCCCAAATTCATTACGGACGATTTCGGGAGCAGAAAAGCGAAATATATCCCAACAATTTTATTTAATGTTTAATTATTTTTTCATTATGTTTATTATACACTGGAAACAGAATAAACAAATATATAAGTGAGCTAAGAAAAGTTTTTTCTTGTAGATAAATATTTTATATTAACAATTTACCTATAGTTCGCCACTAGATGGCGCTGCAGCATATCAGCTTATATACAGTTCAAGTAGGGATGATCGATATTAGAAAAACCATCGATGTTAACATCGGTTTAAAAGTATCGATGTACGATAAACATTGATAGCAAAACATAGATGTTATTGCTAGCAAATAAAACTGTCTGTGAAAAAACTAACTTTATTGGGAGTTTTCCATATTGTCTGTTCTGTTTCTGGTACAGGAGTTGGCCATCTTTGAAAAAAAGTATTTCTGAAGCTGTCCCCTTTTCATTTTTCCCTTAAGAAATGCAAAAGAATAACTATTTGTACGGCTTACTTCGATAACGTTGATTAGTATCATCCATTGCAAAATAGTTACATTTGATAGTTATATAGTCCCTAGCTAGTACAAAAAATGTTAGATGACCCTAAAGAATATATTAACATTTCGATATATTATTCTCATAACATTTATGTGTCGATGTTATCGAAATCAAAACATCGATGTGCCGATATTATCGAAATCAAAACATCGATGTGTCGATGTTATCTATATCAAAACATCGACGTTTTTCAGCTAAACATCGATGTTTTTATCAACATCGATGAATATCAATCATTCCTAAGTTCAAGTAATCGCCATAAAAATATATAAATGAAAACGTATACCAAAGTTAAAGGTATAAAACGCTTTCACTTATTTTTTATTTACTTAGACAAATTGTAATGGTAACAAATGGTGCTAAAAGCGTGTGACGTCGCGTGAACAGATATGGTAATACATATGTTGTACATACTAAATCTCATCTTTCATTATATCGTTCCCACGAAACAATTTTCTTATAATTTCAAATTCATAATTTCAGACATTTCAATCGAACTATTTAGAATTAATAGGCCTGGTCTGAAGCAAATGTGTTGACACTCATACACGTCAGTTTTTTTTTCTCCATCTGACTTCGCTATTGACCTAGCAAGGTCTTAACAGCTTCACCGGACTACTAAGGCGAGCGCATAAAGCACTCAGCCGATTTTGTTACTAGTTCAAGAGTGCACGGCACACCTCGGCTTGGGCTGTTGTCGGTTACGTGCAATTCGCGACCTATCTGAGCTAGCCTAAGTTAACTATTCATACGTATATGAGTTGTTGAAACATATGTGTACAAAGCATACATACCTCAACAACTCTTATATATATTTCGTATCGCATAATTTTCTATACTATTTCAGTTCGATAAGAGAAAAGAAAAACCCTTCCACTTTCATGTGTACGCGTTTATGCGTGCACGTGTTTGGAGGTGATATGTGTAATGTTGTTGCAGTGATGTAAGATTTTGTGTCACTGTATCGCATGAACAGTTAACTTAAGGGTTCCCCGCGGAGGTACTGGACCTAATACTCGTAACTGTTAAGCGGTAAATACAAAAGTTCTGATGGAGTATATAAGTGGGATCATAACCGCTTGAACATCACTTGTATCTCGGTCACGGCGGAGGTTGGTCTCGTTCGCAGCTCTGTCAATATTTGTATTCTGTGACTGTAGATCGAGCAGAATGCGGTGCTTGTTAATAATCTGCTTATTTGTTTTGATGGGGCACTGCGTTGACAGCGGTAAGTCGATCAGTTAATTATTCTCATAATTGCCTGAATTTCTACTGTGTACAATGTATATAAACAAGAAATGCTCCGACTATACTAAGCGACAGCTGTATACGATTTTCAATTAATTCCGTGCACTTTTTGTGTTGCCATTATATTAATTTATAAGTACTTGGACGACCGAGCGTAGTTCGGTTCTTTAAAAAACATTTTTAAATTAAAATAAACTCTTAGGTTTATCTCACAAAATTAGCATT
>JACEII010000172.1:382630-434103 GCA_014332785.1 Antheraea mylitta | reverse complement strand
AATCCGATTAAGGTTTTAGATGCATTTTTATAAAAGTTTGTTTTGAAGAATATTAAAAAAATGTATATTTATATTGATAGAATAACCGTATAAAATTTTAATTGATAATGCTAGATAGTGTTATAGACGAAAATGTGACTTGTTGTTGTAACGATGTTTCTTTGGTAGTCTGTAGTCCGGTTATGCTGTTAAGACCTTGCTAGGTAAATAGCGTAGTCAGTTCGAGGAAAAACGTTTTGTTTCTTTTTTCGTTACATTACGTTACGTTTCTTTCGAAAAACTTTCTTACGTTTTCACGCATTTCACTCAACCGATCCTCATGAATTTTTTTAAACACATAGTCAAGAATCAGAGAAAATATACCGTTTTCGAGGGAAAGGTTACATCTACATTAACTCGAGCGAAGACGCGGGTAAAATCTAGTAGTTTTATAAACAATAGTACAATGAATAAGTCATTAGATTCTTACCCTTATCCCACTGAAGTAGGATTGGCACATGTTTTTTCTTCCACTACCCTAAGTCAGATGTCAACTCAATATTAAACTTATATCTTTAAACAAGCAATCCTTGTATATTTTTATATTTGTACTAGCTGTTACCCGCGGCTCCGCACGCATTTTTTTAATGTATTAAATAAATGTAAAATTGTTATTAGATGTGTAAATAACAATAATACTCTTTCAAAAATATTTGTAAGTATGACACGCACATCATCTACAGTAATAGGTAAATGGGATGGAATTTATCATAAGCCACATAGCTGGAACTTTAAACTACTATCTATGTATCAGCCTCATTGCTCACTTACACTATATAAGAAAGTAATGAAAATATTAAGCTATACATTATCGAACAATATGTGTTCAATCTTTTATTGTATAGATATAATATCGGGCATCGTCTGCTGAACTCGCTAGCTTCGCTCGCTAAAACAGCTAATTAGTTGGTTATTTGCCCGTAAAATTTCTGTTAAAATATTACTTGTAGTCCGTTGAAGCTGTTAACACCTTGCTAGGTCAATAGCGTAATCATTTCTAAGAAAACAAAACCGTTCATATAGGTCCAGCTGTTTCGGAGATTACCCGGAACAAATAAACAAACAGATATATCGACAGAATCAAAAAAAAATGTTGATATTTGTAGCACCGCAGATATATGTATTCATCAAAAAGTATTTATTTGAATATTATATACACACGCTTTATTCTTATAATACGTAATACGCAATATATCACAAACCAAAAATTGGAAACAAAACTAACGTAGAATAAACTTTTTGAGGAGTTTTTGACGGGATTTCAGTCAGTGTTATGTAGGGATTTTATATTTTATTCATAATTTTGTATTATTTTACTCTATGTTGTGTTAAATTGGCGGCGTTTTATGTAATATGGTTTGTTTATTATGCATGAGTGAAATAAATGAAAAATAATGCCATGGAGCATGTATTCTGTAAGCTTGAAATTAAGAAGATAAAAATTTACGAAATATTATATAGAAGATTTGGCGCTTATGTATAGAGAATACATAAGAACTACCTATACTGACAATTTCAGAATTGGCAGTATGGATTAATTCCTTCGCCTGTATTGTGATGGACGAATATTATTACTACTAACCTTTTAGAATATCAGCACAAAATAAAATTTACAAATGTTTCCGACACAAACGTACCACGTATAATTAAAAATTGAAAACAAAACTAACGTAGAACAAACCTTTTGAGTAGGAACACAAAATAAACCATGAAAATATTTCCGATAGAATGTTATCGCGTTACCATGGCAACGCATATAATACTGACATTAACACGCAGCGGAAGCTTAAAAAATAGCCCGTTTTTTTGACATTCTTAATTAGTGCTCAACTCCTGTTGGTTTTAACGTGATGATATGTAGCCTATAGCCATCCTCGATAAATGAGCTATCTAACACTAAAAGAAACTTTTAAATTGGATCTGTAGTTCTTGAGATCATAGCGTTCAACCAAACAAACAAACAAACAAACAAACAAACAAACAAACTCTTCAGCTTTATATATTAGTATAGATATATCAAGAATCTCAGAAAGGGCGTCATCTATTTCCGCGAAACTTAGTATGTAGGTAGTTTCGGGGACGATAAATCGATCTAGCTAGATTTTATTCATAGATTTTTTTTTAACGGAGTTTTCAAGCAATGAAAAAAATATAGCTAGAATATAAAGGTAAATTTTGTCGGCGCTGTCAAAATAAAAATAGCTCAGATGGAAATCGGTTGCTTCGAAAATTCGTGTAACCCCAGTTCAAATCCGAGTGACAGCAGAAGAGATATATTTATGTAATATATTTACTTTTTGCGAAAAAATCTTAATTTTATAAGGCAAACCTAATAGTTTATTTTAATTTAAAAATTGTTTTTTAAAGAACCCAGCTAGGCTCGGCCACCCAGGTACTATATTTTATAAATTTACTTCTTTACTTACTTTACTTCGGTATTTCTCTACTCCTGTATCAGCGCACCATCATGCTTAAAATTGGTTATATGATTTTCATTACTCGTTATGACATGCCGAATAATTTAATTTTGTTACATACAACGATGCCGCCTGCGATTGTTGTCTCTTGAAAGTATGTGTTACAACTGTCTGAATTAATTTTGAGCCGCTCTTATTAACAGTATTTAATTTTAATTTAAAAAGTGAATTTACAGCTAAGAAAATAGCAAATATAGAAGTAACAACATATGTATATATTAACATAAACAATATTATGTGTACTTCCTCTCTTTTGCGCATTGTCGTCATACCGCTTGCTCCACTACTCCCCGGCAAAGAAACGCTCATCGCTGAACACGTAGTTCTAATAAAAATCGTAGTTTCTTAAAATCTTAATAACTTTGTAATAAATAGAAGATATGTCATATTTTATTTAGATACGGACCAAATGTCTAGGAAGTTATTTTTTGCCAAATTTATCCATTGTTTTTCCAACGGCAGACCTTTGTCATTTTATTTATATATAGCTAGAAGGTATACTTAGACCTTTGCTAGAGTCTATAGGTTTGTCTTATAATAATATTATATATCTTGTTACTTTAATTACGTTTTATAAATGGAGTGTACAGTAATTTTGAATTAATATTTTGATGAATAAACTAATTAAATCATCTGATATCTAAGAAGCACGTGTAAAATATACTATGAACCAATTCTGGAGAAATTTCACCTTAAAAGCCCTACAGAGCTGAGTAATTTAATTAGTTAACGCAGAATTTGCGGGCACAAAGGTTATCTTTAATCAGGATCCCTTTCACTCAGTTTACTACTATTTTAAAGGGTTAAATGTGAGTTTTTCGTTACCTAGACGACACTGAATGTTCTCATGGCTTAAGTGTCTAGACGAGATGTATTCATTCCAGTGAACGATGATTTTTTTTTTGTTTCATAGGAGGCAAACGAACAGACGGATCACCTGATGTTAAATGATCACCGCCGTCTATAGACTCTGTAACATCAGGGGAGCCGCAAGTGCGTTGCCAACTTGTCTTTGAGGGAAGGGTAGGTGAGGAGGAGAATGGAAGGGCGAGAGGAGGGGTGTGAACCTCCAGCGCTCTCACTGAACGAACGAAACGCTACAATGCAAGCACTGTTACTTCACGTCGATTTTCTGTGAGAGGGTGGTATTACTCTGGGGGAGCCGACCCATTCATGATAAAACTAGTAATAGCTTCAGCGTGGCTCTATTTTGTAGGTGACAAAATACCTATAAAATAAATTCGTTTTAAAATCTTGAATAAAATACCTAGAAAACAAACAATGATTTTCGGGGGAGAGGGTGGGTTATGTCCGACTTGCACGAACTAAAACCCCACGGTGTACCGACAACCGTAATTGTTAAGGCGGCAAGGGATTGTCCAAGTTAATTAACTTTGTAGAGCCGCCCTGACGGTCCGCCCGGCAGAAGGTGGCCACCGGGCTCCTCCCTATAGAGAGGCAGACTGGGCACACACCAGCTGCTTCCCCTCATCCGCCGGACCTGTGCAATGAAGGAATGAGCCCCCCGGCTGCATCCCCTCAGATCCGGCTACGCGTCAAGCGCCGCCTCCTACCGCCTGTCCTCCATTGGCGCAGAGGGCCACTTAGAGGGTCTACCTCGCGGGTCTTTCTACGAGGAGGTCATTGATCGTCACGCCTCTTCGCTACCGAGCATGGCAGAGACCACACTCGGCAGCGACAAATTCCCCCCATCGCAGTCTCCAGTGGGCGGTTCTCTCCCTCCCACGCAACACATTTGGAGAGAGTGTGCTGCGCGGTATCTTCGTTTGCGTCGCACTCATGACAGACGGCAGTCGGCTCCCTGCGAGCGATCCGGTGCAGGTGCCACCCGGAACAACCGTGTCCAGTCAGCACCTGCACCAGCCTAAACGTCCGGGAGCCCCACTTTCTACCAATCCACTCCCGCAGGACCGGGCGGACGGCGTCAACGGTGTACGTCCCGAAGCGCGCTACCACCAGCTCCTGCATCCACCTTTCCATCGCCCTATCCCTTGCTTCCCGCCTCCTTGCCTCAATCTCCCTGGGAGCCGGAGGCTCCCCATAATGCTTCCTCGCAGCTGTGAATTCGTATATGACGGCGAGAACTCCAGCTTCCAGCTCTCAGGGAAGGGAGCCGGCGAATGTGAAGACCGCCGCCGAGGACACCGTCCGGTACGCCCGGATTGCCCTCAGTGCCACCGCACGCTGCGTACTGTGCAGCGGGCGCACGTTGGCGGCACCGAGGGCGTCTGCCTAGACCGGTGCCCCGTAGGCGGCCATCGCCCGCAAGACCCCCATGAAGAGTCGGCGGTACCCGGCGCACGGTCCCCCAATATTGGGGAGCAACCGGCCGAGTGCAGCCGCCGCCCCAGCAATTCGCGGTCCGAGCCCCGCAAAGTGGGGCTCGAAACGCCAGCGCCCGTCCAGTGTGAGTCCCAAGTATTTTATTTTGGCCCCCACCCTGATCCGGACGCCCTCCACCATTATGTGGGCCCCAGGTGGTGGCCCCCGCCGAGGCCCATGAAAGAGTATAGCCTCGGTCTTCTCGAGGGCCACCCTGAGGCCCAACCTTCTTCAGCGTCTGACCACGAGAGTTGTAGCCATCGTGGCCAGGCGCTCTACCTCTCTCCAGTCTCCCCCCCCCCTCCATATGGGAGTGCGCCGCGGAGCACCCAGTCGTAGCCCATGTTCCACAGGAGCGGTCCCAAAACGGTTTTTTTGGACTGGCAACATTGTCATGACTTAACGTCAAAGTTGCGCTAAATTATAATTATATTAAAATTGAATAGTTTTACATTATAAAAGTCTGTGTTCGAATACTAAATATATACATTTTTATGTAATAATTATAGTGAATTTATAATATTAACTCACGATACGGAGACTTCAGTGATATACTTGACCGTAGTCAACGGCTTCACGACGGCTCCATATTCAAAAATCCGGGGGAGTATTTCTATTAATTTTTATGTATACGTTTATATCTATAGTTTTAGGCTCCACACTCTACAAAGCTCAAATTGTGAGCAACGTCAATTACACCATAGGCCTCGTACTTGTCTCGATTTGCTTGACAATTTCTGGAAGCAAATTTGAAGACTAAATTAATTTGCCTACATATACAGTCATACATCCTTCTGTTTAACACAATCTACATATATACAGAGCGGTTTTATAGATCATAGTCAGATTAAACCTTGTTTTTTTCTATTTAATTTTATTATTCTCTATCTTTATTTGTAAACCAATTTTGATACATACAACTTTATTCTTTCTTTTCAACTTCAGGCTTGCTACTTAGTATTTTGTTTACTCCCGTACCTTAGCATTTATTCTTACATTGTAGGTGTTTGTGGAGTTACTGCAGGAAAAAAANGTTTCGGGTTGAGTACGACTTACACGACTTAAATCAGTGTCCGAGTATTTTTTGAAATAAGTCTTATAGTTTTTTTTCTGTATTTTTTTTAAATGTTAACTAATCACTGGCCCACCCTGTATTTTGTTTACTCCCGTTTATTCCGCATTTATTCTGACATTGTAGGTGGTTGTGGAGTTACTGCAGGAAAAAAACCATGATGACTCGCAAGGCCACAGCACAAGAAATGGAGAATAAATTAAGGATAGCCCTAGAAGAGCTTAAAGCATCAAAAGCTCTATGTAAACAGTTGTTAGACGAACGGGAAGATAGTGAGATTGAATTGAAAAATATAATCGACAAGAACAGTAAAATAAAAAAGGATTTAGCTGAATTACATATAGAACTAATGGACAGCCATGCTCAGAGGGAAGAACTGCGGGATATATGATGTTATCATTTAATCATTGCAGTGACACCCATGAGCATGCTCTTAGTCACATTACAAAACTAGAATATGAATTAAATAATTCACTTAAAGTAATTTCTGACCTGGAATTACAAGTTGATAATCAGAAACAAGTAGAAACTAAAATACTGTATAATGAATTAATAGAAACTAGTTCTAGATGTATTCAGTGTCAAACAATGACCAATATAAATTATGTATGTTCAAACTCAGCCCGTCCTGTGATGAGAAGCCATAAAAAAATATATTAGGATAAACAAAATAATTAAAAAGTGCATTAAAAATATTAAATTTAAAAATAAGAATAGATCCATAGCAATACTGGCACGTGAAAAGTTATTACTAAGAAAAAAAATTGAAAACATTAAATCACAGTTCTTGGAAAATCAGGTTATATACAACAATGACATACAGCGCTTACAGGCGGCCTTAGCAATTAAGACAGATTATATTAAATATACTTTATCATCATTGAATTGTTCACAAACCCAGTTATGTGAACACATGGTGTCTGCAAATAATCGTATAGAATCTGTTGCCGAAAATATGTTATCTAGCAGCAACTATGAAACTTCTGGTTGTGATCACTCTGAGTCTTATTTTGATTCACAACCTCTTTCAACAACTACTACCCAGTCTACACCTTCTACATGTCATTTGCAGACAAAATTACCTCAACATAATATTCAGAGCCATGGGGGTGCTAATGTCAATGTTGTAACCAAGACTATAGTGTACAGTGATAGAATTGGTAGGGGTATGTGTTCTATATTGGCGCAATCATTAAGTGACAATATAATTAATTACTGTATGCCTGGTGCCACATATAAGCAAATAATTGACAAAATCTTGAACACAGACTTTGATAATCAATGTAATAATATTGTAATTTTAATAGGGGCCAACTCAAATGTAAAAAAGTTTGATTTATATAAGACATTTGAGAAACTGTTATAGTTGAATGTGACTAGCATAATGTTATGTGCTTTTCCATATTCTATTTCCCTACCACAAAAAAAAAAAATAATAACATTCATATGTTAAATACGTTATTATACAATTTGACACGTCGTCCTAATGACAAATTTATATTTTTTGTTGTTAATAAATTTATTAACAACTTTATATTAACGCGGGAAAGTATGTTTCTTCTCAAAAAGTATAAGCGTGACATAGCTACATTTATAGCTTATAATGTAAGTAGGTTAAGTGACTCAGCAGTATCATATAGTTCACCTAATGATACCGTGATAAAAATTTTAAACAAGTTAATAAGACAGAGAAGTGCACTGTTACGTTATACCACCAAAATATTAATCGCTTCTCCGGCAAAATATTAGACATAGATTTGTTTTTAAATAGAGAGAATTTAGACATATTATGCTTTACAGAAACATGGCTTAAACCGAACAAGATGCAGTTCGATATACCCCATTTTTCGGTTGCCAGTGTATTTAACAGAACAATCACTGTCGGTGGTAGTTGTCTTATATTATTGAAAAATAATTTAAAATATAAAGATAGAAAAGATATATGTGGTCTTTCGATAGATCATATCTGTGAAGTGGCTTGTGCAGAGATGGACAAATTAATTATTCTTTGTGTTTATAGACCTCCATCATCAAATATTTGTCAATTCCTACAAAAGATGGAGGAAAATTTGATAAAAATTTTGAATAGTAATAAGCGAGCTTTGGTCTGTGGTGACTTTAATATAGATATCTTAAGTATGTCGCTAGAAGTTACTGTGTTCACATCTTTATTTAAGTCGTATAACCTGGATCCTCTTTTTAATGAGCCGACCAGATGTACGTTTCAAACTGCATCATGCATTGATAATATTTTTAGTAACTTCAAGATCATTGGCAGTAGTATTGTTACGGGGATACGCTCTGATCACAAAGGTCTCCTTGTTAAAATAAGTTGTGATAAACCTAAAGTTGACTGCAAGAAACAATGTAGACTTATATCAAAAAGTAGCCTAGGTCTTTTAAATTCTAATATTGCACAACACCTATCTTCCAAAACAATTAATAATCAAGATACAGATTGTTATTATGAAAATTTATTTAGTATCATAAGCACTGAATTCAATAAACATTGCCCAAGAAAGGTTTTTAATGTAAAAGGGAAAAATAGTTTTAGTGAATGGGCAACAGAAGGCATTAAAAAAGTATAGATTGATTATATGATCTTTATTATAGGAGATCACTAACAAGTAGTGAATCCTGTCATGCTTATGTTAGAAATTATTGTAAAGTTTTTAAACGTGTTTGTATTGCTGCCAAAGCAAAGTTTTTAAGTAATAAAGTTCACGAATCAAGAAATAAGACCAAGACTGTTTGGCATATCATAAATAAAGAATTAGGTAAAAATAAAATAATGATAATTCACGTAATCTAAATGTGGACAGAGTACATATTTCAAAACGTACAGATGTGGTATCTGTTTTCCAAGACTATTTCACTAATATACCTTTACAAGTAACAAAGGATATAACATCATCAGCCCAGGGTGCCGCAGCTCTTTTAAAAAGTATGAGTGCACCTATAGATTCAAAATTCAAATTCTTATCTATTAGTGCAGGTGAAATAATAAGGACTTTCAAGCAATTAAATTTAAAACACACCGAAGACATATGGGTTATATCGGTAACAGTAGTACAGTCTTTAATTGTTACTATTTCACCACATTTGGCTAACATATTTAACCAGTGTATAGCAAAAGGAACTTTCCCCGATTTAATGAAATAAGCAAAGTAGTTCCTTTGTTTAAATCAGGCTGCACAAGTAGTCTTGGGAATTATAGATCTATTTCTGTACTTCCGTCGTTAAGTAAAGTTTTTGAAAAGATTATGCTCAACCAATTAGTGGACTATTTTAATGTGCATAAGTTTTTGGATGATCGACAGTTTGGTTTTACGAAATCGAAATCTACTACTGACGCTGGGGCAACGCTCGTAAGCTATATATTGAGTGCCTGGGAGGATTCGTATGATGCAGTTGGGTGTGTTCTGCGATCTGTCTAAGGCCTTTGATTGCGTTGACCATAGTACACTTATTCTAAAATTAAAACATTATGGTATTTGTGGAACTTCTCTCGACCTTCTAGTCTCTTATTTAATAGATCGTTGTCAGAAAGTTAGCATACAAGGGGTAACCTCTGCAGGATCCTTTGTGCGAATTGGCGTCCCTCAGGGCTCTATACTAGGGCCGTTCTTGTTCTTAATTTACATAAATGATCTGCCGCTAATGGTCAATAACTGTGCTGACATGTTGCTTTTTGCAGACGATACTTCAATTATATTTAAAATGAAAAGGACAGATTCAGAGGTTAGGCATGTAAATAATACTCTAAATGAAATTTCTCATTGGTTTGCATTAAATAACTTAGTGCTAAATACAGGCAAAACAAAATGTATAAGATTTGTTTTGCCTAATGTTCCGCGAGTTGTAGGCAGCATCAGGATTGAGGGGAATTTTGTAGAGTTAGTAGATAATACTGTATTCTTGGGTATCACACTGGATTTAAAATTACAATGGGGTCATCATATTAAACAATTGGCAAGCAAATTAAGTTCTGCTGCATTTGCAGTACGTAAAATTCGCCAGCTAACTGATATTGCCACTGCTAGATTAGTCTACTTCGCCCACTTCCATAGCTTAATGTCTTATGGCATTCTGTTGTGGGGGACAGCAGCTGAGGTAGACACCATATTTTTATTGCAAAAACGAGCAGTTAGAGTAATTTACAATATGGGACCTCGTGAATCCTTAAAGACTAAGTTCAAGGACTTCGGTATCTTAACTCTGCTTTCCCAATACATTCTTGATAATTTAATGTATGTCCGAAAGAACCTTGATAAACTGGATTTTGTAAAAGGCCGGCATAGTCTAAATACTAGGAACCGTGACAAACTGGTTATCCCATGTTTTAGACTAAGTAAAACGAGTAATAGTTTTTTGGGAAATAGTGTACGGTTCTATAACAAAATTCCAAAGGATATTACCGATTTGCTTGATTGTGAATTTAAGCGCCATGTCAAGCGGGTTTTGGTCTCAAAAGGCTATTATGGAGTGGATCAGTATGTGAACGATAGTGATGTTTGGAATTGACTCATCTCTGTACATCCATTAAAAATTTTTCCATTAAAAGTTTCTGTCATGTATGTAATATAGTCTAAATATTATATATATTAAAAAGATAAACCAGATCGAGTTTCTTGCCGGTTCTTCTCGGTGACTGGGTTGTTTCCGAACCGTTGGTAGTTTTTGAAGTTCATAAATGCCTTACCTAAACTGAATAAAGTATTTTTGATTTTGATGGTTTTGATTTTGAACAAATACTATCTTAAATATGGTATAAAGGGGTTTCAAAAACTATGTCAGAGCTAGAATAATAAGTATGATCTACGATTTTATCCTGTACGGAGTAGAGAACACTTTCAGGTTTCATAATTTCACAGAAGATGAATTATCGCTAGGCTTTGGATCTCAAGTAGTAATTGCTTTGTGCAAAAGTATAAAAAAATACCAGCTTTTGTATTTTGCGACAGTTTTTTTATGCCCAGAATTATTCTACACATTGAGAGAAAACTACGTCATTTTTGGATTGGGCACCATCAGAAAAATAGACTGAGAGGAGCAGATGCAGTTTTACGTACTGAAAAGGAAATTAAGAAAAAGCCTCGAGGAGCTTATGACCAAACAGTTTGTCACAAAAATCGCCTAGCAGTTGTGCTTTGGAATGACAATAAATTCGTAACGTTCGTCAATACTTATGTAGGTACAGAACCGGTAGAGAAAATCAAACGCTACTGCAAAGAGGCCAAACAAAAAGTTGAAGTCAATTGTCCACAAGTGGTCAATTAATAATAATAATAAACACATGGGTGGTGTAGATTTGGCGGATATGCTCATCTCGCTATACAGAACTCCTTTCAAGACACGACGTTGGTATATCAGCATATTTGCCCAGCTGCTTGATATATGCATCAACAATGCATGGCTATCTTACAGAAATGATTGTACTAAAATAAAAAAGGCTATGCCTTTGAAGGCTTTTAGGTACGAAAATCTATGAAGGACTCAAAAAGCGATACAGCCTGTTCCTGTTGAGTCCTCGCGATTTGACAATGTGGATCATTTCATGATCATGACATCTGAGAGTCGGTGCAGATTATGCTCTAAGCTCAAGACTGTCATTTGCAGCAAACGCCAAGTCCGGTAATGTTTTGTTACCAAAAGTGAACCCATGAATTGTATACTAATTTATCATTTTCAGAAATGAGTTAGAGTTACCGGGTTTACTTCCAGCATTTACTGCCAATGACAGTGTTGCAGAGCTATTATATTTGCTACTTTGCTTTCATAATGTATGTCCATCAACTCATTTTCACAGTCACAGTCAAGTCACAATATATATCTATAATTTTTATTCTTACTGGTTTTGGTAAGGTATGTCCTAACATACATTCAAATGAATACATATCTCTTTACCCACTTGGCAATGTTGTAGTAGCATACATGATTTTACAGGAAAACTGAAAAGCCTAGATTTTTTTACTATTTTTTCTGAGCATATTTAGCCTACACATTTCTATTTCAGTATTTGTTTGAATTCAATTCTTTTTTGCCAAATAAAGGGGTAAATATGTTAATCGATTTCTAATAAGTATAACTCAACCAATTAATGGTTAATAAAGGTAATACAATCATATCGATTTCTCAAATCCATATCGATATCTACTAATGACTGATGTGACTCTTATACCTCATTCCTATCATGACATTTGTAAACAAAATATTTGTATGTAAAACACAAAGTTTATAATTTAACAATGCAACATGAATATACATTTAATATTTATGTGAAATAAGCACTACAACCCTCATCCGTACCTACCCTCAATGATCTGCTAGCTCGGAATGTATACGTGTTTCAATTCTTTAACCAAATGTTTGTAAAATGTTAGGTTAACTAACCACGTATTTCCTATTTTCAGATGAGAACTAATAACTCAGTATGCCCCGTATGTTTAAAATAAGTTGGAACCCAAAGATTACTAAGAACATTTGACAAAGACCGAACATGAAGAAGACAGTATTGTTGTGTTAAAAGCATGACCATAATTCTTAACCTAAACTATTTAGTTTTCATTTACTAAAACCCTATAGATCTAGATAAACATAAACGTACATGAAATACAAACAAATTTCAGAGTAAGCGTTTCCTCGAATTCTAACATGTTTTCTGAGTTTGAATGACCAGAACCCTGGTCCAGAGAGAGGGGTGGGGCGTTACTATGTCAAGCGTCTAGCGGTGTCAGCTTAGCAATTTCACCCTATTTGTACCCTAAAACCGGATAAACAAGGTAATTTTTAGAACACAACGCTGACTAGGATACTTACATCGGTTTAATTTTACTAAAGAAATAGTTTACATAAAAATGCTTGGGTCCTTAATAAGATTTAACACTAAGAAACATACAAAAAACAAAACCGACACGAAACTCATTGGTAACATATTTTCAATGCTGTGAGATTTCAGGAACACACCTATTTGCACAACATATTTTAAGATTCTATGTATATGCTGATCATTAACTTATCTAACAACATACGAAATTTATATTTTATTGTTTTTTTGGGATCTTAGACTGTGATGTAATTGGCTTTATTTTTTTCTATGTAGCCTTAGTTTATTAGATATTTTTGTAATATTGGTAGCATTTAGGACAATATAAACTGCAAGTGAAGTAAATTCCAAAGAATATCACAGATCACTTCGAAATTATTTCGTCCATGAAAAGAGTATCATATTTTGCCTTAATTTAACTCAATAACTTTTAATATGTTTGATAAAACTTATTTTAATAAATTACATTACAATTTTTTTCACTTTCAATTTACAAATTATTTTACAGTATACAATATTAAATAGTGTGGCCGTAAAAAAAAAACATGGAATCTGCTTTAAATAAACATTATTAATGGAGTTTCTGTCATGTAGTATATTCTATACTTTATTTAAAATCGTATGTTATTTGACTCTATATTTTGTAACATACGTAGTATTTTACTTACGTATGTTACAATTTGTAATCGTGCACAAGTAAAGTGAACATGTAATAATGGGAATACCTAGAGACTCGTTTATCAGTAGAGTGACAACAGCGATGTTTCGACGGGCGGACGCGACGACCTTCCCGTTTGTTAAATGAATAGCTCCGTCCCCGCGTGACCGCAATTTCGTCGGACCAAATTGTCACCACGCAACTTGGCCACTCCAGAAGAGAGTGACTAAATAATAATGAATCCGACAACACAAGTAATCTGCAAACAAACTAACCGCTGTAAAAACGGACATACCAAATGACCGCCTTGTATTCACGGGTCGCGAAGAATACTAGTGCAGTGTGCACATGCACTAGACAGTTTCCTCGCCCGCCCACACAAGGATAGGCTGAGACGACTACTGCCGCAGAGGATTCGTAAACTAGCCGCCAAAGCGTTTACAAGACTACATAATCGCAGTCAGATCCTTTATTCTCATCCGTTCTGAAAATAGCTACGCGACATGGTAATTACGCTGCCACATCCAGATAAAGGATAATTTTCTAATTATAATTCTAATTGTTTATTAATTTAAAACTTTTGTTTTAAAAAAAGTTTGTTTGGTTTAATGTGCGGTGTAAGGTTATTATTTATATTTGTTATAAAACGTATCGTTATTAAGTGTAAACATATTACGTAAATTCTGTACTTCTAAATGTAGAAACTCTATGACTGCGGTAGACCTTCACGCTTTTCCGAAGAGTGAGAAAAGAATTCCAAGAAGGATAAAGTCAATAAATGATTCGGCTTTACTTCAGCTTAAGACATTAATGACCTAATGACGAAGAGTTTGTCACGAAACAAAATTCATTAGGCAAACTCCAACAAAAGGAATTAGGTTTCATACTCCTGATGCATATCCTACGTTATTTTCTGAACAGGAAATAGAATAATTGTGATAATAAAGACAACATAAACAAATGACATATTAGTTTCGTATTCAAAAACATTACATACAAAAACTATATGATTTAATGTATGTATGTGAATGTAATGTACATCGATTGGTGTCAAAATCCTTCTTGTATTTTTTTAGGGTAATATTCAATCACTGAAGATTTAGTCATAGCCAGCTATAGTAATATGTTCAAAGAAAAAGCATCACAAATGGTGAGGAAAATTGCTGTGGTGCGAGTACATCCCTTCAGAAATTTGCTATTATTAATATTAATTGAAACAACAATAAATAAATAAATACCGTAAGATGTGAATAGGGAATGAGTGGTGAATAGGCATGAAACCGGAAAAGCCTTTCTACTTAAGATATTAGCAATAATAATTCGTCATAATCAAAAAAAAAAAAACATAAAATTGATTTTAGTAGAGTATTGAAACTTTATGTTGCAACACAAAATAGGTACGAAATTAGCGCGAAATATTTGAAAAAGCCATTTGAAATTTGCCTCTCGCAACAACAAAAATATTTATAGTGTAAGAAACTATGCCGTATAAAATTAATTTCGTGGTAAAAGGAGAAACCAAGTGTATAAACTATTATATTATTTGGGTTTTAGCCATCATTCAACGTAAAAGGTAAGGTTCAGTTGTTTATTATAATGTTTTTTAAGAGCGCCGGAGACCCATCTCTCCTCCCCTCCCCTCTCCTCTTCCTTCCCCTCCCCTCTCCTCTTCCTTCCCCTCCCCCTTTCTCTCCATTCCCCCAAACACAGGTTGGCAATGCAATTGCTACTCCTCTGGGGTTGCTAGTGTCTATGGACGGCGGAAGGGAAGGAAAGGGAATTAATAGTAATGATAATAAATTAAATAAGGACGACTAATGTATGAATCGGTACGACGATGTAAGGTTGCCACTAAGAAGTTTGAAAATGATGCATACACTCTGTGAGGGGTTCAGAAATGGACATAAGGTGCCTTTTATTTAGAAAAAAGTACTGTTCTCCAGGGATAGGCCATAGACTTATGGGTCTAAGCTGAGATGATTATTACCTGTTTTTATTAAATTTACTTAATTTATCGATAACGTGAACTTGTTGAGCATACACAGGTTTTCGAACAGTAAAATCTATAAATAAGTGGGAAAAAGTAAGTTTCTGCTAATATTCCTTAAGAAAAGCTAAACAATAACATTATATTTAAATGTTATTTTTACAAAGTACGTAACAACACTAGTAATATTTAAGATCACTATTACATTTCTTATAAACAATAAATCATAGATAAAATGAGAGTCCACGACAATGAACTCATAATATTTGTATGGGTGGATCGATTGGAAGGCGAAAACAAAACAAAAGCCTTGGTGGCAAAGCACCAATCTCTCTTGCATACTAATGATGGTCCAAGCAGCAGACTAACTCTCAATGCTTTTGTGTAAATGGTGGTGGACGTTATGTGGTTTTATGCTCCCATTAGTCAAGCTGCAATCGAGGCAACAGGGTTTGGTGTTATTTTTTTCTTATCATATTTTATGTTATCTCGTTATTTTTATCAACACTATACAATAAATACGTGGTGTGTTCAAAAAGTAAGATGACTTTACAAATTTCGCGGGCAACGTACTTTCAATTATCGACTTTTTTGTTATGTTGGTACACTCTCTCCGAACATCTGTACCAAGTTTCAAGTGTATAGCATTTTTTGTTTGGTTGTGAGAGGTGTAAAGGTTATAAGTGTTTTGCGTGCTCGGCGATTTCTTGCTATCGAAAAATATGGATCAAAGGATTTGCATCAAATTTTGTGTAAAAAATAAAATAAAGTGCTCTGAAACACTTGAAATGTTGACAGTGGCATACGGTGAAACTGTTCCGAGTAAAAAAATGTTTACAAGTGGTACAAACTCTTCCAAGATGGCCGGGAAGATGCCAATGACGAGCCTCGCTCTGGACGTCCAAGCTCACTGTTTTCTTCGATTACCATAGCGTGGTGCATCAGGAGTTCTTACCATATGGTCGTACGGTCAATAAACAGTATTATCTTGAAGTTATGCGCCGTTTGCGAGAAGCAATACGAAGAAAACGTCCAGAATTGTGGAAAAACAATTCATGGCTTTTGCATCACATCTTTGCTTGTGAGAGATTTTTTGGCCAAAAACAACACCACAATTATGCCTCAGCCACCATATTCACCGGATTTGGCCCCATGTGACTTTTTCTTGTTCCCAAAACTAAAGAGAACTATGAAAGGACGGAGATTTGCAACGATTGAAGAGATAAAGACTGCATCAAAGATTTTTTGAGAGTAGTCAAAGAAAATACATAGAACATCAACATGGCTACTATTGATGGAATATCATATAATAGAAAAAAATCTTTTGATACCTTCAGAAAAACTGTTAAACATAAAAGGTACAATGAAAGGTATTGTGGCAAAAAGAAACAGTTTAATATTTAGAGAGACCAGCTGTTTTTCCAGTGTATATAAACATACAACATTTATTGGTAAATTACTGTACAAAGACCCAAATCACCCTAATGTTGCAGATAAAGAGAATAATGAAAATAATAATAGACAAACCAATCCTGATACTAAACCGATGAGAGCAGCTACAAATACAAGTAACGAACCGTTAAAATAATAAGTAACATGCTGCTTAATCCCAGAAAAAACAGGACATTCGGCAATTCTATTAGTACCAATGTTACAATGTTATCGGACATAAAACCAGACAATAAGGTGCATTTGGACCCGAATATTAAAAATGAGGAACTGGTAAATATATATAATATATCAGGTAGTGAGCCTAACTTCTCTGGTATATACCAGGAGTTCAATGAATCTTCAGAGTTGGAAGCAATAAGAGATCGTTATGAGACTGACACTTTTTTCAGACTCGGAAACATCAGGTGAGTGTTTCTCATTACCGTTTGCACAATAATTTCAGATCCAAATAGTGACGTATATAAAGGCTTATTTTTTGGTCTCACGTATTTTTTTGTATGTGTATGCTATCAGCTTTGCTTTGAATACCTAAAGAACGGTTTTGTAAGTACTACTTTTTCATTTCTTAAAATTATCTAACATTTTGTCGCGTTTTTGCGATCTTGTTTCCCTACTTAGGACTTGATTGCAGGCGTTCTTTTCAGAACGTAGCAAACTGCACTTTTCGGTGCAATTCTAATCGCACTTTTTAGTGCGTTCTGCATGCTCTCCGCGTGCTGCGTGTCGCCGGTTCGCGTTCCAGGGAGTTCAGCGCTTCGTGCTACGCTCCGTGGTTCGAGCTCCGTGGTTTGAGCTCCGTGTCGCCGGGCAGCCGAAGAAAGAAGTGTTAGGGCCCTCCCCCTAGGCACTGTAGGTCCCTTGTGAGGCATTGCACTTTGCCCACAGTTTCCTTTGGCCCGGACTCCGGAGTCCGTTATCTTCAAAAAGACGCGCCCCTCTACCCCTCTGGCAGGGAGGTTTCAAATGTCTTCCTTCACCCCGTACTCCTCCACAGGCCCCGCTATGGCC
This sequence comes from Antheraea mylitta, assembly GCA_014332785.1. Classification (NCBI taxonomy): domain Eukaryota; kingdom Metazoa; phylum Arthropoda; class Insecta; order Lepidoptera; family Saturniidae; genus Antheraea; species Antheraea mylitta. Next base: position 416,241 of record JACEII010000172.1, on the reverse strand, counting down.
AACCCGACTTCCGAACAGCGCGAGTCCGCGCGCTTTCGGAAGTTCGTTTCGAAGCTGTGTGCCGATATCATCACCAAATACGACCGCTTCTGTATTGAAGCGGACGATTACTTCAAGGGCGGTCCAATCCCGTCACTCGTTTCCGTTGCGGAAGATGACCTCCATAGGAACTCTTTCGCAGCGCTCATGAAGGACCTTCAGTCCTCCGGGAGCTCCCCCCCCTGCCCCTACCTCTTCTCGTTCTTCGGACGAGGAATGCTCCGATATGGAGCAAGACCCCCCCGCCGGGACCGACGGCTTTACCGTCGTCTCCCGGAAGTCCAAGCCGCGCAAGAAGCTCCAAAACTCTTCCTCCGACACCGAAGGCCCTAAGCCTTCGAAGATATCCAAGTCGATGGCGCGAAAGTGCCAAAGACGTCGCCCACGCCCTCCGTACCGGCTCCCTCGAAAGCTGCGAGTCCCGCAGCTTCGAGTAAGAAGCCCGTCCCTCTCCACCCGTCACGATCCAGGACAAGGCGTCCTGGCTCGATATCTCTGACCTCTTGAAGGAGGCAAAAATCCCATTAGCCTCTGCCGTGAGTACCCGAACGGGTATTCAGGTAAAAGTTAACACCTCAGACTCACATCGCAATCTTACGCGCCTTCTGCGCGCTAAGAAAATTGCATTTTTACATATGCGCTCGAAGAATAGCGCATGTTACGCGTAGTAGTACGCAGAGTTCCCGCCCAGATTCTCGTAGACGATATCTACGAAGACCTCCGGGAACAGAAGTTCCCAGTCAAAGAGGTCCATCGCATGCGATCTTATCGTAACAAAGCGCCCTATGACATGGTGCTTGTCATTCTCGACCGCACCATAGAGGTCAAGAAAATCTTCTCGCTCTCGACCCTCTGCGGCCTCTCCGGCGTCACCGTAGAGCCGCCGCGCAAAACGTCCGTACCCTCGCAGTGTCATAACTGCCAGGAGTACGGACACTCCGCATCTAATTATCACCTGAAACCCAGGTGCGTTAAGTGCCTAGGGGAACACTCCCCTTCGAAGTGTTCGCGCACCAAAGACTCGCCCGATCCTCCGAGTTGCGTCTTGTGCCGCGGCGTGGGCCATACCGTGAATTATAGCAGTTGTCCCCGCGCCCAGCGCTCAAGACAGCCCCGATACGCGAGGCAGGTTTCGCCCTGCAGGGCGCCTGCGGCGTCTACCCGCCCCCGCCCCCCTCCTCTCGACTCTCGACAGGCCTTTCCGAACCTGCCGCACGCGTCACGCGCACCGGCAGCGTCCCCACCTGCGCCTAACGCAACCCCCCTCCCCGCGCGGGCCCCTACGGTCCCGTGGGCACCACAGATCGCAGCGCGATTCGATCCCAGACTCCAGGCGGCGAAGCCTTCACAGGCCGACCCCGCAGTCTCTCTCTCCGGCATGGACTGGTCCGCTCAGCTTCTAGTTTTTCACGAGATCTCCGAGATCTCAGCATACGATGAGGCGCGAACGACCCCAAACAGGGCCCCATTTGCGCGATCGCGAAATTTCCCGCTATCGCTGCTACGATTCAACGGCTCGCGCGCGCCGCCGTCTCGAAATAATAATAATGATTATTCTCAATATAAGATAGAGTAAACTCGCGTGTTTACGTCTATCTTCCCCTAAAATCGTCAAATAATATCACTTTTCTATTTTTAGATCCCGGCGCCGGCGTCGTTCGTTTAAATTGTAAATTCGATCTCATTAAATTTTTCCTGTGGCCGACCACATCGCGAATCTCTGTCTCGTGCGTCACAGGCACATTGTTTGTTCGCGTTATCTTGGCAATATTTTTGTCCGTGGCTACCCGGGTAGACGCAGAGATAATGCTTTCGCGATACAGTACACACCAACATCGATTTTACACATACACAGTTAATCAGACATGCACCTTACACATCTGGTGGAAGGGTTTACTTTTTTTTCCCTTATCGAACTGAATCGAGTAGGTTTAATTTGTCTCTTTCCGAATTACATGTTGTGTTTTTGTATCATGCATTTTTAATTGTATGATCCAAAAATGGATACATGTATAGCTTAGCATAGTTTACCTAGGACAGATTGGGATTTTTCAAGGTAACGGCCAAGCCGAGATGTGCCGAGCACCCTTGAGCTAGTTACTAAAAACAAAATCGGCTGAGTGCCTTAAGCGCTCGCCTTAGTAGTCCGGTGAAACTTTGAAGGCCAAAAAAATAAGTCCAATAGTGTAGTCAGTCCGATAAAAAAAAAAATCATTACGATTTTATAATCTGAGATGGATCGATTCGAAATTCAATAGCGATTGAAATAATCAAACTTTGTCTTGTAAACGATGTACGAATTTTTGTTGAATGGACCACTATCGATTCGACATCCGTATTAGAAAGGCAACATCATTCCAAGCTTCTTTGTTGGCGAATGCCTGATTTTTTCCTGTCTATATTTATAATTTTTTAGAAGTCAATTCTGTGTTATCTTTTGGTGGAAATAGTAAGTCTATTCTATTATTCTTTCCAATGTATCTTATACGTATATGTTTTTCTTTATCTACTTGTTAAATATTTTACGTCCTTGTAATTGCTTGTTCTTTGGCGATAAAAATATTATAATATAGTGTTCATGTATACAAAATATTGCGAACCTCTGGTTTTAAATGAAATATTACTCGTATAAATAGTTTTGTTACACGTTTGTTACACATTCACGTGCCGTCTAGATCGGTGACTAGGCGGTGATCTAAATAAACACCGCACGAGCCTAAAGAGCTAACGCTGCAAAGGTAAATAACCTGCTGCCCGTTGTTGCGATTCTATTTAAGAGGCGCTGAAGCACTCGTTCAGCAGGTTTAGGCTACGACTGAAGCATCCCGGCCAGGGAGAACACTTCTGATCATAAAATTCCGTACTCACCTCTCTAGTAGTAATTTAATTGTAAATTGTAATGAGCCTCGAAGATTGGGACGAAAGAGAAGATGAGGAGATGGTTAGTATGTCATATATGTGAATATATATAAGATAATATCAAGGTTTATGTTTATAGGAATCTGCAGATGATGTAGGAGTATCCGCTCCCAGCCCGGCAGAGTTTGTGGACGTTGTGGATGAACCATGGAGCCAGCAACAGTGGGAGCATATAGTGAACGAGGAAATGGTTAGTATATTACAGTATATTGAAACATACAGTTTTTTATACACATGCTAAAATACCATGTATCTTGTAGAATTTCGATGTGGACTGGGCTGTGTACGAGGTGGACGAGCAGGGAATGCTTCACCTCTTGTGAGTATATAGTCTTCTATACATAAAATAAAAATAATGTTTGTATGTAATTTAAAAAAGCGTGTAGAGCCGCGGGTCATAGCTAGTATATTATAGTCCCATTACTAGATGAAAACTAACACTTTATATACATTTATTATGTTATAGATCTGAAGGATCTTGGTGGTGACCAAGCACCGTCCAGACCACAAATATTGATGATGAAAATCACACGTAAAAATTATTTTTTCTATTATGGATTCACCTCACTTAATAAAAATTTTACGCTTAAAAATGTAATATATTCATACAATAAAAAAAAAACTGTTCTTAATTTTTCGGTTTCCACTATTTTGAGAAAGTGGGGCTGTGCAAGACACATGGTGACGCTTTCCCGGGTAGCAAACCTGCAAACAGGAGGAGAGTTGGGCGAAAGTATGACAGAGTTACACCGATATGGTTCGACTGATGCAGACGTTACGCCTAAGTTGCGACAAATGCTTTTGGTATAGGAAAGGAAAAGAGAAAGGCGAGCCCAGCAGGCGACGGATAGACGCAACGTCAGAGTGAGAGAGAAAGTGAAAAATAATGAAACTGTTGCCGTCGAAAGTTCGTTATTAGACGAGTTGTTTGGCGGTAATGACTTAGATAATAATAAGTGTATGGGTGGGGTAGATAGAAAGGATCAAATGCTAGTCATATTTAGTTCAAAGGAAAAGAAATTAATAAAATTACAAAAAAAATGTAATGTAATGAAACTGAATGGGTATTCTATTTGGATGACCTGTAGACGACAGTCAACCACAACAATTAACTTGCCGTTTGAAACTTTGAAAAATTGTAAAGAAGCATATAGCGCACGTGCCAGTACCAAAGCACGTTTCTAACAGAAATGCTTTTCCGTTTCCGGAAGATCTGTTCAGAGTTTACGCATATGCTTACGAATGGTACGAGAACGAAATTCTTACCCTCTTCGAATTTTGGGTATGATACTCGAAATGGATCGAATTCCTACAATTAGTTCCTGCTTTTCCAATAATCCTTTAATAAAGACCAATTTTTTCAGGACGATTTTTATACAAAAGGCTCTTATGCTTGTAAATTGAAGTTAATATCGACTAGATATGCTTATGAATGGTACGACACCAACGTGGACGAGTTTCTTACCTTCTTCGCATTTTGGGTATGATGCTCGAAATGGATCGAATTCCTACAATTCCTGCTTTGCTAATAATCCTTTAATAAAAACAAATTTTTCTTCTTATTTACACACGTATATATACACGTTCTTAAAAGCGCCATCCACTTTGTCAATAATGTTCTTGTAATTGGGGCTCGTCAAAATTGTTTTCTTATCAAAATCGTCGCCCTGTCCTATCCTAGACCATTTAAATCGTAGATTTTCAGAACGTTACATTAACGATGATATAAAATTGGCGTGTCCCTGACACTATAAAGGAAAAAAGGTAACTTATTTTGTAGACAATATTAAAAACAGAGGCCTCGCATTTTGCATTAAAAATTATGAATTATGCGAAGCGAAAACAGATTACCTGCGATCGCTCGTACTGTATCTAGATAAAAAATTCCATTTATTTTTGTTAAGTATAGGGCCTACAACCACCGAAATTATAGGACTCCTGCTTAACCAAGATTACAGGGTGTTTATGGGCAACTGGTTCAATTCACTCCTATTAGCTAGATTTTTAAGAAACATCCAGACTTATTGTGTGGGTATCTTAAGTGTTTTCCGAATATCGTCTAATAGTTCCATATGTCGCTATGAGAATTAACGAAAAGGTCACGAATCGTTCGTTTGACCCTGAGGGAAATAGCTATATGATCTTTTTTCTACATCTACTTTATAGTGAAGTGCGCTTTGGTATTTAGTATATAATATTTTATTGAGTCCAACGTGATAATAATTAAATGTAATATCTTTGGCTTATCATGTTTGCATTAAAAATTACGAATTATGCGAAGCAAAAACAGATTACCTGCGGTCGCTCGTACTGTATTTTGATTTAAAAAAAACATTTATTTTTGTTAAGTATAGGGCCTACAGCCACCGAAATTATAGGACTCCTGCTTAACCAAGATTACAGGGTGTTTATGGGCAACTGGTTCAATTCACTCCTATTAGCTAGATTTTTAAGAAACATCCATACTTATTGTGTGGGCATCTTAAGTGTTTTCCGAATACCGTCTAATAGTTCCATTTGTCGCTATGACAATGAACGAAAAGGTCACGAATCGTTCATTTGACCCTGAGGGAAATAGCTATATGATCTTTTTTCTACATCTACTTTATAGTGAAGTGCGCTTTGGTATTTAGTACATAATATTTTATCGAGTCCAACGTGACAATAACTAAATGTAAATCTTTGGCTTATCGTGCTATTTATTTACCCCCATTGGAACCATTTCATTGGGGTTAAGTAAAGTCACTTATCTACGTCGATAAACCAGAGAAAATTGCACACCTGGAAATCAACATTCGAAGAGTTATTTGCGAAATGCTGTGAAAAGTTTGTAATGTGTTCAAAATTGCGCATTCTACGCGCGAGCGATGGCGACCACGTGGCCGAAATCATATTTAAACATTAATGTCTAGTGTCATAAAATTTTCTAGCCAATAAAACCCGTTTCTTTCATATAAAAAATATGTTTCATTATGATTTAAACTTGTGTAACTCTAAAAAAACATCCTGCACTTCATATCACCTACTGGAGAGGAGGAGTACGATATACCACAAAATTCACCTGAGAGGCTGCTGCTCCGTACGAAGTGCCGAGATGCAGGTTAGTCCACGCTTTTATTTGGGGTTCTTGTTATTTTATATATCTATAGGCAAGGCCCCCAATCGCGCTCTATGCGCATTTTATTTTTCAACGCACCTTCCTAGTGGGCCGTATTTAAACGGTCCCACCACCCCCCCTCAATACTTTCAATATTGTTTCAGTTGTGTTTAGAATAATAAACAAAAAAAAATATTTCAGAATAAAGTCTGACAAGATAAATCGGTGAATTCAACAAAAATAGCTCACCTTCAAAATTTATTAACTGGCTTGAAAAATTCTAGTAGAAAGACAAAATGGTGCTAGCTTTATAAAAAAACGTCGGTGTCAAGTGTTAACAACAATTTATTATAACATACAAATATACTTTGTAAAATAATAACTTTAAATGTTGTTCCTCTTTCAAGATAAGATTTGTATAGATTATTGTTGATATTAAGTAAAATATAAAACTTTTGTATGAAATAAGATCTTCTCGTTACTGAGCGACACGATAACATTTTTAGTTCACTATTCTGAAACAACAGGCTTCTCAGAAAGCGATTAATTAAATTACGAGTCAAAGAAAACTGTCACCGACTTTCATTTAGAGATAGATGCATATAATTTTGAAAAGTGGTTCACGCAAATACTATCAAAGTTAGATACAAAGTCTATTGTTGGCACGGACAATGGACCAAACCAATAAAAAAGAAAAGGAAAAATACGAACTAATTAAAAAAAAACAAGGCCAATTGCAGGCGTGATTTTAAAATACTATATCCTTTGCCATAATTAGTAGTATATATTTTAGTATAACAAGTATGTACGAGTACCTTATATTGATAGATGATCAAATAAATCGCCAAAATCGAGGTCACAAGATTAAAAATAGAGTAAGAGCTGCCTTATTTTTCGAGCAGCATTCATTACCTACTTACTCTTCCGTCCGCCCGTTTTTGTTATAAGCGTTCGTAGTTCGAGTGCGCAGCTCATCGCGACAACATCAATATAGTACGAGAGCTCTGTTCACTTAAAGTCACTTCCGGAATAATGACTCACTGAGTATCATCGACGGAACGAGTATACTCGGCGTACTTCGAGAGTCTTTATGTCGAGGTGTTCGGCTATTCGACGACAGTATTGTTCCGTTGGCTCGGAGACACCGTTGGACACTGACCCATAGTGTTTTAATTCCACTAACTCGATCGTCGCTTCGAAGCCATCACCTTTAACGACTGACTCGTGCATTATTACACCTTATCGGCAAACGACCGTCGACAACAGGACGGACTATCGGTGCTCTCGATCTCACATTCCAGAGTACAACGCCATTCAACCAGTAGAACGTCTCCTCGGCCCACCTAATCCCATCTCACTCCGTCTCACCGCAGGTCGGTGACGTAAGAGCAAGATGTATTGCATATTGATAGGAGGCGGCGACAACAGTAGTTACGTTTGCACATTTTGAAAAAGAATGTAAATAGATTGGAGATAAAAAAAAAATTAGACAAGACGATGATCGTAAACATATATTATTATACATATACACAACACGCGATATTTTTAATGACAAAATTAATTAATTAATAGTACGTTACAACACTGTACAAAAAGGTCATTAATATAGAAGAATAATAACTTTATTTACTCATGTACAATTACGTTAGTACAGTTACCGTGGGAGAAAACCGCTTCAAAAAGATGTAGAGGACAAGGAGACAATAATATAACTATATGTATTAATGTAACAGTCCACGTCAAAAAATTAGAGGGTGAGAAGACAACGTATTCGCAATAGGAGAAAACGACTAAAAAGTCACAAAGGATGAGGAGATAACCTCATTAAAAAATTGAGGAAACTAAGAGCGTTTACGCACTGCTTCGGAGGATAGGAAGACTGTTAAACCGGGCTCACTCTTGGTCAATCGGTGAGCTGGCATTTATAGTGTATGCTCACGCTATCCTATAGCTGCAGACAATTCAACGTGAGGTTTTCATCAGTAAGAGTCTGAAACTACGCACCTCTCTATCGATTTCCACACTTTTCAAAAATAATAAAAAAGAAAGAAGCTAAACAAAAAAGAAAATAACTGACTACAGAATCGTGTTTGACAAACTTTTTAATTATTATTTTCTAATACGACTGGTGACAAACAAACGTGCCGATCACCTGATGGTAAGTGGATGATAAAAAAATAAAACTAAACAATATTACTTGAATCATCATTAAAATAATAGACTTTAATTGTCTAAATGAGTAAATCTAATGCATTTACCATAACTTGTGGAACATGTTCTTCTGCTTTGAAATATAATTGGTATAAAGCTAAGAGAGAAATATATGGCAGATTTGTTTACCTCTTTATTACGCCTACTTTTACAAAATAACATTCCTTTTAATGAGACTGTTAATTTATGATAAAGAGTGGATAGTTTCATTTCAGAAAAAAGATCTATTGACACTTATTACAGACAAAACGTGAAAAACGGAGGTAAATTAGTAAAATAACACGCTGTATAAAAGATTAGCGCAAATCAAGATCAGTAAATATCGTGCAGTCTTTACATCTCCAAAAGTTAGCAGAAAGAACCGATTACCGATGCTTTCATGAGGTTAATGTAATAAGTAGTTTCACAGTAGTATTAAAATCCAATTCCAAAAAGAACTTACAATCTCACTCTAACACGCGAATATAATTATGAGAAGAAATGAGGCCCAGTTCGTCAGGCAACTAACGATGCCAACTAAGATTGGCGGAGCGTGTATAGACACACGCCGCCAGAGGTAAATGGCTAATTTGGACGGGTCCAGCAAGATGTCACAAATGTTCCCTAACGTCGACAATTAGGTGCACACAGAGTGTTGAGTGTAAATTACGAAACATTGGTTTCGAAATTGGTGATGTTGAGAAAGAATATACAACTCGTTTACCGGGTAATTGTAAACCAGTGATCATGTGAAAAATTCTAGCGTTTGGGATGGCGATATAAATCACACCGGGGGAAAACTAATCGGCATACTTTTGAATTAAAATCTAAATCAACCCAAGATACGAATAACTCACATGACACCAATATGAAATTCTTAATCATCTTCGCATCTTGAATCGATCGAATTCTACCACCAATTCTTGCTTTACTAACAACCCCATAAAAAGGTTGTTGATGTCTCAAAATAAAGAAAGAATATAATTGTTATTTTTATTCGATCGTGAAAAATGTGAAAATTATAATATATAGTTTTATAGCCTTTTAAACAGATTTTATTAGATTTTACTCTCTTTGTCTTATGAAATTATACATACACGTCATTTTTTTTTTTCTAAATATCAGCAATAACTGACACACTTTTTTGCTTATTTTTTAACTTTTTTTTTTCAAGTTTAATAAAGAAATTCATTTTTTTAAGCTTGTTTATACTAACATAGGTAGTATGCAATATTCTAATTTTCTTTATATTTCTTAAAACAAAAGAATTTAAGTTTTTTTTTTATCTTAGAGTTGCTAGAACTAATATAGAAATTAGGAAGATTGATTTTGAAACTGATGAATGTTGGAAATGTTTACGCTAACTTGTTTACCGCATAATTAATTACATACCAAAGATCATGGGTCATGATGTGATCATGGGAAGTTCTAACAATAGTGGTGACGTAATATTGAATATCATATTGGTGGGAAACCAATCGGCATACTTCTGAATTGAAATCTGCATCGACCCAATATACGAATAACTACTACGACACCAACATGAAATTCTTATCATCTTCGCATTCTGAATGATGGTCTGAAGCGTTCAAATTCCTACCATAAATGCTTTACTAACAGTTCGATTTTTACAAAACGCATTTTACTCAGAAGCGTTACTCTGCTTCATAAATAGAATCTTTCATTTCGCTAATAATGCAAATACATGCCTGACAAGTGTCAGACTCATAAAAATTGTTTTCTCTTGTACCTGTACTCGTACATACAAGTAAAAGAAAATTCTGAGTGTTACATTCCAAGCCAAGACGTATCTATCCAATATCTATTGCCGTCTAAAATTTTAGCATATTTTTGTTTTTTAAATACAATAGATACATCAAAATTCTATTTTATTTCTTTATATCTCTGGTAATTTTATAAGAAATTAGTTTTGTTTCCACGGGGGCCACTCCTCTCCCTTCCCACGCCTTTATCCTCCCTCCGCATACCGCTACAGGGCATTGGATCGTCCGCCCCAGACTTGTATCGCCCACACCGCTATTGAACGCACGCGTCTAAGCCATTTAACGCACGCGTCTAAGCCATTTAACACACGCGCCGGAGTGACTGTTATATGCGCAGCCATATTGTTATAAGTTCCAGAATGTTTTAGTATATGTACCGCGAGAAATATGTGAACGCTCTGTGTTCTGGACAAAGAGTTTCACCATCACCGCAGCGCTAAGACCAGCGACTGGACGACTCAATCGATTATATACCCTTGGATCCTGCAATTGAGTATATCCGTTAATACCTTTGTCCTTGCAAACAAAAAATACAGTGCACATCTCTCCTTATAATAGACCCGCATTAATGAAGGTGAGAGGAGTCAAGGCTTTAACCAAGTTTTGACGGCCTATTCTCACCAATTTCATATAAGAGATAAAAATTAATGCTATTGTGGCTCCTAATCCGCTCTACCGTGAAAGCCTTCATTTGTAGTTATTTGGCCAACGACTAACCGTGACTTATTGCCACGCTCAGAGCACCCGCGCGACGACCTCGTCCAGGCAAGTTACTTCGCGAAGTGCATGGTGCATGGCAGACATATAGTCTAAAAATAACATTATACTCTTTAATAGATTTCTATTAAATCAGTTCTATTGAGTTTGTCATTACATACATTTGTGATCGGTGCTCCAGCCGACGCAACAATCACTACCATCTTTTTATTTCTATAAGTCTTCCTTTTGTGTTCAATATTGTATAGAATCTTAAAATATAATGGTTGCATTAAGTTGCATTAGTGTGAATATCAGTGCAATGGAGGTAATCAATTCATTTATTTTGTTACTTGTTTTTAAACACTGATTTTTTTAATATATATTTTTATTAGTGTTATATAGTATGCACATACTTATTTATTATTATTATGTGTTCTTGTAGAAGTAATTCATCGAAGAAAATACCTACAAATAATACTATTATCCTCTGATATAATCGAATCTGATATAATGATATAATCGAAGATAGTCAAGACATACAAATGGAAATGCAATCAAAAATAAAACAGATCCATAGATTTAGATCAGTTGTTTGAGGTAACCCCCAAAGAATAAAAAGAAAATAATTTCATTGACAGTGGCACGAGTGTAGTGTATGCGGTAAAGCATACATACGCTGTCTCGTGTGTTACCGTGTTGGTAAAGAAATAGCATATATCATTGTCATGAGAGCCGTGGGCGAGTGAAGACGATTGTGCTATGATTACTAATACGTGAGCATTGGCGGGCCGGTGTGGAACACAAAGAATTCCATACAACGAGCATGCAGGGAAAGTGGTGTTTGATACATATCCACGAATTCAGAAGCAGTGTAAAGGCTTCGCATTTAATTAAAATTGAAATATATAATTTAAAAAAATGAAAAGTACCCATATCGCAGCACTGGAAACATGCGGATTTCCGAATAAAATACTACACAAAAACTACAAATAAAATTTATATCTCTACTAAGAAGGTGATTTATGATATAACAAAAGATAGCTACATCAGAAATCTTGAAAAAAATTAATTATAACAATGGTTGATGGATAATCAATAGATTGTTATAATATTCTTTTGTTTATTAATGTTTTTTATCAGTTAAGTAATCATGTACATAATTAGGATCCTACTATATATAGCCATTGTAACCTCTCATAGCCGTCTAATTACGTTTCCAAACTTTTGTTAGACGTTACTATACAGTTATTCTGTACAATACAGTTATTCTGTACAATACAGTTCTAGCTGTGTGGTGTCGGTAGAGCAGAATAGTACCACTCCATATATTCCCGTGGGTATCGTAAACGGCGATTAAGGGAGATTATCTTACTGGGATACTGTACCATCTGTCCGAGTCCCCTCAGGTTGTAAAGGACCTCGTTCCACTGGGTCTAAAAGAACAAGGACGTGTATGTACACCTCTATTTTGCGCGTACACTTGTGCACCTTAACCCTTTTACAGTTAGAGGGAATATTTTTCCCACCAACGTTTTTTTACAGGAAAACATACAAATCGATTAGTATTTTTTTTCTTATACTGGCAACACTATTCAACAGGAACAACGCTTATTTTTTTTAAATTTGACATTGACACATTACATACAATTTTTTTCGAAACGGTTATAGTGAAGATTGAAAATAGGTGTTTTTTTCAAGTGCGAGCGAAATCGGTATACATCTTCGAATTCACGAGGTGGTATATGGTAAGTTCTTCTAGTTTTTGTAGATGTATATCTAATATCTTAGAAATTACACATTTTTTTGTTTTTATCTTAGGTAATTTTTTTTTTCTATGTTTTTTCTTGGTGGGAAGAATATTCCCTCTAACCGGTAATTTGCATCTAAGTTTTGGATTTTATTTTACAGATTGACTGAAGATGAGTAAAAAACATCTAAAAGATTATGAAATAGAGTTAGCGCTGGAGGAAACTGTTAGTTTACCATCAGATCCAGGCCAGTCTGAAGACGATGAAGAATCGGATGAAGAGAACAATTTTTATAACCCTACAAAACTGCAACGGATTTTAGAGGATTTAGATGAACCAGCACTGCGATCCACTGATACAATATCGCCTCAACTTTCCATGTCGAATGATGAACCATGCTGCAGTGCTATTGAAACAATAAGGGTCTCGTTATCGCCTCAACCTTCCACGTCGATTTCAGTCTTGCCTAATAGCCACCTTGGTAAAGATAGTATCATATTATCTGCAATAGGACGGGGAAATAGACGTGGAACGAAACAGGAAAGTGGACGCATGATAAGAAAGAAAAAAAAAACTGAAGAATACCTGGATCATAGTAATTCGATGAATGATTATGAGTTATTAGATTCAGACAAAAATGCTTCTGATGAAGATGAAGATATGTGGAAGAAAAATTCGTGGCCTGACAACCGGCCACAGCCTGATACTTTTGATAGTATACCGATGACTCCAACACGCATGCTACCATCAAACGCTAGGCCAATTCGTCATTTCGAAAAATTTTTTACTCAAGAAGTTTTTGGCTTGATCGTAACAGAAACTAATCGATATGCAAACCAAAATAGTATAGTGGGGTGGACCGAAATGACTACCCAGGAATTGAAGGCATTCTTAGGAGTCATGATTATAATCGGCTACAATGTTTTACCCTCATTAGAACTCTACTGGTCATCAGATCCTGCGTTTAGAGTTGATGAAGTAGCTTCTACAATGCCATACAAAAGATTTAAGCAGATCTTACGATGCTTGCATCTAAATGATAATTCCAAGCAGCCAGTGAGATCTAACCCTGCATATGACAAGTTATATAAAATTCGACCATTGGTCACACTACTCAACAGGGTTTTTCAAGACAATGCTTGTAACTCTTCATCCCAATCAATAGACGAATCAATGATTATTTTTAAAGGGAGGTCTTCGTTGAAGCAGTACATGCCTCTAAAGCCCATAAAAAGGGGATTCAAGGTATGGTGTCGCTGCGACAGTTATACTGGATATTTATATGAATTTGATATATATACCGGAAAAGATGGTGACAAAGTAGAAGATAATTTAGGAGCAAAGGTAATTAGGAAATTGACAGAGAAATTAAAAGGAATGCCAGCAGTGCATGTCACATTTGATAATTTTTTTTGTAGTTATGATATAATGAATTACCTGTATGCCAACGGTATTTATGCTACCGGTACTGTACGCAGGCAAAGGGCAGATTTGCCTAAAGTTGTAAAAAACAAAAGAAAGTTAAATTTGAAAAAAGGTCAATATAAATGGAGAGTAAAAGAAGACGTTGTTTTTGTGATATGGCAAGACACAAAGGAAGTTCTATTTTTAAGTAATGTCTTCCACCCAAGATTTGGTAGTACATCCGTAACTAGAACACAGAAGGATGGTAACAAGGCTGAAGTTTTATGCCCCGCATTAGTAAAACAATACACGAAAAGAATGGGTGGAGTCGATCACTTTGATCATATCAAAGGCACATATTCGGTTGGACGAAGGAGTAAGAGGTGGTGGCTTCGTATATTTTACTTCCTCTTGGATGCCAGCATAATAAATTCATTTTTGCTTTATAGCAAAAATGCGAATGCTGCGAAACTAACCAACCTAGAATTCCATGTCGCCTTAGCCAGAGGTCTTATTGGAGGGTTTTCATCTCGAAAACGCCCCTCTATTGGCGTTAACTACATCGTCAGAAAAAAAGCTGCACTATCCGAAAATTATCAAAAGTCAGTTTATGTTACTGCTCCAGAAACTCGCTTTTCAAATGTTGGAGATCACATGCCAGTTGATCTACCATCATACCAAAGATGTCGATGTTGTAGCACTAAAATAAAAGATAAGCGGTCCAAAATTAAGTGTAGCAAATGTGATGTCCCATTGTGCATAACCCCTTGTTTTTTAAATTTTCATAAACAAGCGTCAACATAATTTTAGCATTACTTAGCAATTTATCCTAAGACACCCAATATTATTTGTATAAAATTCTCATATATAACATTTGTAGAGTTGTATTTTATTTTCCTCGTCTCTCATATAATTTCTACTGGGGATTCTTTAATTTTATTGCTCATATGTTGTCGAAGTACTACATTTAGTACTTATTCATATGGACACAGTCTTCCGAATATACGGTAGGTTTATTTTAGACATAAGTTTATTTGGTATTTTAATGTTAATTCTTTTGCAGGCAGAGGGAATATTTTTACCACCAATAAAAAAATTAAAAAAAACATATTTTTTCTTTACGTTATATTATTAGGCATCAAAGATAACCCTAAGTTGAAATCAGATTCAATTTATCTTATGCCGATCGTTATGACCGTTAAAGGGTTAATATATCCTGGGCATCTGACCGCTTCTCAGAGTGATCGCCATGGCCGAAACCGGTCGGACCAATCATCACAGTTATTCACTTGCAACAGTATTTAAGATGGACACAAACATAGCAGTGCCTGTCGATACTATTACCAAAATAATTCGTGAGCTTTTAAATAATGAAAATGATGAAAAGCTTTGTGAAAAAGTGGAAAACTATGAACTTTTTTATGATTACGATGGTGAAATATTCAAGATTTGTGAGGCAGTTGAATCTACAATCAAGTATGTAATTATAAATATTATTTTATTATCGACAGAATATTTATTATTATTTGTGATAACAATTATTAACAACTTTCTTTTTTACTTAGAGCCCTTTACAACAATGACAACAAACCGGAGTAGCCATTAAAAGGGTAAATGAAGCTAAGACAGACATCACGAATATAAAAAAAGCAAGATATAACGAAGATGCTTCCACTTCAACAATGGACACCAACAACACAAATAACGATAAAGTCAACTGCAGTACTTGCAATGTATTTGTGAGTAAAAGGTATTTTGCAAATCATTTAAAAATATACACAAAAATAATCTTTTGCAATCACATATTCTATAACAAATGTTTCTGTTATTGAATCAGCATTTGGACAACGAATAATAAATATCATATAGAAAAAATACAAAACTGATGAGTCTTGCAAATTATCATCCGAAATATTTCTTAATTCTGTAAAAGATGATATATTGTGCTTGATCAAAGGATTTATTGACCAGCATACAATTATTAAATAAATATCATATTGCATGTAGATTTTATTCAGAAAACGAAAGAAATTAGAAATTATTTTGAGTTCCAAACGAGTAACTTCATAATCTTTCGGAGAGATGATGGACTTAAATATTTTCTTTCATGTTTGAGTGACACATTAACAAACAAATATAGGCTCGTTTGAGAAAAAAGACAGTGGTTGTGGTCTTATTCCAATCAAACGTTAATAAATTCAACCCACCACGTAGCACCTCATATATTAATTTGCCTTATGATATAATAACAAAGAAAGCGGTGGTTAACGTAAAAAATGCGGATAATTTGTTGTAAACAGACACTACTCTCTGCTCTATAACCCTGTCAGTAAAAATTCTGATCGAGTAACCTCGTATAGCATGCATTATAACAAACTTAAATTTGGTAGTGTTTCTTTTCCTATTAAATTGTTTGATATATATAAAGTAGAAAAGTTTAAATATTAGTATAGATATTTTTGGCCTAGAATATAATTCAACAAAAAATGTCATAATATAATAGAACTATAGTGAGCGTATAACCAGCATTGTACCGCACACTTTCTTGCGAAATAAATCGTCGTACACCAAAGTTATATTTTTACTTCCATACCTTCGAATTTAAAATAAAAAATTGTGATTAGAGATTTGAAGACCATCACAGTCTTTTAAAGGACCATTATTTTTAACAAAAGCTCATCAAAGTGTTCACATAAAGTTATTATACATATCGCTGCACAAAAAAAAATATCACGATTGATTAGTGAACAAATTTCAAACCATGGTCATGCGATTCACATATGCGATGGATGTTTACTCCATTTTCCAACAAAAGAGAAATTAAATGAACATCAACAGTATGATTCTCATATTAGCACATAGTTACTAAATAGTGAAAAATTAACAAAAAGAAAGTCTCTGGCAACCAGTATCAAACGACAAATTACAATTTGATAAATATGAAAAAAGTTAAAAATTCCTTTTCTTGTATATGCCGATTTTGAAGCATTTTTAAAACCCATAGAATCGAATCAGAAACATGAAGTGTACAGTTTTGGTTACTATATTAAAGGTTCTTACAACGATAACTTTTTAAAATATGAAACGTATAGTGTACTGAACTATGCACAAGTCTTCATAGATATTTATATAGTGATCTAAAAAAATATTTGTAAAGAAAATTGTTATCAAAAGTGACTGAAACCATTGTCAACTACAGATATACATGAAATTTCAAACGCAAAAACTTGTCATATCTGTGAAACTGAATTAAAAGAAGAAAGCTTTCTTGACTTTTGTTGGCATACTGGTAGTTTTAGAGGTGTTGCACATGAATTACGTTGAACAAAGTTTCGAGTGCCTCCTTATTTTCCAGTATTTTTGCATAACCTTAACGACTATGATGCACATTTCATTGTGGATGTGTCATATTTTGTTTTGTTTTTTTTTGTTCACGGAAATGTATGTGTACTTACATGTATATTGTAATGTATTGTAATACGACAGTTTGTATTCTGTGAACTCGTATATGAACGTATCAGGAATGTATTTAGTTATAAAGGTTACATTTTCGCTCTCTATCTTTAACAATATCATTTCTGTGTAAAATTATTTGCAAAATTTTAGGGGAAGTAGTGTAGGGACACAATGTAGGCATGCAAAGCAGAGTGCATGGTAAGCAAATAATTATATGAGAACGCGACGTATGAACGGCGATCCAGTTACTACGCGCTGGTTAGCACAAAAGGTCGTAGTCACGGGGAATATTGAGATTAAAACTACGCAAGCTAACAATTGCTCTTTTTAATTCGATAACCCAATCATGAGGACATTCATTAGACAGCAGGGCAATTATTCAATTCATTCACACGTCACCCTAAACATCCAAACAATATCCAAACATCCAAAATGGTGATGTGAAAATAATACCCCAAAATAAAGAAAGGTATATTTCATTTACCAAAAAATTAATAGTTAATAATCAAAGTCAATTTAAGATTTATAGATTCATATCAATTCTTAACATGTAATCTTGATCAGCTGGCTAAAAATCTTAATACAGAGCAATTTCAAACATTGAAAAAAATTATCCACGTGATGAAGATTTTAACCTTCTAAGAAGAAATGTATTTATTCATATGAACATATGAACCCGTATGATTGTTTGCAGCTTACATCTCTTCCAGATCAAAATGAATTTTATAGTTCACTTAGTAATTAGAAATATTTCAGATGAAAATTATAATCTCACTAAAAATGTTTGACAATACTTTAAATGTTGCAATGTTAGATTACTCGAATTGGTATCTGAAAACGGATATTTTGCTATTGACTGATGTGTTTGAAAATTTTATAAACAATGTATTAGGACATATGTAGATTTGGTTCCAGTTCATTACTATACAGTCCCAGGATTAAGTCGAAATGCAATGTTAAAATTTACTCAAACTGAATTAGAATTATGACAAAATAGCGTTTACAGAAGCAGGGGTTAAAGGAAGTGTATCACAATGTAGTAATCGCTATGCAAAAGCAAATAATGAGTTCATGGAAAATTATGATAATGATAAACCAAAATCATACCTAATATATCTAGATGCAAACAATCTATATATATCGAGATAAAACTCAAATACGTTATTTAGTACGTCAAGTATCACCATAACATAATTCATCGAGGATGCTTATAGGGATGCAACCAAAGAAGCCCATGGATATTCAATGGTAAATCCAAAACAAAACATTTGTGATATGTGTCATATTAAAACAAACCTTTTCCATTCAGATGGATATTGCACAGTATATATTACAACAAGAGGATTTAAATACGCGGGAAACCAGCATACTCATGATATTATACTTAAACACCCGCAAACTAACTTCTTATATCTATGAAGCCAAAAGCGCACTTTTGTGATGACGAAATTTTTAATCATATGTAGAAACCTTTCAATGTGCTTCTGAATTGAAATCAACAACGGCCAAATGTTTAAAGGAGTCAAACGACAACAACGTTCATGAAATTCTCGTCATCTTCACACTCTGGATGATGCCTAGCATAACATTGAAAAGTTGAATTATTAAAAAAGAGAAATCTATACATAGTTGAAAGTTAAACAGCTTTACTACTTAGAGTCACGATAAGTTTTAGAAATAGTTGCAAACAGAAACAAGACCTAATTAACGATATTAAATAGCCATTACTGCAAATTTAGATCAGATTGATGCAATAAGATTGGATGATGAAATATAGACAATGTCATCGTCAGTAAAAGATAACACTAAGTGTAAGAAAAAACCTTCAGTATAGTTAAACAATTCATAAAATTTAAAACACATAAAAGTGCTAGCAATTAAATATTATCAGAGTATAAATTCTCTTCAGTAATCTCTTCAAATCGAATCGACTTGAGTATACTAAAAGTATACTAAATGAAATAAGTAATCAATTTTAACAGCTTCATGGCAGATCAAAGATCCTTGAAATTACAACAAACTGTGCTCATCTCTCATAGATACAACCCAGTATTGTAGACGATTTAATAGGAAAATTGAATAATACTCGAAATAGTTAAAACAAACACAGTGGTGTCTCAGATTAATAAGCGCAAACTATAACTGAATCAAGTATCGATCAGAAAGATGTTCCCAGAAGCAAAACGAATCAAGAACTAGATGGATAAGATATAACATAACATACATATAACCATAACACCGATTGTTACGGATAACTAAGCCTTGTAATATTTGTCAAATAAGATACATAAAAATACCTTAGCTAGAGCAGGCATTATGACGTAAAAGTTAGGCGAGGCTTAACAACGTTAAGTATTATGAATAGTCATAATTTCTCATGTGAAGTTTTGTATGTTTGAATGTAGATAAGTAATTATGTTTGGAATATTAAAGAGTCTTACGTCGTTTATTATAATGTATTATGTAGTAATAAAGTTCTTATGTCTATGATATAGTGTTCTATATAGTATTAATGAGTATTATGTCGCTTAATGTCTCGTACATAGAATATCTCACGGTAAAACCGTATGTGTTAATATTTAAGGTCGGCAACACAACAGTGATGCTCCTGGTATTGCTGTCCATAGGCGACGGTAACCATTTACCACCAGATGGGCCGTCTGCCTGTTTGCTGCCTTTTGGCATAAAAAAAATGTTTATGATAGTGTAACTTGAGTCGTAACGTTGTGAGAAGAGTAAATAATGTGTTCTTATGTATATTACTCAAGTAAATAGCCTTATGTAACGATTAAAAGTATCGGTAACAATAATTTAAATTTAACCGCCATACCGATTATTATTATTATTTGAGGGAAATTGTACTGAACCACAACGTAAAATGTATCGTCGATTCATGTAAACTGTAAATGTGTATGGTAAATGGCGGCATCCTTAGGACATAAATAATGTACTAGGTGTAAGTATGTAATTGTGTACATAGGTATATAACAAAAAATGTATGTAAAAGAAAAAGAAAAAGAAAAAAGAGAGTCCGATTTGTGTCGCCGCACGCTACGGACGCGCGCACGGAGCTTCTAAAGTGACCGTTATTTTTTGGTCGTTATTTTTCGGCCGTTATTTTCTCGAAGTCAGTATCGCGAGTTCGTCATCGATCCTCGACTGCGTGCTGCGTGCTTCGTGCATCGTTCGCGTAGTTACTTTGAAGCTCGCCGCGTTCTGTCCGGTTTTCGATTTGAAACAGTGATATCAATCGTAGGCGCTCCATTTTAGAGCGTATCAAACTGCACTTTTTAGTGCAAACCCGGGCTGCATAAAGTCCAGTCGTCTGGCCAACCGCCGGAAACCTCCCGGTGCCTACGTAAGGTGGTTGGAGCGCCTTACCCGCTCGCCGTAGGCCCCGCGGCCTCCTGCACTGGTAGACGGGCCTGGGTGTCTCCCTCCCACCCTCCCTTTCCCCTTTTTCCATCCCCGGGTGTCTGTTTGGGCGTAGCCCGGTTTACCGGCCTGCGTCCTCGGCCTCGGGCTTTTTAGGGCCTCCCCCTAGGCAAGTTAGGATCCCCCTGTGAGGCATTGCACTTCGCCCACAGTTTCTCTTGGCCCGGGCTCGGGATAGCCCGTTAGTTTACTCGTTGGCGTGCTCCCCTGCCCTTAAGGCAGGGAGGTTGTTCTCGCGGCCCCTCCCTCTTGGTCCACCGCGATGGACCCGCATCAAGCAGAAGTTAGGCTTCGTCTCAGCCTCCGTGAGATGGGATTAGACGAAAACGCGATTAATAAAGCCGTCATTAAAACGTTTCGGCCCTCCGAGGGCGCCGTAATTAGCTCAATACCGACCGCGAACTCTTTCGATACTCTATCGGCGCAATCGCCTCTCGAGGCCCCGATCTCCAGCTCGGAGTCCGAATCCGAGATGGAGTTAGACGAATCGACGTCTGATTCATCCGCGTCCGCGACGACCGCGACCCCCGCGCCTTCAGCGCAGATAGACGGAGACGGGTATACGACCGTCTCATACAATAGACGTCGCCCGGCTAGCCCGACGGATTCGGGTCCCGTAGGCCACAAAAAAGTAGCCAATATCGACGGCGCGCGCGTACCGTCGACCGAATCTATACCGCCGCGAAAACAGAACGGCAACAATAACAATAGCTCTGTCTCGCTCACTCCGTCCGCAGCTAGGAAGCCGCGCCCGCCGCCACCTGTTACGATACAGGATAAGTCTAAATGGACCGCGATCTCAAACAGTCTTAAGACTCGCAACATCAACTACACGAATGCCCTTAGTACGCCGGCGGGCATTCGTGTCAAATGTCCTACGTCGGATGACCACCGAGCGTTGATTCGATTTTTAACCGAAATGAAACTCGCGTACTTTACTTACGCGTTAGAAGAGGAGCGCCTCCTGCGTGTCGTGCTTCGCCGCGTCCCGGCCGAAATCTCGGTCGAGGAAGTCACCCTCTCCCTTAAGGAGAAAAATCTCCCAGTCCGTGAGGTACACCGTATGTACCGTCCAACCACTCGCGCCCCATACAATATGGTTCTGGCCATCCTCGACCGGTCGCAGGAGGGCAAGGCCATTTTCTCTCTTACGTCTGTGTGTGGCCTCAACGGGATCACTGTTGAGCCTCCACGCAAGACCCACATTCCTTCGCAGTGTCATAACTGCCAAAGTTATGGCCACTCCGCGAAGAATTGTCATCTTCGCCCCAGGTGCGTCAAGTGCCTGGGAGACCACGCCACGAAGGAGTGCGAGCGCGCTCCTGGCACTCCCGACCCTCCCAGTTGTGTGCTCTGCGGTAACGCGGGTCACCCCGCGAACTATCGCGGATGTCCCCGCGCGCCGCGCACACAACGCCCTCGTCAGGCGAGGAAGGCGCCCAGGGCGTCTGCACCCGCCGCCCGCCGTCCGCCTCCACCTCTCATGTCCGTGGAGGCCTTCCCGGGCCTGCCGGGCGCTTCCCGCGCCCCGGTAGCGCCCGCACCTACACCGCGTTCGCCACCCTCTGTGCCGCGCGCGGCCCAACCCGGGCGGGCCCCTATGGCCCCCTGGGCTCCCAGACCTCAGCCTCAGGCCTCTTCAAGGCCTCTGGCGCCGCCACCTAAGGCGACCCAGGCTCCTTCATCTTCTTCTCTCGAGGAGAAGTTTGATTGGATGGAGCAACTTTTTATAGAGCACGACATGCAGGAGGTGCTCGCCTTTTACGCCCTGGTAGAAAGAACCCCCGCGGGGTACAACTCAGTAAAGCTCTAGCGCGCTTTCCGGCTATCGGAGCCACGGTACAGCGCCTCGTCCGTTCACAATCGCCCAAATACTAGTTTTTAAAATTCCCGGGAATGAATAAAGTAAAACCTCGCGGTCTTTGCCTCTCGTTTTTTAACGCGAGATCCCTTCGGACACAGCGCGATCTAGTAGCTGACTTTTTACGCGACAGACAGATTGACGTTTTCCTCATCCAGGAAACGATGTTAAAACCGAGTATGCGAAATCCGAGAATCGCGAACTACTGCATCGTTAGAAACGACCGTGTCACCCGCGGGGGTGGCACGTTAATTTACTTTAGGCGTTCGCTTTATTGCATGCCGTTAGATCCGCCCGCGCTTACTCATATGGAAGCGTCAGTATGCCGCGTCGCGATGACGGGCCACTCTGATATTATTCTTGTCTCCGCGTACCTACCACCAAATAAAGTATTGCTCGAATCCGATCTGCAGGCGCTATTTAATTTAGGTAATTCGGTTATTATAGCGGGGGACCTCAACTGCGGGAACGTCATCTGGAACAGTCCGTGTACCTCTCGCAACGGGAGGATACTCGACGAACTAGGTGAGGCTCTCGCATTTGACGTCATAGCCCCTCCGGAACCCACACACTATCAAGATCACTGCCGACCGTCAGTTTTAGACGTAGCTTTATTAAAAAATGTCGCGCTTCCTGTACGACTCATATCAGTCATACACGAACTCGACTCGGACCATCGCCCGGTTTTATTACAGTTAGGACACAACTGTGACTTTAGTCCGACGCCGATCAAAGTGGCCGATTACGCGAAACTTAGCGAATATTTTAGAAATAGTCCGTCGCCTAATAGTTTAGACAGAATCCCGGACGTGTTGATGTCCAAAGCCGACGCGGATTCGGCCATCGATTCCCTGGTTGATTATCTCCAGACCGCCGTCAGGGAGACCTCGAAAGAGGTACAAGCGGCGAACGAACGCCGTTTTATACTCCCTGATGACGCGAGAGCATTGATCACGGAAAAGAACGCCGCGACTCGTGCTCACGACGCTTACCCGACCGCTGAGAACCGCGAACGCTTACGTGTCTTACGGAAAGCAGTCAAGTCTCGTATCTCTGAGATCCGGGGTGACAGGTGGGACAGGTTTCTGGAGGATCTCCAGCTATCTCACCTGGCATTCTGGGCTCTCACGCGAAAGTTTAAGTCCGATACGGTCATCCCAATGCCCCCTCTAGATAGAGGCCCCGGGTTGCCTCCCACGTTCGATAACACTGATAAAGCAGAATGTCTCGCCGCGAGTTTAGAGAAACAGTGTTCGCCAAACACTGATAATACTGACCCTTCCATCATAGACTCCATCGACACAGCCGTAGAGCATGCACTCGCGTCTCCGCCGGCGGATACCCTAACCCCGATAACGTTTGACGAAGTCTCGGCTGCCATCAAGCGTCTCAAGCCTAGGAAGTCCCCAGGTCCCGATGGGATCAGGAACGAGGTTTTGAAGCTCCTTCCTGACCGCATCATAGCTCTATTGATCTGCATCTTCAATGCGGCCATGTCCCAGGGTCATTTTCCAGCCGTCTGGAAGAGGGCCGTAGTGATAGAAATTCACAAGCCCGGCAAGAAAGCTACGCTTCCCGATAGCTATCGCCCGATCAGTCTATTAGATACTTTAGGCAAACTTTACAAGCGGCTCCTTCTGAACCGTCTCCAGGTTACGATTAACGACCATAGTCTAATACCGCCCGAACAGTTTGGATTTCTCGCCAAACATTCTTGTCCGGATCAAGTACTCCGCCTCACGGAGTACATATTCGCTAATTTCAATAAAGATCCGCATCCGGCGCCGGATCCGCCCGTGGGAAACACTAGTCCGAAACGTACAATAGCTGTCTTTTTCGATGTCGCCAAGGCCTTCGATAAGGTCTGGCACAAAGGGCTTATATTCAAGTTAAATCAAGCCGGCATACCCGATAGGTTAGTTCATATCCTCCGCGATTATCTAGCCGATAGAACCTTCCGTTTTAGAGTAGACGGCGAACTCTCATCGCCCCGTCCGATACGCTAAGGAGTGCCACAAGGCTCAATTCTCGCGCCCACCCTCTTCAACCTGTTCATCAGCGATCTACCTAAGCTCCCGGGAGTCGAGGTAGGTTGTTATGCTGATGATACAGTCATCTACGCCTCTGGCTGGCAGCCGAAAGTTCTCAGGAATCGCATCGAAAAAGCCGTTAGCACACTCGGTGATTGGTTTCTTCGATGGCGTATAGGTATTAACCCCGATAAGAGTGCCGCGATACTCTTCGACCCTAGATATCGCGATAATAAGTTAAAGCCCATAAGGCTATACGATTCCGAGATACCTTGGACCACCGAGGTCAAGTATCTCGGCGTCACCTTAGATAATCATTTAACGTTCGAGCCACATATTAAGAGAGTGCGAGACAAAGCCGCTATGGTTTTGGGTCGCCTCCATTATTTACTCTGTCAGAAGAGCAAGACAGACATAAGCTCACAATATATAAAGTTTGTATTCGTCCGGTAATGACGTATAGTTGTCCGGTTTTCGCCCACGTGAATAATCTCGATAAGCTTCAGGTTTTGCAGACCCGGGTTCTGCGTAAAATCACCGTTGCTCCTTGGTACGTCCGGAAGGCGGATCTCCACAGGGACCTGGAGATGCCGTCCATCTGGGCGTATATTAAATCACTCACTACCAGCCATTTCGAGCGAGCCGCGATTCATCCCAGTCCGTTAATGGTATCCGCCACTACTTACGAACCCGTGCCCAACGCCGGGCGTTATAAAAGACGTCCGCGACACATTTTTACCGACCCTCCCGACGATATCACGTCAGCGAACGATCAGTATCAGCCTGTCCCTCGTAACAGAGCGTGCTCACGCCCACGCCCGCGTAACCACAGATCGCGCCGCCGCGGTTTGGGGGTTAACTTCGCTCCCGCACACCCGATTAGGCCTCCCACGGCAGCGGCTCAAGCCTAGGTTCGATCCCTCGGCAGGGAGCCCTTGAGTGCGTTGCTTGCGCGATACGGTGACACACCCATACATCACTGCTACAACACTACACGATCACCTCCACACACGTGCACGCCTACACGCTACACATCTTTGTGGAAGGGTTATTTTGTGAAAGATTTTTTCCCTTATCGAACTGAAAAACTCTCCTAATTTTCCGATAAAAATATATGGAGGAGTTGTTGAGGCGGATATGCTGGTACTCATATACGTTTCAACAGCTCAAACATATATGAATAGTTAGCTAGGTTAACTAAGTCAGGTCGCGATTTTTGCATGCAACAGGTAACAGCCAAGCCGAGGTGTGCCGTGCACCCTTGAGCTAGTTACCATTATAAAATCGGCTGAGTGCCTTAAGCGCTCGCCTTAGTAGTCCGGTGAAGCTGTTAAGACCTTGCTAGGTCAATAGCGTAGTCAGTTCGAGAAAAAAAAAATGTATGTAAAACACCGGCTCTCAAGACACGACTACATGAATGTGACAGTATTCTTATAAATATACAGTCCACTAAAGTTTGAAGTTCTACTGCTGTTTTATTGAACCCGGATAGAACCTTGACCTCAATACCGATGATGAAGAGAATATAGATAAATATAATAACAGCACCCCAATGGATTGCTCATTGAGTGAAATGCAGTATAAAAGCACGCATAATAAATACTCACGGACAACGCATTTCCACATAATTAATATCAGTACCGCAAAAAATTGGGGGCATAATAGTCGCCTTGGAAAAACTATTAGAGCCCAAGAACATAAGTGTACTCACTTTGCATGTATACAATACTTGTATGAGTACATTACTACCGGTCTTGATCGTTCAACACTACGACAAACTCTTGCCAGACGTCTTATAAAATTGGCATTCTGTGTCGCTTATAGCTTAGGAATCAACACTAAATCTAAAAGTATCAACTTCACTACAAATATACCATGAAGAGACATTCAATATTTCGCGAACAAGGCACGATACGATATCTAATTCTTAGTCGAATGAATTTCAACACTACTCTATCCAATGAACTTATCTGAAAGTATTGACGATGAAAAACAGCCCACTGAGCGTGCAATGGCACACGATAACTCTAGAGTTGAGCCATTTACCTTTGCCAGTGAAACTCGGCTCAGCATTGCTACAAGACGTGCAATACTTATGTGAGAGAGTCAAGAGCTTGTGTTTCACATCTGTAAAAACGCAGCTTTTAAGGAAGAAAAGGCAACGTTGCATACTCGACACCTGAAGGGATTAACATTATAATTCCATAAAAGCTTTGGGGAGAGATTTAAAACAGCATCATGCATCGCCAAAACATTGGTATTTCAGAAATATACGAAACAACGATTGGTTAAGGGCAAAAATCCTCGAACTACAAGAGAACCTAAATGCAAACGTCTAAAGGATTGGAAGAATTAGAATCTTTTTTAACATGAAAATAACATTTATCCATATACCTTCGCATTGAGAACAAATGAACAATTAGTACGGGTAAAACAATGATTATGGAGACTGGTTAAGATACACTCCAACAGGTTGACGAGATTAACACTGAATTCACCATTTAATTTTGCAAGTTTAGTACACACCAACGCCGTATAAATGATGAATGCAAATTAAGAAATAATCAATTTGAACAATGGGAATTACTTGCAACAAGACAACCGATGCTAAATATAAAAACAGATACGATATAGCAAATTACGTATTATACACAACGAGTAACTACCCGATTTCAGCATACCTGTCAGCTTACACAACACAACAGATTACATTTGGTTGGCCCCTTATAAATAAATTTAATAGCTGCGCTCCAGATAATGAGATGTGTTTCTGACCTTCATCTCATTGATCTAGTACGGAGTATGCAGACGCATTAGGTAAGAACTTTTTGGACGTCAATGTGACGAAAGAACAAGAAAATTTAAAAACAAACATTCAACAAAACAAACATTCTATTATATTATTCTAATACTTCGCTACGCCGCGGCCGCCACGTTTTTTACCGCTTGATTATACATTATATGTGACCGCACTGAAGCCCTTTATGGTGCCCATTTTCGAAGAGAAGTTTGATCTTTAAAGGAACCGCATACACCGCATATAGTTCGCTTGTTACCGCCGGCAATAAAGCATTGTGCTTGACGCTAGAAGTTTTTTCTATTAAGTGGCTATCTTCGCATATATCTTTAGTAGTCCGGTGAAGCTGTTAAGACCTTGCTAGGTCAATAGCGTAGTCAGTTCGAGAAAAAAAAAAATATCTTCGTCACCCGCTCATATATACATTGAAGACACCACTCATCTTGCCTGAGACGCTGCTCCGTGCGAGGTGCTGAATTACAGATCAGTGCACACTTACTATTTGTGGTTCTTGTTGTTTTTATTTATTTATAAGCAAGGCCATTAACCGCTCACCCGCTCTACTTTATTTAAACCTCATTTCCTGGTGGGGCCTATTTATACGGTCCCATCAGCCCCTTCAACATTCTTTCGACATACAAAGTTGATCCCGTTCATATGGGAAGCGTTTTGGGAGAAACAAGAATACACAGGACGACGATTTCAACATAGAAGAACTAACATATTTTCATTGTAAGTATATATACTTTATTAATATAGTATTAATCAATGTACTTTTTTTCCTTAAATAAATATTTATATATACTCATGTATTTATTATTTATCTCACCAGGTACCAGGGTAACATAATTCATACAAAAATTTACATGTACACCCACACACACGCTCACTCATAAAAATCTATATAACGCTCACAACCACACAAACAAATTAGTTTGTCGAACGTGTCACAAGACGAGTCGCCGGTTCCACAAACCGGTTTCATACTTCCGGGCTACTTTTACTTGGACTAGGCAACGACACTGGCATAGATGAACCTACAAACGAGTTAGATAGCTCAGAACACGATATTAAATACGAAAAAATACAAGACACTGAACCAAAAAAAATTGTACCGATATTAGTGAAGAAATCAAAGCGTGGTCCACAAAGGAAATTAATCAAGATGAAATATTCTCACAAAAGGTATACGCTTGTACACCAGAATCTACGTGGAAATGAATTCGTAGAGTTTTATAAAAGTTGGCGGCGATACCAACTATGTATCTGTAATTACATATACAAAAATATATATTTTTGGGAAGCCACTGACATAGCGCATATCTAACATTATATGACATCTCGATATTGTGTCCGTAACACTTGTCATGCAGTATGCAATATAAACATGGTGAAGTTCGTGCCTGCAAAAACATTCTTGAGGGGAGAGTTTCTTCATTACTCCAACATGAAGAAAAGTGCCGCGAAAAGTCACCGTATTTTAGTGGATGTTTACGGTGAAAATGCTCTGGCTGAGCAAACTTGTAGCAAGTGGTATGTTCAGTTCAAGAACGGAAATGTTGACTTGGGAAAGTTATTAACGCCACGGACAGCCGAAAAAGTTCGAAGACTAAGAATTGGTGACGTTGCTCGATGAAGAGCCGAGCCAAACCCTTTTGGAGTTGTCCACATGCAACGGCAGATCAGGAAGGGATTTGTACATCGAATAGTCACTGGCGACAAAAATGGGTATTCTATGACAATCCCAAATGTGGAAAGTCGTGGGACTTTCCCGGTCATGCATCAACATCATCTCCCAAACCGAATATTCATGGAAGGAAAATCTTACTAAGCATTTGGTAAGATCAGCAGGGTGTTATCCATTACGAGCTGCCTCAACCGGGTGAAACCATAACTGGGGACGCATAAAGACTACAGTTGATGCGTTTGAACAGAACATTACAGGAAAAGCGTCCGCAATGTAAAGATCGACACGACAAAGTAATTTTACTCCATGACGATTCAAGACCCCATGTTTCGAAAGTCGTGAAAACTTCTTTGAAATAGCTAAAATGGTAGTTTTGATCCACTACAGTCCGAGAGGGACTTCGCCCTCGTTGCCCTCCTTGATTTCGATACTCGTGATTTAGTGACGTCAGTTATTACTTCGTGAGTGCTCGATTTTATTGTTCCGATCGGTCACACCTGCGTCGCACACCTGTGCTATACACCTGCGTTCTGTTTCCTAGAACTGAGTGACACCTTTCCTTTGTATTTATTTATTTCTTGATATTTTTATTTGTTTACCCATTTATTTATCTATTTATTTAAGTATTTCTCTAATATTTCATTCGTTTCTTTTTATATCTATTAACTTTTTTGTTTATTTATGTAGCCTAATGTTAAAATTAAAATGCGTAATCCTAGGATCGCGTATTACGATATCGTTAGAAACGATGGTGAGACTCGTGGGGGTCGCACCTTAATCTATTATAGGCGTTCACTGTACTGCATGCCGATAGATCCGCCCGCTTTGACCAATATGGAAGTGTCAGTGTGTAAATTAGGTATAACCGGTCATCCGTCCATTATATTAGAGTCCGCGTACCTCCCCCCCCCCACACATAGAGTTGTTAAAAACCGATTTGCTATGTTGCTTTATTTAGGATACTCAGTCATTATAGCGGGGGACCTCAACAGCGGGAACGTTAACTGGAATAAACCGAGAACCTCTCGTAACGGGAGAATACTAGACCAACTAGGTAAGGTTCTAGCGTTTGCCGTCATAGCCCCTCTGGAACCCCCGCACTATCAAGATAATTACCGACAGTCTTTTAAAAAATATGACGTTTTCTGTACGACTCATACAAGTCGTACATGAACTCGATTCATATCATCGCCCGGTTGTATTACAGTTACGTCGATACCTCTAATCAAAGGTTTACAATAATAATTCCATATTATTATATATATATATTCAATATATTCGCCACGAAGTTCAAATATTACGCCAAAAGTTTGTTGTTACAAATGTAATGAAATGACTACAACTTTGTTGTGTTGTTTCGTATAGTTCTTTTTTTATAATTTATTATTATTTTATAATGTGGATTTTGTCAGTGCTTAAAATCACTAAGTTATTGGTAAGGCTCATAAGAGCCCTCATAAACCAAGATTACAGAGTTTTTACGAACAACTGGTACAATTCACCCTTATTAACTAGAATTTTTGGAAAGAAACCTCACTAGTTATGTGGGCATACTACAGATAAATCGGTGACGTAGCCGTTATGGGACACCGAAACAAAAAAACCATTTTCACTATTTCAACTTATCATCGGACAGAAGATTATCTGATCCTGGGTAATCCGAGAAAGCCATTACGGCACAAACCATGGAGGCATCTTTAGTTAAAAAAAAAAGTAAGAAATGATATAAAACATTATTAAGGAATCTCAAATGGCTATATTCGAATACCCGCATTCAATTTGGAAAATAAGTCAACAATGATAGCTTTCCGTTTGAAATTAAATGATAAAATTATTAAGAGCAAAATTTGCGTGCACGCACCTACACAAAGGCAGGTACCTAACATAACATCGCCGTCTCAACTCCAACAAATGATAATAAAGAAAATATAATACATTTTTAAAAAGGTCACAATATTATTCTTCAATATTCATTTCATCATAATTCTGTGAATCTAGTGTGAACACGCCATAAGCTTATAGAGCATATATAATGTATATGGATCCATATACCAGTGGATAACATTAGTAACAATCATAGGAATAGACTGTTAGCGACACAAAATAAGTGTATAAATCTGTGCGTGATGCGGAGGTGGGACGGTTACGATTAATATTTTGACATTTAACAGGGTTAGTGTTACCGCGACAAGCATACCGTTCAGAGTCGTGCGGTTTCCGCGCCGAGTTTTATAATTAACATAGACTTTACAAAATATGCTCAAGCAAAATCACTTACAACCTACTATAACAACCAGTACACATATCACTGTAGGACTAATAACTCAATAATAATAATGATATAATAAGTCAATCATAATATCAACTTTTACTTCTGATGACAGCCAACACATGCTGAATTGCGCGCCTTTGCAGTTCAACCGTGGTATAATTTTTATAGTTTCTGACGTATATTTTTTATTGTTTTTCTATACTATATACATATTATTACAGAAATATTTTACTGGCAAGTGAAGATGGCAAAGTATTGAAAGATGACAACTAAGGAAAAGTGAACAAACCTACGACTGTAGTTATATGCATATTAATTTGAGTCTGCCCCTGTAGGGACGCAACATGCATATCTATAGCGTACGTTATGGATATGTAGGGGTCAATGGTTTTCCGTTCCATAATAGTGTTCTACAGATAGATCCGTTGTAAATGTGTATGCAAACCTATGTACATTACAAGTAATAGATGTCTACAGCTAGATATCATAATTTAAGATATTAATGTGTAAACATTAAAGTGATATGAATTACTGTATTTTATTTATTCACTCAATAGGGCTCACATCTTAACTAAAATGATACATTAGTGATATCGAACCCAGAACAAGTCGCGAGTGCCATTAAAAATATAACATGGCTACCAAAATATCGTAAGTCGTGCCAACGCCACCTTTGGAAGTTACGGCAGCAACGATATCGATGCACATCCCCTATAAGGCATAAAAGTGACAGCCAACAAGATTTAACAACGATATCGCAAGCATTCCAGCTCAGTTGGCGAAAATCGACGTCAGTCATTGGTAAATAGTCAAATTCTCTGAACTTTATCTTATGGGTTTTGATAAAAAATTAAGTATATCACACAAACTACAATATTGAATGCTAACTTAAAACAGTCCAAGCAGAAAAGGCTAATATCATAGAAAAACTTGCTGCAGTCTTTCATAAGCTTAGATATAACATCGCTTTATTAACTAACAAATCCGAGCATTATTTATCTTAATGGGCAATATGATCATATTGGAACATTATTCATTATTCAAAAGAGCTGAAAGATTGGCCGGAAAAAGTCATTGCTCTTTTAGATTTAATCACGTTTCCAATCATTATTCCAAATACAGACTCTGAAACCAGGAATTTAAAGAATTTACAACACTCGAATAAGCCGATCATGTTTTACATGTTATACTGAGAAATGCATGCGACGTGGCATATAGATATCCCAACATCGTATTATTCAGGTCTATGTTAATAGAAAAACCAAATATTACTTCATTTAAAACGACATTAGTATTTTAAAATGTGCATGAAAGATATCTTCGTAATATACTACACAAAGAAATGCTATACGTCGATGAGAAATTGACTGATTGAAAGATTTGTCCAAACTCAAGATATTAAGTAACAAGGCATGCTTAAAATGAAAAAGGGTTTATTTCCAAACGCATTACTTATGTTTAGTAGTCAAAATAAAAATCAGAATTACCATTCAGATATATAAATAAGAACAATTTCACAAAAACTTTGCAAGACAAAAAATTGCAGAACCTAAGAGAGACAACTATCATTGTAATGTATATGACATTAACCTACAATACACCATATCACTGTATATTACAATACTGTAATATTGAAATCCCAAGGAACTTGGTTTGCGACTGTTAATGTAAATAGAATTGTTGCTCATTTTTTTTATTTATGTATTATTTTGGCCCATTGCTGGACACATGACATGGTCAGTCATGAAGACCTAATGTCTTTCCCGGGCCACAATATTAGATTGATATTCACAATGCAGAGAGGCAGCAGTTATTTACCAATGAAGCTAAGAGCAAGAGAATGGGCAAATCGATGGCCCGGGGAAAATTGTACAAACACATGAGAGCAAGTTTGGAAAATGCAAATATTATAAAAGTAATTTGAAAATTGTTCATATATTTCGTATCATACTTGTGGTAACATGTATTGTAACCAGTTTTATGGAATAAATAAAAAAACATTGAATTTATTCTATTGAAAGACGCTGAGTCCAGGCGTACTGGTGTCTTGCACTTATTAAGTTACAAACGAGGAATTGTAGCTAGAGATGTACTCCGACAACATAAGATTCATCAACTCGACACACACAACATGACAACACACGATCAAGTATATGAATATAGGAACAGCAATCCATACAGGTTATTAGAGGT
>JACEII010000172.1:324878-382620 GCA_014332785.1 Antheraea mylitta | reverse complement strand
ACTGGATTTTTACACTTATTATACCTTATTATTTACCTTATACAAACAAGGAATTGTAGTTAGAGATGTACTACGACAACATAAGATCCATAAGAAAGTATGTGGGAATAGGAACGACAATTCATACAGATTATTAAAAGAATTAAGATTCTTTGGACCAATATGATTACACCCATAAAAAGATGAACCATAGTGATTCAGACGACCCATTTGTGACTGAAGGTCAGACTCTTGAAACATACTGTACATTTTGTAGGTGATAGAGCATCGCTGGGGCTGTGGCTGGTTTCGGCATGAATGGGTCGGCTCGTCCGGGTTGGTACCACCCTCTGACAAAAAATAGACGTGAAGCAACAGTGTTTGCATTGTTGTTTAATTTGATCAGTGAAAGCGCCAGAGGCCCACCTCCCTCCCTATCCCTTCCTTTTCCTCTTCCCTCTTCCCCTAACTCCCCAACACAGACTGGCAACGCATTTGCGACTCCCTGTGATGTTGCTGGTGTCTATAAACGGTGGTGATCACTTAACATTGAGTGACCAACCTGTTCGTTTGCCTCCTATGAGATAAAAAAAATACTGAATCCCAGTGGAGAATAATAAAAAGATTCTTTTACGAAGACAAATACAATCATCAAGAAAATTGTAGTGACATGTTAGTTAGACATGTATGTAATAGAGGGAATAAGGATTTATAAAATATTTTTGTTTCATTTCTATTATTGTTACGGACAGCTGAGCCTCGTAATGTTTATGATATAAGATACATAAAAATATCTTAGGTAGAGAAGGCATTATGACGTAAAAGTCTTGCGAGGCTTAACAACGTTAAGTATTATGAATAGTCATAATTTCTCATGTAAAGTTTTGTATGTTTGAATGTAGATAAGTAATTATGTTTGGAATATTAAAGAGTCTTAACGTCGTTTATTATAATGTCTTATGTAGTAATAAAGTTCTTATGTCGATTATATAATGTTCTCTGTAATATTAATAAGTATTATGTAGCTTAATGTCTCGTACATAGAATATCTCACGGTAAAACCGTATGTGTTAATAATATATAATGTTTATGTTAGTGTATCTTGAGTCATAACGTTGTGAGATGAGTAAATAATGTGTTCTTATGTATATTACTCAAGTAAATAGCCTTATGTAACGATTAAAATCGTTAACAATATTTGAATTTAACCGTCAAACCGATTATTCTTATTATTTGATGGAAATTGTACTGAACCACCACGTAAAATGTATCCACGATTCATGTAAACTGTAAATGTGTATGGTAAATGACGGTATCCTTAGGACATAAGTAATATACTAGTTGTAAGTATGTAATCGTGTACTTATATAAGAAAAACACGATTAAAGAAGTGTAAAAAGTATTCCTTATATAAAATATACAGTCCACTGAAGTTTCTGCTGCTGAAGTTTTATTGAACCCGGATAGGACCTTGACCTCAATAATTAATTTGAATCCATGTTAATGGAATATGTCCGCGATAAATCACAACGAGAAGTTGTTATCAATCAGTTACAGATTAATAGATTAGATCAGTTGCTTCAATACAATCTTGTGTGCACTTGCAAGTGAGGAAGTCAAGATTTTATGGAAGTCTGTATTTCTATTTTGTGAATAAGCTTAGATTAGGAACATGTTCTTCGTGGACCTAAGTCCCTAGATAAAACAAAGGAAAAAAATGTTCAATCGAAAACTCAACTCTGATACCCTGAATAGTTAGGTTGATACCAAAATAATGTTTTAAACTGCCTTATCAAATACAACTATATATATATATATGACGATCAATATAGGCGACCGTGTTACCACAAAGTAACAACCAAGTTGCAACACAATTCACCAATTAATTGTAACCATTGCGACACATCGGCCACCTGCAGCATCACGCGACAATTACGGAGAATTGGACTTTCGTCACCACCCGAGAATCGTGAGGCTCACCTCGTACATTGAATTGAATCGGAAACCACTCTCTTAGTTCAGACTTCGAACGATAGTGTCTTCTCTTAGGTTTAGTTACGGTGCTATCCGTTCCTACATCGAACAGTAGTTGCCTTTTAATGTTAAAATTAATAGAAGTGTATTCATTTCATATTAAATAATTCTTAATAAAAGTGTAATTTTCTCAATCTCGCGGACGCGCCCCACATAACTACCGAGTCAACAAATCAGAGTAATTTGAAAGGAGTTTGGTTATTCCCAGCAATAATGACCATCCTCTATTCATGTATAAACATTTTTTTTAACAAAAATTTTCAAAATATACAACATTACTAATGATTGTTAGAAGTGATATAACCTTAAAACTTTAATCAAGAATATCTCTGTAAATATGGCTTTCCATGGGAGTGGGAGGAGTAGAACAGAAGGTGGTCACCCCCTCCCACCTAATACAAAGATAGGAATTTCAAATTTAATCCCTACAGATACTTTTTTTCATTAACTAGACACATTGTAGACCTCCTTAGAAATTCATAATCAAATAAGACAAAATCAACAGAATTTATTTTAAATTATTTAACCAACAATACAAATTTACAAATCTTGTTAGAGAAAACAGATAATAAATTAACAATATTGAATACATCACATTCTAACAACTTAATAGTAAATATTAGTTATTTTAATAACTCAAGAGATACTTTATCCCAATCTGGCCCTGAGACGACAGCACTTCAAATTAGCATTCATTCAGAAAATATTGGACCGAAGAAACAACAAGGATCTCTATCAGGTTTAGCATATTTTTAAAAAATAGACAATAGTTACATTTCTTTTTGGCAGATGCATAGAGAGAATATTTATTTCCAGACATCGCCATCTTTCACATATCTACCCTATAATAAAAGCTTTTAGGTATCAAAGCCCACTTGACTTTGTGATTGAACTCACTATCCAGCGACAATAATGTATGCAAAGGAGGTACTTTTATAATACATATTGGGAGATGTAATGTTCAACAGAATTATATTTATCATTTTTAAGATTGACCAATCATAAAGATTTACTACATAGGCAATGTTTTTACGGTTACATAAATTGCATGTTACACTGAATATTATGTGCGCATCAGTGCAATTATATTGACATTATATTTCATTAATAATTAATTTGTGAATCGCAAAAAATACTCATTAAGGTTGTACTACAGCACTGTAACACAACCATAAAGGAATTACAGTTTATGAATAACTTTATTCCCACAAACGTGCATCCAAGAACTTAGGGCTAGGACTTGCACCCCTACAATATTATTTAAACAACACAAAACGCAATCAGTTCCATTTTTGCATTATTGTTTCTATCCAACCCTACAATGACAAAACAATTCAAAGACAAGACCCACAAATAGACATTAAAAAAAATAGTAGACTTAGCAATCCAAAGCATGTGTTAGTTCACATCTTTGTAAAACTATATGACAACGACCAACCATCCAGACCATACCGAGGTGAAGCCGTCAATAATTCCAACAAAGAATATGTATGTATTTAACAGAATAACAACATACACAAACTTTTTAGCTCAAAGAAATAACCATGATCGCTCAACAATAAACCACAAAGAGAAACAACCAAACAACAATAAGAACACTTACTTAGGAATACAATTTCAAAAGTTACATTTTATAAGTTCTCCAGAATTAATTACATTTTATTTTTTAAGATTGAACATAATGCCCCTATTTATGTTTTAGAGCTGTATTTTAGCTCCATGGCACAACGACCCAACTGAACAGTTCACAATTGTACAAGAAATTTAGATATATGGACACAATTTCATATATATCAGACCAAAAACGACCATCTTAATGCTTCAGGCACAAATTTACCTGTATTCTTTTTATTATAGTAATTAAAAATGTACATATATCAAGCGGAAAAAGCACTGCCAGATACATCTATACTTAAGATCAACAACGTAGAATGTTGTTAACAAATCAGTTTAATCAGTTATGAACGAAATACTGATGTAGCCAAAAAAAATTTTTCAAGTAAACAACACACTCAAGGTGAATGACAAAATGGAGGCTGCCCCTTTCTAGAACTTTCTATGGCATAGCAGCAACTCAATATTCATTTCCCTCAATCATTGTAATCCATAAAAATAGCACAATACTACATTATATAAAAAAAAAAAAAACAAAAATGTCGTCGAAAATACAAAATACACATGAACCTTAATATAAAACCACAATAACCACTCGATCGTATCAACTGCGAGCCAGACGATGACAACAGACGTTTTACAAAACCCAAATAAAAATCATAAAATGTACAGGACGTAAAGGCAGTGTTACCAACCCTACTGATTTAACAGCAGATTTGCTGTTTTCAATTAGCCTTCAGTGCCACCTATTACACTATGCAAATATTTTAGTACATAACTAGGTACTATATAATAAAACGCAACGACACTAAATGGCAATATCAACTTTTGTTGCGATTCGAGGGAATTCTCCAACTATATGATTGAGAGTATTATTTAAATGCACGGGGAAATCCTAGTGTATTAATGGCAGCTACAGGCTGAAACACTATTGTATTACGGTAGTCTTTCTTTCTAAAGATTTGTCTAAATAATATAACAGAACTGGATAAAGAATGCCGAATGTTAAGGAATGTCAATTTTTTTTTTGACCAAAACAAAATTTCTGATATTATCGACTTTCGGAAACATGTGCACGATTTGAAAATGGAGGCGGATCTCAAACATTTCTCACATTATGTGAATTAGTGAAGAAACTTTTGTGTCTACCACACAGTAGCGCCAATATAGAACGATTATTTACAGTTATAAATATTATGAAAACCAAATTACACGACAGAATATCGACTACAACTATTAAGTTTTTTATTATTACACACTTAATCTGAAACAACCAATTGCTACTCATTTGAAATCACGGAAAGGCACATGAAATTTAACAAATATATGTATGATTTTCAAAAAGAAATGAATGTGGAAAATTATTTTACTTTATTGTTTTTCTTATTACATATGTTGTTATTGTAAATATTAGACTGTATGTGAGTCCTAGTAACTAAGAAAATTGATTATTGTTTTAATTATATGAGGAAAGTATGAAATCTGCCTATTATACATACATACTGCTTTCTCCTGTTTTTTTATTAGCAAGCTCTTGTTTTTTGGTTTGTTAGGGCTGGCATCACTGCGTACAGGTACACGTATGAAATATAGTTTTATTTGTTAAGGTTATTAGACGTAAGTCTTTTAAGCCAAATGAAATAAATATACTCAGTGTTACTACAAAGGCCAATATAATTATAGCAAAAGTATATATAATTGAACGTCAGCATTTATTCACAAATGCTAAAACATATATAGCATACTAGTTATATCCGCGAGTTCGCCCACGTGGAACCTTACGTAAAAAAGAGTAAAAAATAAAATCATCTGAAGCAATTAAGTTCATTTACTTACTTTTATTTCGTACTCAGTTCGCTTCGTCATTAAAATTTCAATAACTTTTAATAAACTAAATCGATTTTAAAGAAACAAAAACTAAGTTTTAGTTGAAGATATGCTTTATAAGCATACTTTAGGAGCAACGCGTATCCAAATACATCGGCAAATAGACATTAAAAAATATGTTTTTTTTTTCGAACTGACTACGCTATTGATCCAGCAAGATCTTAACAGCTTCACCGGGCTATCATAAAATATGTATTAGTATATCATATTATTTGTGTAATACATATTGCACTATATCGAAATATTATAATGTATAATATTCTAGTATAGATATGTGACTGCCAATAATATTCAAAATTCAGCTAATGATTCTCAAATTGACATAGTAAACTGATTTTTGATTTTCTTTATTTTTGATGTTAGATTTCAACCATCTTAGCGTAATAACAATTCACTTCTTTAGTATCAACTTTCACAGATTAATCTAGTTAGAGTTATGCCAAAATTAACATTATCAAATTATTGAAGTGTAACTTCATTTTGAACGTTGTGAAATGGATTTTCTGAAACGAAAACTAGACAGCTATAAATATGTATATAAGTTTTAGGATGTAAGAGAATTAGATAATAGATTCTTAATGTACTCGAAGTATATAAAAAGAGCGGGAACCACAGAGAGAAACGTTAAAATTTATAACACATTATTTTCTATTAGATTGTTGTGACTAAAAATCAGTTTAAATTTTTTTTATGTGATGTGTATTGTTCAAATTGTTAAAATATATTAATATACTATAAAATAATGTCAAAAACGAATGTTTACTACTTCAATAGTATAGTCATCTTATTCTCTTAAAAATCAATCTGACTACTAAGTTTCATTTCTAACCCGTGTAAAATCACACTCGAAATTTTATCTGTAAGATATATTCCTATTTAAATGCTTAATATCTGATTAAATGAAATGCAACATCGGATACTTCAAAATTTCTTGTTAATATATATCACCTTACATTTATCTTAAAACGATTTTTGAACAAGAAATTTTAACAAAAATCTTTCTATATAATATTGGAACAAAATGCCTTTTTTAACTCGTAATGTGTTCCCTAACTTTACAATTTAGTATCTACTGCGCACTTATAAAACAAGACACTGGCAGATGCGTCAGCCATGCCTTGCCATAACCATGAAAAAAAAGTTATTATGATTTGGTTTTTATAGTTTCTATATTTTGATATTGTCTGTATAAATAGAAGATTTTCTAAAATTCGAAGAAGGTTGAAGTTGTCGGGAAAAAGCGCGGGAAGCATAAAGTTTGGTGTTTCGTTTTCTATTTGAAATTTTAATTTTTTTAATTTTGATAAGGTTTTCATTAGTTTGTATATATTTTAGATAATTTATAGTTTATTACTTATCTAATTAGTGTATATTTGTACTTTATAGGTAAGTTTTTTTAAACATTGTAAAATAGTTTAGAACCTGTAGTACATAGGGTGAATCAGGGATTGGAGGAGCCCCCACACTTTGTTCCTCCAGCAAGTAACTATGTAACAATAACCTCTGAATCTGGTATGGATACAGAGGGGTCACAAAGTCAGTCCAAAAATCGCAAAAGAATTCGGATTCATAAGGTATGCAAAAATTGCAATAAAAAAGTTAGAAAGACTAATAACAAGTGTACATTTGTCAGAATTGGTCGAACTTCCTATCAATCCACAGATTTGTCTCCCTTTTTAATTCATGTGCAAATAAATTGCTGACCATTTAGTGAAAAATCGGTTAGAATGGTTAGTTGAATCTAAACAATTATTGGGGAACAGTCAATTTGGATTTAGAAAAGGTAAGAGTACAATCATTGCCATTTTGACAACAGATATTCGGCTTTCATTTTCTGAAAATAACTTTTTAATCGCTACCTTTTTGGATATTAATGCTGCATATGATAATGTTGAATTACCTATTTTGCTACAAAAACTTCAAAGACTTCACATTCCTTTTAATATTTCAAAATTCATGATAAAAATGTTGTCAGGTAGAACAATAACTTTGCAAAGTGACAGCAGAGGAGACAGTCGAACATTATGGAGCAAGGATCTGTGTTGAGTCCTCTTTTATATAATATTTGTACTTATGATTTAGAATTTTCTCTTGGTCTGAATGTAAATGTTCTTCAGTATGCAGATGACCTTCTTTATTGATCTGATAGATCTGCTGAAAATGCATCAAATCGTCTAAGTAACTCATTAACATATCTAAAATTATGGTTGAACGATAATGGTCTATCATTATCTCCTTCAAAAAGTTCAGTTATTATATTTTCAAGACCAAGTATATCTCCTTCACTACAAGTTGTATATGATGGTTCTTCTATCCCGTTAAAAGGTGAAGTAAAATTCTTGGGTGTAATTTTAGATAGTAAACTGTCTGGTATTCAACACTGCCAATATATAGTGAATAAGTGTGAACGCCTTATAAATATGTTAAGATGCTTATCTGGTGTGTGGTGGGGTGCACACCCATTCTCACTTAAGCTTATTTATAAAGCTTTAATTTGAAGTTTACTTGATTATGGTTCGTTTTTATTAGAACCGGGTAACATAACAGCATTCAAAAAATTGTCCTGCATACAATCAGAAGCTTTGAGAATAGTGTCCGGTGCAATGAAATCTAGTCCTTTAAATGCACTACAAGTAGAATGTAGTGATCCGCCATTATTTTTAAGACGTCAATATCTTTCTGATAGGTATTTCTTTAATATTTTACAATTTTCCAACCATCCAATAATTCCTAAAATAGAATCATTGTTAAAGTATACTAACAAATCATCTTTCTGGAAGTATAAATCTTTACCTACATTAGT
Source organism: Antheraea mylitta (assembly GCA_014332785.1). Lineage (NCBI taxonomy): Eukaryota > Metazoa > Arthropoda > Insecta > Lepidoptera > Saturniidae > Antheraea > Antheraea mylitta. The sequence goes on along the minus strand of JACEII010000172.1, from coordinate 374,303 downwards.
TCAAAGTTTTCTAAAATATAAATCACTTTCTGCACCTCTTTATAGTTTAGATGTTTTGCCGGTATATAATACTAATTATAATGCCCTGTTTGTTTAACCGGATATTGTGTATAATACTCATACATTTGAGGATTCGTCTGAATCCAAAATTATTTTCCAGGTAATGATAGAAGATGAAAATTGGCAACATTACCACCATATTTATAGTGATGCGTCCAAGTACTCGCATGATAGTTTTGTTGGGTTCGGAGTATATCACTCACAATATAATATTATTCAGAAAATTGAACTTCCTTGTGAATCGAGCGTGTTTAGCGGGAATGCTTTGTTTGAATGCTTAAAGCAATTGAACATGTTTTGTTAATGAAACTTAATAAAACTGTTATTTTTTCAGACAGTCTTAGTGCTCTACAGGTATTGAATAAACTTCCATTCAAATTAAGATGCAGTAATTCTATTATTCTTGACATCTGCAAATTGTTACATACTTGTTGTATTAGGAATTATAAAGTAGTTTTTGCTTGGATTCCAAGTCACACGAGAATTTATGGTAATGAAGAGCAGATCAATTAGCTAAAGATGCTGTGGAATGTGGAGACCATTATCCTTTTAAAATTTATCATCATGATCTTGTTGCTTTATCTGGTGTTCACCTCAAGAAGGCTTGGAATGAGTACTGGTCGAGTTCTGCAAGATCCAAAGGAAAATTTTATTTTAGTATTCAGCCAAGTATTAGTTTAAAACCTACATGGATATTTAAAGCTGGATTTGATAACATTGTAACTACTATTTTAATTCGTATGAGATTAGGCCATATATGTACTCCTTTTCACCTTGCTAAACTTCGTATTGTAGAAAGTGCATCCTGTGTCTGTGGATTTAGTGAAGGGGATCTTAACCATATTTTCTTCTCTTGTCCTTTAAATAAATTTGCTAATTTCTTTCTTTTTTTTTCGAAATGACTACGCTATTGGCCCAGCAAGGTCTTAACAGCTTCACCGGACTACTCTAAGGCGAGCGCTTAAGGCACTCAGCCGATTTTATTTTGGCAACCAGCTCAAGGGTGCACGGCACACCTCGGCTTGGCTGTTGCCTGTTCATTGCAAAATTGCGACCTATCTTAGCTAACCTAGCTAACTATTCATATATGTATGAGTTGTTGAAACGTATATGTGTACCAAGCATACACGCCTCAAAGACTCCTCCATATATTTATTATCGGGAAATTGAGAGTTTTTCAGTTCGATAAGGGAAAAAAAAGTAAACCCTTCCCCTTTCATGTGTAAGCGTGTAGGCGTGCACGTGTGCGGGGGTGATCGTGTAGTGTTGTAGCGGTGATGTATATTTGTGTGTCACCGTATCGCGCAAGCAACGCACTTAAGGGCTCCCTACCGAGGGATCGAACCTATGCTTGAGCCGCTGTCGTGGGAGGCCTAATCGGGTGTGCGGGAGTGAAATTAATCCCCAGACCACGGCGGCGTGATCTGTGGTTATGCGGGCGTGGGCGTGAACACGCTCTGTTTCGAGGGACAGGCTAGTACTGATCGTTCGCTGACGTGATTGAATCAGGAGGGTCGGTAAAAATGTGTCGCGGACGTCTTTATAACGCGCAGCGTTATGTACGGGTTCATAGTTTGCGGTGGATACCACTAACGGCCTGGGATGATTCGCGGCTTTTTCAAAATAACTAATCGTAAGTGATTTTACGTACGCCCAGATAGAAGGGATCTCTAGGTGTCTATGGAGATCGACTCTCCGGATGTACCACGGGGCACCGGTCACTTTACGTAAAACACGATTTTGGAGAACCTGCAGCTTATCAAAGTTATCTTTGGACATATGCGCGAAAACGGGGCAGCTATATGTCATCACGGGACGGATACACGTCTTATACAAAGTGAGCTTGTGTCTGAGGGACATCATACTCTTATGACAAAGCAACGGATGGAGGCGACCCAAGACCATAGCGGCTTTGTATCGCACTCTGTCTAGTAATTTCTTTCATTCTTTGAGATCCTTACACGTTCTTTTTCCTATATCTATAGTATCACTATTGATCTCCAATGATTATAATATATATAAAACTATAGCTTGCTTTATTTCAGAAAATAATATTATAATTTAGTATTTTCACATGTATTTAAAATTAATGTTATATAAATATGTAAGAATTATTTTGTGTATGTGTTTATAAAATGTGTGTATATATGTACTTTTAAAATCCTTATCCAATTAACAAATTCAAATATTTTTAATTGTGAATTAAAATAACTTCCTACGTTTTAATAATCTTATGTTACTTAAAAACATTGTGTGAATTGTATTACAATGTTCATTGAAACAAAACATTGACACTGGCAAATGCTTCTGCGGAGCCAAAACAAGAAAAAGAAGAAGATTTTTGCAAGAAGGGCAAGGTTCAGGGAAGGTTTTAAAGAGGTAAAAGGTACAAATACGATGTACAAGAATGTAAATCTAATGTATATGTACTTTTTGATTTTTGTTAAAAAAAATTGTATCATGTGTCTAGAAATAAGTAATCAAATAAATTTTAATCATTTATAGAAATATCTGTTTGTTTGACTGATATTTTTTACATTTAATTTATTCCATAGACACATAGTTAAGGGGCATCGACTTCTTGGACTTATAAAAGAGGTTTGCATTAGAAATTCGCATCACGAATTTTGGGTGTTATTAAGGGTTGTTTTTATACGGGTAGATTCCCCCTTTCAAAAGACACCCCTCATCCCGCTGAGACGTAGTTTTTTTATATGTTTTAGATGTTACGTGCAATGGAACGTGATTTTTCCTTCAAGAGGCGCATTTTTAAGGTTTATATTACTACTAGCCTCTGCCTGCGATTTTGTTCGCGTGGTATAGTAGCTTTGGGCTAATGCTAACACGCAACACGATCTCTTCAGGGAAAATACCCTGATTTTGGAACATTCTACGTTGGTGCTCCGCTCCTATTGGTCTTAGCGTGATGGTATATAGCCTATAACGATCCTCAATAAATGAACTATATAACACTGAAAGAATTTTACCAGTAATTCCTGAGATTACTTACAATGTCACAGACTCACAAACTTTACCTCTTTATAATATTAGTATATATAATTTTTTTTTTAATCAACTTCAAAAAAATGAAGAGGTTCTCAATTCGACTGTATATTTTTTAATACTTATTTATTGTTGTTTTCTGATTTTTCACTATTATTTTAGAAAAAAAAACATAAAATCAAATATACATTATTTGTATAACAAAGAGATGTGTTTTTTCTTTTATTTCTACTATGTTTAATCCAAAATTCAATTTCCTCAATCGTAGAAACAAAACTATACTATAATTATAAAGAGGTAAAGTTTGTGATGTTGTGACGTTGTAGGGGGTAATCTCAGGAACTGGTCCGATTTGAATAATACTTTCAGTGTTATATAGCTCATTATTCGAGAATGGTTATAGGCTATATACCATCACGCTAAGACCAATAGGAGCGGAGCACAGATAAAAAATGTTTCAAAATCAGGATGTTTTTTCCTTTTGAGAACTGCTGCGTGTTAGTGTATCTATTCCACGCGAACGAAGTCGCGGGCAGATGCTAGTTTATTATGTGAGTCACACATTTGGTACTTATTAATTTGGTATTGACTAGTTTGTCCTTAATTATTTCTTTCTGTTGCAGGTTATGGCAGCGACTAATTACGGCGAAAACAAGAAGCTGTGGGAAGTAGGAAGAATAGCAATAACTTTTTAAGAATATAAGTTGATTTTAAATAAAGTGTTTTCCAATTAATTATTGCCTAATTTATTTATTTTAATTTTAGATCCATCTAATGGCCAGGCTTATAACTAGTAGAAAATAAGTTTAGTATTGATATTTGTGACTAAGAACGTAGTTCTATTATTGTTTGACAGATGGTAGTGTAGACAACTTTTAATTATGAGTAGTTCTGTATGAAATAATTATCTAATTTTCTCCAGTACTTAAGTCGCATCTTCATTATAACTACAATAACTTTTGATAGAGTGAGCCGATTTTAATAAAACTAGGTCTAAAAGTTACTCAAGGATTTCTTGTTTTTTGTTCTCGAACTGTCTACGCTATTGACCTAGCAAGGTCTTAACAGCTTTACCGTACTACTAAGACGAGCGCTTAGGCACTCAGCCGATTTGGGATGTTTGGGCGACCAACTCAAGGGTGCACGGCACACCTCGGCTTGGGCTATTTTCTGCAAAAATCGCGACCTATCTGAGCTAAGCTAAGCTAAATATTCATACTTATATAAATTTTTCGAACATATATGTCTACCAAGCATAAATACCTCAACAACTCTTATATGTATTTTGTGTCGGATAATTTTGCTAAACTATTTCAGTTCGATAAGGGAAAAAATAAGACTTCGACTTTCATGTGTAAATATGTCTGCGTGCACATGTGTAATTATGTTGCAGTGTTGTGTGTGTCTTGTAAAATTTTTTGTCAATGTTTCGCGCGAGCAGCGCACTCAAGAGTACCCGCCGAGGGGAGCCTAGTCTGGTGTGCAGGAGAGAAATTTACCCCCAGACCACGGCGGCGTGATCTGTAGTTACGCGGGCGTGGGCGTGAGCACGCTCTGTTTGGAGAGATAGGCTGGTACTGATCGTTCGCTGCCGTGATTTCATCGGGAGGGTCGGTAAAAATATGTCGCGGACGTCTTTTATGACGCACGGTTTTCGGTACGGGTTCGTATTGTGCGGTGGATACCAATAACGGACTGGGATGATTCAGGACTTTTTCAAAATAACTAATCATAAGTGATGTGACTTAAACTCATATAGATGGCGTGTCTAGGTCCCTATGGAGGTCGACTCTCCGTTTTATCGTGAATGCAGTTTAGCAGTGATGCGTATTAAAACAAACAGACAGACATCTCTAAAAATATATTCTAATGCTTATTTTTAAACACTTGCAATATTTTTTTTTTTTTCACAAAAATGTAGAAAATACAGACACGTTAGATTTTCATTCTTGTTATATATCTCTAGTGAGCCCGGCGGATGTTGTCCCACCCTGATAATAAAAAAAAAACATCGACAAATTATATACCAAAGAATCTCATGAATCACTTTATCTATTGGTAAAAACCGCATGAAAATCCGTTTAGTAGTTTTTGATTTTATCGCGAACAGACAGACAGACATGGCAGAGGGGCTTTATTTTATAATCTATACATATAATAAAGATGAAGAGTCTGTATGCAACAGCGACATAAATTTTTTTCTCTAATTGGGTTTGAAAGAATACACGCTACTGATAACAAAAATGCAATTTTTAAAATTTTTGACGGTCTGTCTGTCTCTCAGTCTGTTTGTTCCGGGTAATCTCCGAAACGGCTGGACCGATTTTGACGGGAATTTCACTAGCTAGAACTTCAGCAAGTTAGCGGACCATAACAAGTAATTTAGTATATTTTAATTTAGACTAGCTGTTAACTGTGGCTTCGCCCGCAGTACTATGTCTAAAACGTTTAAACTGATCTTCAAGAAATGTTTATTGGCAGATAGCTGATTTTTTAAAAAGTAATTCAAGCAATTTTAGTTTATACTAGCTGGTAACAGTGGTTTCGCTCGCAATACTATCTCAAAACGGTTTAAAAGATCTTTACGAGACTTTCACTGACAAATAACTGACTTTATAAAAATAATTTGGGCAATTTTATTTTATACTAACTATTAACCGTGGTTTCGCCCGCAGTGCTATCTCCGTAACGGTTAGACCAATCTTTACGAGACTTTTTTCTGGCAGAAAGCTGAATTTATAAAAGTAATTTAGGTAATTTTTGTTTATAGCTGTTAACCGTGTTTTCGCCCATAAAACTTTCTCCAAAACTGTTAGACAGATTTTCACGGGGCTTTCATTGGTAGACAGCGAACCTTATAAATACTAATTGAGGTTATTTTATTTTAGACTAGCTGTTACCCACGACTTCGCCCGTATGAAATTTAGCAAAAATATGTTGTTTACTGTAAACATGTGCGTATTTACCGCGCTTTAGTATGTACAATTTTATAACTTGATTTATATATATGCCAGATTCAAGGCGTCACCACATTCATTGTTTACAATTTAATATAATAATAATTATTAGTAATTTTGCTGATAGAAGAGGTATTTCTAATAAGATATTAGACCATAACCTTATTGGCAATATTGGCACATTATATCATTATCTATTTTTAAGTAATTTTTTCATTAGTTCTTTGTACAGTGTAAGTGAGCACTGAGGTAGTTATGTTTGGTTTAAACAAAAATAGCTGAGATGGAAATCGATTGCTTCGAAAATCCGTATAACCCCAGTTCGATTCCGAGTGACAGCAGAAGAGATATTTTTCACCCGATTAGGCCTCCCACGGCAGCGGCACAAGCCTAGGTTTGATCCCGCTGTAGGGACCTTTGAGTGCGTTGCTTGCGCGATACGGTGACACACAAATATATATCACTGCTACAACACTACACGATCACCCCCACACACGTGCACGCCTACACGCTTACACGTGAAAGTGGAAGGGTTTACGTTTTTTTCCCTTATCGAACTGAAAAACTCTCAATTTTCCGATAATAAATACATGGAGGAGTTGTTGAGGCGTGTATGCTTGGTACACATATACGTTTCAACAACTCATACATATATGAATAGTTAGCTAGGTTAGCTAAGATAGGTCGCGATTCTGCATGCAGCAGGCAACAGCCAAGCCGAGGTGTGCCGCGCACCCTTGAGCTGGTTGCCAAAATGCAATCGGCTGAGTGCCTTAAGCGCTCGCCTTGGTAGTCCGGTGAAGCTGTTAAGACCTTGCCGGGTCAATAGCGTAGTCATTTCGAAAAAAAAAATGGTTGGTTGATGTAACAAATATGTTGGCTATGATAATCCTCATTAATTACACAGTTAGTATCTATATATCTAATGTACACGTTACATGTTACTGTCAGTAGTGTGTGTGTCGTACTTACAATAGTTTTTAAAAGAACATGTTTATAATTGTACATAGTTTCATAATGTAATAATTCTTTAATACAATTTTAAAAGAGGCGTGCCGTGCTGCGGGTACAGCTAGTATGTATATAAAATGATAGACTAATATACTTTTGTGCGCATGTCACTCATAAACGACTACATATACTTCGATAGATTTGTTAGACATATCTTTGTTGAAATGTAGACCATATTAGTTTGTGTGGATCTTAAATGGTTATGGTACTGAACAGTCCAGGGATTAATATTGGATTTTTTTCATGTCCCTGAAGGGAAACGAACGGACGGGTCATCTGATGTTAAGTGATTAGCCATCCATAGACACTTGCAACACCAGGGGAGTCGCAAGTACGTTGCCAGCCAGTGTTTGGAAGGAAAAGTTCTCACTGACCGAACGAAACGCAACAATGCAAGCACTATTACTTTACATCGGTTTTCTGTGTGCCGGATGATATTACCCCGGTCGAGCTGACCCATTCATGCTGAAACCAGTAATAGCTTCAATGTGGCCATACCACCTACCAATCTATCAAGAACCTACAATATTTTTTTTTAATTGTAGCACGGCAAAGTAACTGCACTATGCCCGATGGTAAGCACAGTACAATCCAAAAATAATAGCGACCACCGATTGACACACTGTCCATCGCCGGTCGCCACTATCATGCCGGCCTGTAATATTTATAAACACTTAATACTCGTTCAGCTATGTGTATCTTCTTGCCGTGAAGTGGGGCAAGCGGTGTGCTGCTCGTGTTTTTTGTTCTATATATAAAATATATTTTTAGGATAATAAGCGTCCTAGGCGAAGTCGCAAATATTAGTTACTCATAAACACACAAATAGATGCTTGCTTTTGTAACAACTATCAGGTAATTTATAATAATTATATTTATAAATCTTTTGTATAATTGTAATTTTCAATAAATAATACAATAAAGTAAGATCATTTCATTAGTTAAATGTTGTTTTTAATCTTCACCGTACTAAATCTAAGTAACGGTTTCTATTGTTACTATGTTATGTAATTAACTAATCAATGAACACGAAAACATATCAAGCAAATAACAACAAGACAATAAACATAACCTTAATTGCTTTAGTCTTCATAAAAGAGTTTGGTAAAATAGGTTTAATATTAGTTATATTAAAAGTTCCGCTGGAGTAAGGAGTTAGCGTAGAATATGGTGTCGTTAGTTCTGTTAACAACTGAGGAGGTGCTGCAAATGAACCAGTTCTGGTATCGCCTGGACACGGCCTGGGTGACAGAAGAAATGGAACCGTTCGAAGACGTAAAACCAGAGCATTTGTTCGTCAAACCACTCTCAAGGGACACGTATTACGCCAAGAACCCCGACATACCGCGTAGTGAATCTGAAGATGAGAACTCACTCACATTGAACAGCTTTAAGAAGAAACATTGCGAGTGGAAATCAAGGGCTTGTGTTAGGAGATATGACGCACGGAGGCGTAAAGTATACAGCTCTACAAGTAACCTGAAAACGGTTGGAGGTTACGATACGATTAACAGTACGTCGAGAAGAGTGAAGTCTTTAGCGGAACTGAATACAATGGAACGTGGTTTCGTAGTTCGAGACGATAGCAAAGTTGAAAAATTCTTTCAGCGCTTACTTGAAAGTGTACCGTCGCCGCCATTGGAAAAATTACAAGATACCAGTGAACACAACTCATCGATTAATGACTCAGATGACAGTTTCCTCAGTTACGATGTACCTGATTATGCTGACTTTGAAAATGAGAAGATCTTGCAGAGAAATGTCCCACTTACAACTTCGACAAGGAAGAGGGATTACGGAAACGCTACAAGTCAAACTAATTTGTAAAGAACTGTGTATAGATAAGGTTAAGATTGCTATCTGTTAAAATTGTATGTCTATAATCTGTATTGTATAATCAGTCTGTAGTAAACTATAGACAGATACAAGTCATCTGTTTTGGAGTTTTTGGCGGGATTTTAGTCTGTCATGTAGTGGATTTTATATTTTATTCATAATCTTGTGCTATTGGACTCTATATTTTGTAAATTTGGTGGAGTTTTACGTAATCTAGTTAGTTTATTGTGCATAAGTGAAGTGAATAGAAAATAATACCATGGAGGATGAAATTCTGAGATGCCACAAAAACTCCCTAGCAGGTTCTAACAAGGGATCCACCATCTTATTAGAATATTGACTTACACGACGCAATATTGAAGTGATTGCACGACGCTTGTAATATTATCGACTACGTACGTACTAAACTGGGGTTACATGGATTTTTGACAGCACCGGCGAAATTTACCTTTATATTCTAGCTATATTTTTTCATTGCTTGAAACCTCAAATTCTATTAATAAAAATCTAGCTAGATCGAGTTATCATTCCTGAAACTACCTACATACTAATGGCTACTCAGTTATTCGCTATTTTTCATGATCTGTAATTATATAAACATAAAAAAATCTATGTGTAAATGAAAATTGAAATTAATTATAACTTTGTAACAAAAAACATATGGTCTATGCTCTGAAATTCTAAGTAAACACGCGCGAGCTACCTGGCTGACGGTAAACGTTGCATTTCTTTATGCATGTCGCACCTTTACAGAAGAAAATATTGATTTTCAAACAACTTTTGTTTAAAATTTTAATTTCTTACTAACTTTGAAACCCTATTAAAACATGAAATTATTATTGCCAGATTTTTTTTTTTATTGACAATAATGCGCCTCATCCTATTTTTTGTAAATAAAAAGAAAAGTAATTTCAAACTATGTTGAAATAACCGTAATTTTATTACTATTTTATTTAGACGTTTAAAATAAGTACAAATTTAATCTTCCAGACATTGATTCGTTATTTACTCAATAGTAAGACCGATTTATTGCTACTAGCTGTGATAAATTCATATTTAGTAGTGTTTAAAATTTATTGGAAAAAAAAATCCTAAAATTATTTATAAAACAAAATTTTGACCTTTAAAGGTTCGATGTACATTAAAAAACACAACGTTAATCGGCTACCTGGCCCCCTAAATCCTGATTGGAATAAGGGCATAAAGGAACATATATTCAAGGTTCAGCTTTTCTAAAATTCAAATCCTTTCAACGCTGCTTGCTCTTGTACTAAGGTGTAGCAAAAAAGTCTAGTTACATTAACTACAAATGTTTGTCTCTCGTTATTCTTGATAACTCCTTGCGTTTTATTCAACTGATTCATAAATTCGCATAGAAACGTCAGTTCGCCATAGCGCAATCGTACTTTATATGGGTTTTGGTGCACCAACGGAGAATTTCGATTCGAATCCCACTGGTTGCCCTTTTTATTTTTTTTAAAGAAGCATAGGCTGATGAAATATAGCTTAAATTTTTAGCTAATGTTACTGTTATATGTAACACAAAGAAAAGTTATCAAAATCCGTCAAGAATTCCATGAACTACAAATTTTTAACTTTCGTCCGTTATACTGGAGAACCCCTTATGTATAATGAGACGAAAAGTTTTCTCGATGTAACCTTGTAATATTAGTTATCACTGTGTCAAGTTTCGTCAAAATGGGTTCAGTAATTTCAGAGTAATACGTATTCAGATTCTAGACTTTAATCCGTTATACTGATAAACGCCTTGCGTTTTTTGTAATATAAAGTATCTTAGATGTAATCTAGTTATATTAATTATCACTGTGTCAAATTTCGTCAAAATTGGTTCAGCACTTTCAGAGTGATACGTGTTCACAGGGAAAGACAGTCAGACAGACAGACAAAAATATTAAAAAGATTATTTTTGGCTTCTATATCGATAACATAGTCTACCCTGATTAAAATTTTCAAAAAAATATTTAATGTACAGATTTAGCCTTCTTACAGTTTTATTATAGTATAGATAGAAGACGATATATATAATGACGTATATACAAATTCTATTTCGAGATGAGCTCTCATTATTTGCTCGTGTTTTTAATTGGATTTTCCTGTTTTGAGTGTATGCGGTTAGTTTGAAACATTGTGAAAAACAAACATGATGTAATCCAGTAAAATAGAATAAATATAACGATTTTTTTTTAACTTTATTTTTGGCAATCAACCGTTCAGATTATTACTGCCATTGTCACGTAGTCAATAATATTAAAAGCGTCGTACGATCATTTCAATATTAAGCGTCGTGTGAATCAATATTCTAACAAGATGGTGGCTCCCTTGTTAGAACCTGCTAGGGAGCTTTTGTGGCATCTCAGAATTGCATGCTCCGTGGTATTATTTTCCATTCACTTCACTTATGGACAATAAACTAACCATATTACATAAAACTCCACAAACTTTATACAATATAGAGTCAAGTAACACAAGATTATGAATAAAATATAAAATCCACTACATGACAGACTGAAATCCCGGCAAAAACTCTAACGAATATTATAAATGCGACCGTGTGTTTGTTTGGTTGTTACAATTTCACGTCTGAAGAACATAACTGATTATTATGTAATCTATACTAATATTATAAAGAGGTAGTTTGTGGCGTTGTAGGAGGTAATCTCAAGAATTACTTGTCCGATTTGAATAATTCAATGTTATATAGCTCATTTATCGAGGATGGTTATAGGCTATATATCATCACGCTAAGGCCAATAGGAGCGGAGCACCAATAAAGAATGTTTTAAAATCAAGGTTTTTTCCCTCTTGAGAGTTTCCGCTGCGTGTTAGCGTTAGCGCAAAATATCGACACGCGAACGAAATCGCGGGCAGAGGCTAGTTTTATGTAAACGTTGTCAGGGCTGTAGAGAAGGACGCAGTCTATCTTTTATTTACAAAAATGCTACTGTCCTCGAGAGATGATTCAATCTACAGTATTGCAAAGGAAGCCATGATGAAAAGTTTGTTTAAAATTGCTTTTTTTTTCTTCGAAATGAAAACGCTGTTGACCTGGAAAGGTCTTTACAGTTTCACCGAACTATTGAGGCGAGCGCTGAAGGCACTCAGCCGATTTGGGATGTTTGGGCGACTAACTCAAGGGTGCACGGCTCACCTCGGCTTGGGCTGTCACCTGTTTTGTGCACAAAACGCGACCTATCTGAGCTAACCTAAGCTAAACTATCTAGATATACGTATATGAGTCATTGAAATATGCATGTGTACCAAGCATGCGTGCCTCAACAACTCCTATATGTATTTTGTGTCGGAAAAATTACTCTAAACTATATAGGGTAGGGAAAAATAAAGGTAGAACTCTTTGTCGTTTATTTCTCTGAAGATGAAAAACAGCGTGTAAGCGTGTAGGCGTGCACGTGTGTATAGGTGATGTTGTAGCAGTGATGTAAGGTTTTGTATCACTGTTTCTCATGAGCAGCGTACTCAAGGGCTCCTTGCCGATGGAACGGACCTAGGCTTGAGTCGCTGCTGAGGGGGGCCTTATCTGGTAAGAGTTGAAAATGTCTTCTGCTAGATAGCGCACTCTTTTGAATGAGTTGATTCTTCGAAAAATGATATCAGAACGTATTTGTAGATCGTTCAATGGTCTACGAATATATTTTATGCAAATTGCAGGGCAATTTATGGTTCTTTGGTTACCAGAAGGCATATAAATAATAAACTATTTCTGCCTGTATAATTCTTATGGGACATCGAAAAATACGATGCGGACAATATTAATATTAAGAGTTCATACTTTCGGAGCCCTACTTTGGTATCGAAACGAAACTTTTAAGCCTGGTTCAGAGCGAAATTAAAAGGTTTTTTTTTAAACGCTCTAAAATGTATCGTTTATATTCTTCTGTACGTGTGTATGTCACTGAACTCTTCCTAAACGGCTGGACCGATTTTGATGAAATTTTGTGTGTATGTTCCAGTAGATCCGACAAGGGTTTAGATTCAATTGGACCCGGTAGGTGGCGTTGCGGTTTAATTTAAGTTTTTTATTTATGACGAAGGCAGGACAGTGTCCTCCGGCTCGCTAGTATATATACATAAAATTGACAATAGATGTGTTCGATGCATTATTTAAATTAAACTTTTTTTTTTCTCGAACTGACTACGCTATTGACCTAGCAAGGTCTCAACAGCTTCACCGGACTACAGATTAAGCAACAAGTTATATGACGTATGTATTATTTTAAGAATAGTTTATTTAATGATTTTTAAGTGTTTCAAATATATATTATTTGACCATTGATATTTATCCTTGTGTTAACGAATTGTAAATTACTCTGTTCTTTGAGTAACAGTAGCGAGATAGATGTACTAGAATTAATCAACAATGAACACAACTATATTCGAACTAAACGGTATTGTGTTAGTTAAGGAAAATAATTAACCGTAAAAATAAAATCATATAAATATAACTCAGGGAAGGAGCGTGACATTTACTCATCGGCTTTGTTTTAGTGACAACGAATAGTATTCATAATATTAGCGTGTAATATGAATTCAATTATTTTTTGTCTCTTGGCTCTGTGCTTCGTTCAAATGTCCCTGGAGAATCACAAGTTTGTATTTGGAGGTGCGGACGCGGTTTCGGTCGGGTTGCAACATCAACATCATTGCCCGATTGGTTACGTTTACGAGCCTTCTAGGAGAGTCTGTATTCCGGATTACGAGGATTACTAGAAGTTTTCAATTACCATAAGATCGTTTATTTGTGTCTTGCTTTTTTAAACTATATTAATATGCTGTTATTGTAATAAAAATATGCCTGTACGAAAGATTTTGTTTGATTAGTCATTCCGATCCACATGTTAAATTATATAGTACTAGCCTCTGTCCGCAACTTCGTTCGCGTGGAATAGCTAATTTCGGCTAACGCCAACACGCAGAGGAAGCTGTCAAGAGGAAAAAGAACCCCAATTTTGAGATATCTTTCATTGGTGCATCGCTTCTATTGATCTTAGCGTGATGATATATGGCCATAAATGAGCTATATAACACTAAAATAATTTTTCGAATCCAACTAGTAGTTCCTGAGATTACCCCCTACAACGTCACAAACTCACAATCTTTACCTCTTTATAATAATAGATTTTTACCTATGAATCTGCTGTTTCAAAGTACTGGCCATTTCAAATCAAAATAATTTTTGTTTGGCTAAGAATTCTAATTTGAAATTAATTTTATCTTAGAAACATGGAATTCTTTTTCCAATATTAGTCATTTGTTTATTGTTTAGTGTTACATTTTCATCGCATTTCAATATTTTTTGTCATCACGGATACGTTAAAAATTCGAGTAATTATTGAATATGAGTACCGTCGTGGCAGCAACGCGGCACAAGCGGCACGCAACATCAACGACGTTTACGGAGCTAACACTACAAACAAACGCACCACCTGTTATTGGTTTGCTCGCTTCCGTTCTGGGAATTTCAACCTGAAAAATGAACCTCGCAGTCGTCCGATGACTTTGTTCGACAATGACGAATTAAAGGCGATTGTGGAAGCTGATGATACACAATCTACAGCTGAATTAGCAGCTTTCGACGTTAGCATCAAAACAATATCGGTCCATTTGCGTCAAATTGGCAAGTTAAAAAAGCTTGACAAATGGGTGCCCCACGAACTCAGTGATCGCCAGCGCGGAGTACGCGTCGATACGTGCCTTAACACTGCTTAACAGAGACACAGATTAAGGAATTTTGAATCGCATAGTTACCTGCGATGAAAAATAGATTCTAATTGATAACCGCAAGCGCTCAATAAGTTGGTTGGATCCTGGTCCAGCACCTAAACAATACCCTAAACGAAAAGTTACCCCTAGAAAAGTGATGGTCACTGTTTGGTGGTCTAGCGCCGGTGTGATTCATCACAGCTTCTTACTAAACGGGGTGAGCATTACTGCAGATGTGTACTGTGAAGAACTGAACACAATGATGGCGAAGCTGGTACATCTCCAATCAGCATTTGTCAATCGCTCGTCTCCGCTGCTCCTGCACGACAACGCGCGACCTCATACTGCACAGCAGACGGTCTCCAAGTTGCAAGAACTGGGGTTGAAAGTTCTCCGTCATCCGCCCTACTCACCAGACCTTGCGCCTACAGACTACTACTGTTTCCAGAATTTGGATAACTCCTTGGCGGGAAAAAAATTCAATACCCGAGAGGCAGTACAAAATGCCTTTGAAGAATTTGGTGCCTCCCGTCCAGCTGATTTCTATAAGAAAGGCATCAATAAATAGCCACTGCGTTGGCAAAGATGCATTGATTGCAAAAACTTCGATTAATACAAATAAAAAATTCGTTTAAATTTTTTCATACAGAATGGCAATTACATAGGTAAAAACCTAATATAATAGTATAAATTTTCTGTAAAAATAATTGAAATTCATAGATATATATATATGTATATATATATTGAAAATAAGTTGCATAATGATTGTATTTAACAGAACTTTCGTGTGGTTTTTTTTTTTTCATTTTTATGCTATAGGTTGTGTATGTATGTATACGTATGGTAGCATATCAAATAAGAAAATCTTATTATTAACAACGTGAAAAAACTATTGTGTTTGTAATCTATGCCTAAATATATTAGAAAACAAAGTTGCTTTTCGAGTTCTTCTAAGCCTACGCTTCTCACAGTGACCTCTCAGCCGGTTCCAATAACCTATATAACTGGCAGTTAAAATAACTACCTCAGCTAACTATCGGCCCATTTCTTCGTCTCAATAGACACAGATAGATAAAGAATTCTATCTTTTCTCTTACCGATGCTCCCGATAAAATAACGTCAGCGAACGATCAGTACCAGCCTGTCTCTCCAAACAGAGCGTGTTTACGCACACGCCCGCGTAACCACAGATCACGTCGTCGTGGTCTGGAGGTAATTTTCATTCATTTCACGCACACCAAATCAGGGCCCCTCGGCAGCGGCCCAAGCCTAGGACCGTTCCCTCGGCGTGGAGCCCTTGAGTGCGCAATACACTCACACAAAATCTTACATTACTACGACAACATACACATACCCCCACGCACGTGCACGCATACACGCTTACACATGGAAGTGGAAGGGTTTTGTTTCTTACCCTTATCGAACTGAAATAGTTTGGAAAATTATCCGATACGAAATATATATAAGACTTGTTGAGGTATGTATGCTTGGTACACATCGCGTACGCGTCTATGTCAAAGCACAGTGTCAATGAATAATTTGAATCTTATATTTATACAGATAGGGTTGCAAATGTTTTTGAGTATTTTATTAATAGTGCAATGTCCGTGTTTTGCGTCGCCACACCAACAATCAGGTTTACCCTCCCCCTATACATGATTCACATCAAAAGTCACAAATTTACATTCACGTTTGTTAATATTAATAGGAATTGTGAAAATGAAACCACACTTTTACAAAATCAAATTATATTAACAACTTCTAATTCTAAATACAATATGTAACAGTTTATTTTATTATTTACATATATAATTTATAACATACATTTGTATTGTTGCATTGCACATTATTTACTTCGTCTATACATAGAAATATAAAAAAACTATTCGTTTGTTTGTTCGATTACTGACTTTCCTGTAGGAACTGAACAGTAACATTATAACTAAAATTGGTAGATTGGTCATAGAAAGTTAAGCTATTGCTGGTTTCAGCATAAATATATCGGCTACCCCCCGGCACTACCACCCGACACACAAAAACACCTACGTGAAGTTGTTTGCATTTTTGCGTTTCGTTCGGTCAGTGCGAGCGACGGAGGACCACCTCCCCCTTTCCCCAAACACAAGCTGGTAACGCACTTGCGACTCCCCTAGTGTTGCAAGTGTCTATGGACGGTGGTGATCACTTAACATTAGGTGACCTATCTCTTCGTTTGCCGCCTATGACATAAAAAAAAAAATGAGTAAAATCGTGGGTATTGGGTGGATGTATCATTCATTCATCACAAGCTGTGCCCGCGACGTCGTCCGCATGAATCTTTATTTAAAAACATTACTATCAATAAACTCATCTGAATGTATTAAGCCCATTTACTAATCTACTTTCCCTCGTACTTAAGTCGCGTCCTCATTAAAATTACAATAACTTTTGATAGAGTGAAACGATTTTAATGAAACTAAGACAAAAAGGTGTTCTAACAAACAGACAGACATTTCTAAAAATGACTGAAATGTAATTTATAACTTACTAGCCTCTGCCCGCGACTTCATTCGCGTGAAATAGATATTTTGAGCTAACGTTAACACGCAGCGGAAGCTCTCAAGAGGAAAAAAAAACGATTTTGAAACATTTTTCATTGTTGGTCCGCTCCTATTGGTCTTAGCGCGATGATATATAGCCTATACCTATTCTCGACAAATAATTGAAATAATTATTCAAGTCGGACAAGTAGTTCCTGAGATTACCCCCTACAACGTCACAAACTCACAAACTTTACCTCTTTATAATATTAGTATAGATTCCTCAACAATTTCTCGTACTTAAATCCAGTCGTCATTCAAATTACAATAACTTTTGATAGAGTGGACCGATTTTAATGAAACAAAAAATTAGTTACTCCTGAGGATATGCTTTATAATTTCCTTGCTGAAGTTTTATTGTGAACACAGTACTTTAGCAGTGATGCGTGTTTGTACAAACAGAGACATTTCTAAAAATGATTGAAATGTATTCTATTACTTATGTCGTATACTTATGTGTGCCTACACTTATTTCTAGACAACTGCATTTTTTTTTCACGAAAGTCGAAAAGTACAGTCACGTTAGATTTACATTCTTATCATATATATATATAAATAAAACTAATTGTTATTATGTCTCGCAGTTTGTTCGCGGTTCTAAAGCATTTTTGGTATAAAATTCATTTCCGAGGAAAACAATCTCTTATCTTTGATCTATTTCGAAGTTCCTTAACGCGGCTTACGTTAGGAGTCGACTGATAAAAATCATCACGTAAGGAAAAAGCGTTATGTTATATACTCTCTCTCCATTTCTTTCTATTGTATACGCCTGTGAGTGTGTGCAAGTAATTTCATTAAACTTATTTAGTTCGTTAATTTTATTATCTTTATATATAAATGTCTTCTATGCGTGTGTATGTCACTGAACTCCTTCCAAACGGTTGGTCCGATTTTTATGGAATTTTGTATGCGTGTTGCAGTGGATCCGAGAATGGTTTAGATTCCCTATTGAACCCGGTTAGTGGCGCTGTGGTTGAATTTTTTTTTTAATCATCAAGGTAGTACAACGTCCTCCGAGCCCGATGTTTTTTAATAAATTACTATTTTTCCTAAGATGTTCACCCGATTAGGCCTCCCACGGCAGCGGCTCAAGCCTAGGTTCGATCCCTCGGTAGGTAGCCCTTGAGTGCGTTGCTTGCGCGATACGGTGACACACAAATGTACATCACCGCTACAACACTACACAATCACCCCCACACACGTACACACTACACACTTACATATGAAAGTGGAAGGGTTTACTTTTTTCCCTTATCGAACTGAAAAACTCTCAATTTTTCGATAATAAATATATGGAGGAGTTGTTGAGGCGTGTATGTTTGGTACACATATACGTTTCAACAGCTCATACATATATGAATAGTTAGCTAGGTTAGCTAAGATAGGTCGCGATTTTGCATGCAACAGCCAAGCCGAGGTGTGCCGTACACCCTTGAGCTGGTTGCCAAAATAAAATCAGCTGAGTGCCTTAAGCGCTCGCCTTAGCAGTCCGGTGAAGCTGTTAAGACCTTACTGGGTCAATAGCGTAGTCATTTCGAAAAAAAAACCTAAGATGTTGATTGAAGTTATTTGATTCAATTATTTAATTTACGTTCTCTGCATTGAAAATAGTGATAGACAATTAAACGGAAACGGGCCGCAAGGAGAGGACGTCACGGTTTTTTCTTGCGTGACGAAAATAATCAAACCTTCTAAAACATATCGTATAACATTTGAAGTTATAAGAGCGTAAGGATCTTCGTACCTGATACGTACAATTTTTTTTCTATACTTCAACTACACTATTTTTACACGTTCGTATTTACATTTTTTTAACTAATGTTAACAAATTGTTAAGTGTTTTGGTCAAGGCCAACTCGAGCCCACCCGATATAACATACGTTGGGCAAACGTCCCACAAGTGGGCAAAGATTTAGGAAATTCCCCATAATCAGTACTCGACATTTTCGACGATTTTAAAGGTTACCTACCCTCACGAGCGACGATTTGTCATTTAGGGGCCGCCGATTGAAATCCTACAACGGAAACAAGGCTTTCGGTAGAGGAAAACCACGTGAGGAGATCACCGCATAAATGATGGTAGATTTTTTAACGCCCATCTGACGAGCAATTACCCTCATGTAAACGGAAACCAGGCTTTCGGTCGAGGAAAACTACGTGAGTAAGTTACCGCACAAATGACGGTAGATTTTTTTGAACGCCCATCTGACTAGCAACTACCCTCATGTAAAAAATGCTACCTTCAAGAGTTTCTGAGAAAAGTTCCTAAACGGGTTTTTTTTTTGGCGGGATCTTAGTCTGTCATGTAGCGTGTTTTATATTTTATTCATAATCTTTTGGCTTATTCGACTCTATATTTTGTAAATTTGGTGGAGTTTTACGTAATATTGTTAGTTTATTGTCCATAAGTGAAGTGAATGGAAAATAATACCACGGAGCATGCAATTCTGAGATGCCACAAAAACTCCCAGGAAGGTTCTAACAAGGGATCCACCATCTTGTTTGAATATTGACTGACACGACGCTTGATATTGAAGTGATCGCACGACGCTTGTAATATTATTGATTACTAGACAATGGCAGTAATAATCTGAAAGATTGATTGCCAAAAATAAAGTGAAAAAGGAAAAAAAAAGTTCCTAAACGTATCATACTCGGAATCGAACTCACTACCTCCGTAAGTACTTCAGTTCGTTCAAACTATCAATAAATTGAATTGTTATCTTTCAATTAAATCTCATTTGTCTGTAACGAGAGTAAATTTGAATGCTACTGCCGCGAAAAGGACGAAACATAGTCACTTGGCTGGAGAGAGAAAGGGATAGAACTATATCCTAAACGTTCGAGCTGAAGCGAGACACAAAGACTAGTAATAACCTACTTAGTAAGACACTACTGCGCGTAGTCCGGTGAAGCTGTAAAGGCCAAAGAATTAAGACCAATAGCATAGTCAGTTCGAGAAAAAAAAACACTACTGCGCTGTGGTATTACTGCTGTACTGCACATGTATAAACTGAATGGGCTCCCAATTGGACTTTTTTTTAATTAATTTTTTCACATGCATTTCACTATATTTTGTCTAATTATTTTGTTTAATTTAAGGTTATGATTGTTCCAACAATAAAAAAAATTCTTTCTTTCTTTCTAATATATTAGAAAATATTGTTTTTTTTTTGGCAACCAATCTTCTAGTAGATTATCACTGTAGAGTAAGTAGGCAATTAATATTACAAGTTTTTTGCTGTCATTTCAATGTACCAACAAGATGGCGGCGGTTTAGTTACAACTTTTCTAGGAGTTTCTGTGGCAAGTCAGAATCCATGCACCGTGGTATTATTTCCGATCCACTCGTGAACAATAACCGAACTGTATTACGTAAAACACAACCAATATTACCCAATAGTACGTGGGCGACCGAGCCTAGCTTGGTTCTTTAAAAACACTGTTAGGTTTGTCTCACAAAATTAGCATGTTTGATAAAAAAAAAGATATCTCTTTTGCTGTCGCTCGGATTCGAACTGGGGTTAGACGAATTTTCGAAACAACCGTTTTCCATCTGAGTTATTTTTGTTTTGACAGCGCCGGCGAATTTTACCCTTATATTCTAGCTGTATTTATTCATTGCCTGAAGATTCAGGTAAATAAGTTTTCTATGTATGAAATCTAGCTAGATCGATTTATCGTCCCCGAAGCCACCTACGTACTAAGTTTCACGGAAATCACTGACGCTGTTTCCGAGATCCTAACTATATAACAATGCCAAAATATACAAGAATTGCTCGTTTAAAGGTATTAGATAGAGTCAAATAACAAAAGATTATGAATAAAACATAAAATCCACTACATTACATTCCAATATCCCGCCAAAAAACTCCAAAAACTTTTATATAGCGAGTTGTACGCGTTGTTTTCACAAATCATAGTGCTATCCCTTTCACTCGCGTGGAAATCTCCCCTCAGTCCGTCTCGCTCGCACTCGCTAACAGCGCGTTATCGTACTTTGTTTATCACATTACAAAAGGACAGAGATACGACTCTACCGTGTGTGCGAAAAGGACAACATGAGAATCTTCGCGTAATCTTACAAATTTATTGTCCATATATAATTAAGTCTTCACGTGGTGTTTTTTTTAATATTATTTTATTATATTCAATTTTAATACTAATTTACGCTTAAAATACGTAACAATTCATAGAATATTATATATATCGGGGGAGCTACTATTGACCTGTGATACCACGCTATTGAGTATATTAGAGGTATTACTAAATCCGCTCAAACGCTATTGGTTGAAGGTATCGGTAGTTTATATTGATGCCTTAAAAGGCGACCGATGACTAGATGTTGGGCATAATCGCTCAGACAGTTCGAATAGTCATACCTAAGGATAATTCGTCATAACTATAGTGTTGTGTTTCTGTATCGATTAACGTTTTATTCGGTTGTTCATGGATGATTGATCGATCAAATCATCATCATGACGTCACTACGAATGACGTCATACTTCTCCATGGACGCCATTTTATCGCTGCCCCGATATATAAAAATCATACAAAATAGTAGAAAGGGTAGAGATATCGCCACCAACTTCCGTTCTCTTCTTTTACGTCTTCAGGTTTCTGACTAGCTCCCTCTGGCGTATTCGTGAAGTTCTGAAATAAGGATACGGGAATTCTTAACGTGATGTGTATGTAATTTGAATGCCAATTGTGGCCACCACACATGTGGCAATATAACCGATGTATTCGGATGTTTGGGGGTGTCGAATAATGTGATCAGATGGCATACATTTTTAAGCTAAACCGAATGTTAAGATATCGTATTTGATTGATGAAAAACTAGCGATCACTATACACATAATGTAAAACCCGCGATCACACAATCGAGACAAACCGGCGATCAACATGTACATGGTGACATACTCACGATCACCACATACATGGTGACAAACTCGCGATCACCATCTGCATGGTGACAAACCGGCGATCACCACATACATGGTGACAAACTCGTGATAACCATATACATAGTGACAAACTCGCGATCACCATATAGATAGTGACAAACTCGCGATCACCATATACATGGTGAAAAATACATGATCACCATTCACATACTCACATTCACATTTATAATATTAGGATCGTTAAAAAAAATCAAGGCGAGGTTGTTATCAAATGCTAACATCACAAAATTGATCACAACTTGTATAAATAACAATGCCACCTCATTGACAAAGATTATCAAACATTTACAATAATTTGCGGGGTGGTAGGGTTTTACAGCCCGACTGGATCGCAACCACCATGCATATGGCGAAAAAGCCCGTCATAGTGACTCGCTTTTGCGCGTCGCGTTTCGGGATCAGCCTATGCATATCCAGTACCGGGCGACTTTCGTCATTATGGCCGGCATGACAGCGGCGACCGGCGATTGATAAACTGTCTCTCGGTGGTTGCCGATGTTTTTGGATTATACTTTGCTTAACATCAGGCTTAGTGCAGTCACTTTGTCGTGCTTCTATAAAAAAAAAAAATTAGTAAGCTCTACGGACAGATAGATGGCGTTTAAAAACAATCTGACATCCACCCTTCTCCGTACATTATTATAGTCCTAGTTAAAAAAATCCACATATTTAAACAGTTTAAATGTATTGGCGGAAAATATTACCTGTGTTAAATTGTCACTCTCGATAACAGGCTCTTGTGTCCCGACGCTCTTATCTTCTGTAACTTTTTCGTTGTCCTTCGAAACAGCTATCGACTCTTCCGTCTCTGTCTGCGTGCTCTGGTCCCGTCTCTCCGGCTCTTTCTCCTTCTCCCCCTTCTCTTCTGTCTCCTTGTGGTTCCCGTTCAGCTCTGGACCATGTTTTGAAGACTGAAAACACGAGATTGGATAGTCGGAAGCTGCAGTCAATGTTAGATTTATGACTGTACCTTAAGATGGCGATGGCACTCTGTAATACTTACAATTTGGGATCCTTTGCCCAATTATAGTATGGTGCCTTACAATGCTCCTTTCAATATAAAGTGCTACATGAAATATCTTACTTATAACTTACACCCCATCCTCTATGGTGCCACACACTTTATCTAATATGGCATCCTAACCAAATCCAATATGGCGCCTAATACCTTATCCAATATTGCGTTTTATTCTTCAAGCAGGCCTTACACCTCATCCAATGTGGCAACCTACACCTCATCCAATGTGGAAACCTATACCTCATTCATTATGGCGTCCTACACCTCATCCATTGTGGCAACCTACACCTCATCCAATGTGGAAACCTATACCTCATCGAATATGGCGTCCTACACCTCATCCAATGTGGCAACCTACACCTCATTCAATATGGTGTCCTACACCTCATCCAATATGGCGTCCTACACCTCATCCAATGAGGCAACCTACACCTCATCCAATGTGGAAACCTACACCTCATCCATTATGGCGTCCTACACCTCATCCAATATGGCGTCCTATACCTTATCCAATATGGCGTCCTACACCTAATCTAACGTGGTATCATACGATCTCTCTACCTCTAACATGGCGTCCTAGACCCTCTTTGATATTGCATAATATCGCCTACATAAAACAACATATATCATCCAAAATGGTTTCCCTCTCCCCTCTTCAATATAGCATCCTATAACTTATTCAATATGGGGAGTTATACCTCTTTCAAAACAACATGCCGAGTTTCGTCCAGTATGACATCCTACACCAAATTCAATATGGCGTCATATGATCTCTAGAATGTCATCCTACACCTCATCCAATATTAGCATTAAAAATAATTAATTAACGGCTACACCAAACTGAATATGTCGCCCTACAACTCATCCAATATAGTCATACCCTTTTTGATATTAAATTTTTTACTAGTTCCATAGTCAATAATTATACAATTGATTTTTTATTCATTTATTCAAAAAGAAATCAACAGCTTGTTAATTCCTAAATTTACATATGTACTTATTACAATGTTTGTTTTAACCAAGAGAACACCATTGCGTAATAATTACAATATTCGCTTTTTTTTTCCTCGAACTGACTACGCTATTGACCTAGCAAGTTCTTAACAGCTTCATCGAACTATTATACAATTCTTGCTTAAAGCTGTAATACGAATCTTGACATTTCAAAGTGTACCAAATCCAATTTTAGCCGTTCATAAGATTTAAAGCTTTTGTTTTTGTATAATAAAAAATCGAAACTAAGAAGCTTGCGTTCATGGTGAATAAAGACTGAAAATCTTAAAAAAATAAAAAATATCAGATGAGGAATAAAAATTAGTCTCGACTCATTTTTAAATTTACCTACTGAATTATTATTTGAAATACTTTTAACAAATGTTTGGGAACTGAAAAAAAAATAATTGACATTGAATGTCATCGAGACACTCTTGAATCAGTCAAATAATAAAATTAATAAAGATACATCTTCAGATTAATAAGCGTACTACAAAAATGGTAATCATTGATTTCGTTTAAAAAAATGAATATACAGTATCTGTTAACTGGTTTTACAGCCAGTAAAATTGAACATATCATAGGATTAAATAATTGTCCTTAGTATCTATAAAAATACAAATTCAATTTTTAAAAGGGTCAGAATATAGATGGCTCTTAAAACAAATTTCTAAAAAAAAACTGAAAATATCAAACATTTACAGTTGGCAATGTAGTACCTTGAATCAAGGGATAGATGGCGTTTAATACAAAATGTCGTGTACAATAGATTTTACGCTCGCTAAATTATACGGCACATATTATAAAGTAAAATCCACTGACATGTCTGTTTGTCTGTCTGTTTGTTCGGGTTAAACTCAAAATCTACTGAATGATTTTTTATGCGGTTTTCACCAGTAGATACTTTATCTACTCACTTTGATTCATGAGGAAGGTTTGGGTATATAATTTGTCAAGGTTTTTTCTATTAATTCATAAAGGCTTATTACACGGTGGATCAATATGTGAACGATAGCGACGTCTAGAAGTGAAGCCTCTCTCTGTGCATCCACCAAAAACGAATATAGTTATGTTTACAATGTTGTAATTATGATTTTAAAAAAAATTATTATGAAAAGATAAACAAGATCGAGTTTCTTGCCGGTTCTTCTCGATGACTGGGTTATATTCAGTATTCCGAACCGGTAGTACTTTTGACGTTCATAAGTGCCTTTTCAGAGCCTAAATTGAATAAAGAGTATTTTGATTTGATAATTAGAACAGGATATTCTCTACCAGGCTTCCTAGTAGTATTATATTATTAGTATGTAAAAATATTGTGTAACTTACACCGTAGTCTTCTTCGCGAGTTCGCTCCGGTTCCTTCGTCTCTTCGCTCGTCTGCTTCTGTGTGACAGGCGGCGTGAAATCCGGTAGATCCTGTGTTAAAAATCGTTACAAAATAATTAATATCAATTTGGCTCAAGACGTATGTAAACTAGGCAGTTATAAAGAGGTGACGTCACAAAAGAGTGTAACCTAAACATTTTTAAGAAGTTACGTCATAAAAGGATGTAACTTAGGCAGTTATAAAGAAGTGACGTCACAAAAGGGCTTTTTTTTCTCGAACTGATTATGCTATTGACCTAGCAAAGTCTTAACAGCTTCACCGGACTACTAAGGCGAGCGCTTAACACACTCAGCCGATTTTATATTGGCAACCAGCTCAAGGGTGCACGGCACACCTCAGCTTGGCTGTTGCCTGCTGCATGCAAAATCGCGACCTATCTTAGCTAACCTAGCTAACTATTCATATATGTATGAGTTGTTGAAACGTATGTGTGTACCAAGCATACACGCCTCAACAACTCCTCCATGTATTTTTAACGAAAAATTGAGTTTTTTCAGTTCGATAAGGGAAAAAAATATACACTTTAATGTGTAGCATGTAGGCGTGCACGTGTGTGGGGGTGATCGTGTAGTGTTGTAGTAGTGATGTATATTTGTGTGTCACTGTATCGGGCAAGCAACGCACTCAAGGGCTCCCTACCGAGGGATCGAACCTAGGCTTGAGCCGCTGCCGTGGGAGGCTTAATCGGGTGTGCGGGAGCGAAATTAACCCCCAGACCGCGGCGGCGCGATCTGTGTTTACGCGGGCGTGGGCGTGAGCACGCTCTGTTTCGAGGGACAGGCTGGTACTGATCGTTCGCTGACGTGATTGAATCAGGAGGGTCGGTAAAAATGTGTCGCGGACGTCTTTTATAACGCCCAGCGTTGGGTACGGGTTCATAGTTTGTGGAGGATACCACTAACGGAGTGGTCACAAAAGGGTGTTACTTAGGCAGTTTTAAAGAAGTGACGTCACAAAAAAGTAATTTTGGCGGTTAGAAGGTGATATGATATACTTGTACACGCTCGCAGCTAACATAATAGAACCACACAAAGTAAAAAAAAATATTAATTGGTAATTAAACATTTTATATTAATTAAAAAAAATGCAAACAAATATGCTCACGGATACGATTTTTTACGTATACACGATTCACAACATATAGACATATATATACAACATTTAACATATAGAGATGACAATAGACACTACACGTAAGCAAAAAAACGGTGCGGACCAAGAGTTTGCAAATTAGAATAACAATAAAAAATATATATAACCTCATCATGCGACGTCCCCCGCTGATTGTAATTGAGGGCGGCCGTTCGCATGCGGTCGAGAAACGCTGTCGCCGCTCTGGTCGTAGCCCACATAGCGACCCCATACGGTAGACCCCCCACCGCTGGTTCATCGTAATACGTTAGAACGAACTCCATACCGGCCTGGAATGGGATATATCGCTCATATTATCCAAAAAATAATTGAGCCGTCACGGGACGGCTGGCAGATGTGAAACATCGAAATTATTTTGTATACGTTATATGCATATAAGAACAGATTACGACAGGAATCAGTTATGGCATAATGAAAAGATAAAGCATTACAAATTTTATTTATTTTATTACATAAATATTCATTTTTATTAAATACAAATTAAAACTCAACTAGGCGTAGGCGTGGTGTGTTTGGCGGCATTTATCAAAAGGCGCTAGGTTGTCCGCGCGTGCCACATGACACTAGTAGAACAATTTACCGACAAAACACTTTGAATCTTATGTTTATACAGATAGGGTTGCAAACGTTTTTGAGTATTTCGTTAATAGTGCAATGTTCGTGTTTTGCGTCGCC
This sequence comes from Antheraea mylitta, assembly GCA_014332785.1. NCBI lineage: Eukaryota > Metazoa > Arthropoda > Insecta > Lepidoptera > Saturniidae > Antheraea > Antheraea mylitta. Next base: position 346,923 of record JACEII010000172.1, on the reverse strand, counting down.
ACGACAACAATCATGTCTACCCTCCGCCTATAGACGTTTCACATCAAAAATTTCGAGATTTGTTTATTGAAATTATTAACATTAGTATGCTTTTCATATCTATTAGCACTCGGAGCAATAATTATACGTGTATATGTTAAAGCACAGTGTCAATGGCCATCGGGTGATTTCACTTTCATTTGAAAGAGAACGTGGGAACGGAACAAAAGTGTTTATTGTCCGTTATGATATCGAAAATTTTCGTTAATAAAACTCCGGGTCGCCCATTGTAGCATTTGGCATCAGACATTGCAGTTAGAATTATATTATTAACACGTTTGTAGCTATACTCTTGAAAGTCTTAGAACAAACTTCGACTTAGGTTTTCTTGGTTGTTTATTAGTATTTGTTTTGATTTTATTATGTTATACATTAAATGTGTCCATGAAGTGTCATATCCTAGAATAATGCGAGTGTCTAACATTTCACCTGGTATACTACTAGCCAGGAAAATTAATAAATATCTCCAGATACCTGATCAGCACCGTCCAGGGTCTTGATCACCATATGGCTCCAGTATTCAGATACACGGATGGCGTTTTTAGACACTGGCACTCTTGGATGCTCGCATGACTTAGACACTATGACAAAAACCTGAAAGTTTAAAGAGAGAATTGAATTACTAATGTACAGGTAGAGTTTTTTGGGGGGATTTTGGTCTGTCATGTAGTGGATTTTATATTTTATTCATAATTTTGTGTTACTTGACTCCATATTTTATAAAACTGGTGGTGTTCTGAAAAGTTCTAGAGTTAAATCACCCGACGGTCATTGACACTATAACGGACGAAGGATGATCCGGCTCAAAGGACCAGAACCAAACCAACGTCCGTATACTTGTGAGGGATGAAGCCCCCCTGGCACCCCAACCGGGCCCAGTCGGAAGCGTCAGGGGTAGGAGGGGTAGGAAACAAGGAGAGGGGGTGAGGTGAGGGGTAGAGGGAAAGGATCCGGGACGCTGGCGGGCAATGCCAAACTGCACGTTTCGCACAAAACAGGGGAATTTATTAAATACTCACAAACTGTACTTACAATTGTCCTTACAGCACTATACTTAATTAATACTCGCGTTACAGCGCTCTCTGTACACGGGTACAGGTCGCAGACACTATGCAGGACGAACGCAATCAGACCCGTGACCCTAATCTGCCTGAAGAGGGGCAGCACCTCGTTATTATTCTGCCTTGAGGAGGGGCAGCACCTCGATACGCAGCGTAGACTCGAAGCGACGTGACGTGACGACTCGACGAGCGAAGACGCGATGTACGGCGATACTTGATGTACGATGAACCACGATGAACTTGATGAACCCGAAGATACTCGAAGACTCTTGAGGTAACGATTGATTCCTCGTTCGTATCAGATGGTCTGATTGCTATATTTTCGAGATGTTGCGAATCACGATTCATGAATGTTTACTTCTACAAATATTAACATTTTATCATAATTTTTATACCTATACGTGCCTTTTTATATAAAAACAATTATTACGATCAAATTACATCAATATCTTAACTAATTACACGAAAAAACATCAATTAAAGTTTCTAAAATGACCCTATTCAAATCGTCCTCACAGCACGGTACGCGGTGCCAGACCAATGCGTGACACGCGCGCGCCAATATATTATTACTATTCTACGCGTCGCTTACAGACACTATGCTTTAACACAAATGCGTAGATGATTGTGTATAACTTTTGTATTTTTTTAGATAATTAGGTCAAATATTAAACACCTTTTTTTTAAATTTATTCAGAACGAGAATCGAGTGCAGAGTGTCATACATAAATATTGCTAATTTATAAACAGTCACCTGGTATATATTCAACTGACAAGACGCTTGTTCGGTAGTATGCCTTATAAGTACTGAGACTCACCTTATTATCTTTAACTGTGTTTTCGTTCTTTTTTGAACTGTAGGCTTCTAAGGATTTCCTTTTAGCTTTCGAATGTACATTCGGTCTTTCCTCTAATGGCCTTGTTACAGGTTTCGGAGCTGATCTCTCAAATAGTGTGTCCTTATGTGGATGACTCTTCGATCTTACATCGAACTCTTTATGCCTCCTTATGTATACGTAATCACGATTCGCGAATAATCTCTGTAACACATCAATCAACATCATATTACATCATCCAACGGTAAATTTCGCTCCTGCACACCAGATTACGCCCCCCTCGGCAGCGGCTCAAGCTTAGGTCCGTTCCGTCGGCGTAGAGCCCTTGAGTACGCGATACACTCACACAAAATCTCACATCACTGCGACAACATTACACATATCACCTCCACACACGTGCACGTATACACGCTTAAACATGAAAGTGGAAGGGTTTTATTTTTTTCCCTTATCGAACTGAAATAGTTTAGAAAATTATCCGATACGAAATATATATGAGTTGTTGAGGAATGCACGGCAGCGGCTCAAGCCTAGGTTCGATCCCTCGGTAGGGAGCCCTTGAGTGCGTTGCTTGCGCGATACGGTGACACACAAATATACATCACCGCTACAATACTACACGATCACCCCCACACACGTGCACGCCTACACGCTACACATGAAAGTGGAAGGGTTTACTTTTTGCCCTTATCGAACTGAAAAACTGCAAGTTTTCCGATAATAAATATATGGAGGAGTTGTTGAGGTGTGTATGCTTGGTACACATATACGTTTCAACAACTCATACATATATGAATAGTTAGCTAGGTAAGCAAAGATAGGTCGCAATTTTGCATGCAACAGGCAACAGCCAAGCCGAGGTGTGCCGTGCACCCTTGAGCTAGTTGCCAAAAATAAAATTGGCTGAGTGCCTTCAGCACTCGCCTTAGTAGTCCGGTGAAGCTGTTAAGACCTTGCTATGTCAATAGCGTAGTCAGTTCGAGAAAGATGTCAAGACCAGACTAAAGTTAATTATTTATAATTTCAATATTTCCGTTGCTTTGAGTTTTCACTTTTATCGCCAGTTCTAACGGCTGCTGCGACTTTTTTTATCACTCACCGGCCAAAGCACCTCCCAATGCAGGACGGCTTGATCGCGGACACCGTTCGCGTTCCGCTCCACAACGCAAAGCGACGCGACCGCCGAGTCCCACTCACGGCGGTATGCGCCGTCCACCTGTACCGCGGCGAAGTCCTGCGCTCTTACCTCTTTATACCGGCCGTATACTGCAAATATATTACAGTCTATACCGTTCAAGTTTTAATGCACACTGTATATAAATAGTAGTACCTGGGCGACCGAGTCTAGCTCGCTTCTTTCAAAAACATTTTTAAATTAAAATAAATTATTAGGTTTGCTTCACAAACATCATTTCCACATAAAAAGAAATATTAAAAAGATATGTCTTTTATAATTATATTAATAAAATTATATATTTACTTAAAACAAAAAATATATTAAAAATAATATACACTCGGATTCGAACTGGGGTTACACGGATTTTCGAAGCAAACAATTTCCATCTGAGCTGTTTTTGTTTTGATAGCGCCGGCGAAATTTACCTTTATATTCTAGCTATATTTTTTCATTGCCTGAAAACTCAGTTAAAAAAGTTTTATATGAATAAACTCTAGCTAGATCGATTTATCATCCCCGAAACTAGCTACATACTAAGTTTCACGGAAATAGGTGACGCCGTACAGCCCCGCTACGCTAGGCAGGTCTCGCCGTCTAAGGCGCCTGCGGCGTCAACCCTCCCCCGACCTCCGCCTCTCAACTCTAGAGAGGCCTTCCCTAACTTGCCGAGCACATCTCGTGCACCGGTAGCGCCTGCACCCGCGCCTAGCGCGCCCCTCCGCCCCACACGGGCCCCTCAGGCCCCGTGGGCCCCCAAGATCGCGCCCCAGCCTGCTCCTCGTCCTCAGGCGGCTAAGCCTTCACAGGCCGAGCCCGCCCTCTCCTTCAAATTGTCTGGTATGGACTGGTCAGCCCAGCTCTTAGTCTTCCACGAGATCTCCGCGTACGATGAAGTAGCAAACGATCCAAAACAGGGCCCTATTCGTGCGATTGCGAAGTTTCCCGCTATCGCGGCTACCATTCAAAGGCTCGCGCGCGCCACCGTCTCGAAATAATAATAATTTTTCTCAATATAAGATAGAGTAAACTCGCGTGTTTATAGCTATCTTCCCCTAATATCGATAAACAATGTCGTTATTTCTATTTTTAGATACTGGCGCCGGCGCCGTTCGTTTAATCGGTAAATTCGATCTTTTCAATTCACGTGGCCGGCCACGTCGCGGACCCTTCCCTCGTGCGTCACGAGGCAGGGCCCTCATGTTTTACTCCCGCACATACGTCGTGTCATCTCGGCAGCATCTTTGCTCGAGATTATCCGGGTGATCACAAAGATGTTGCTATCGCGATACAGTACACACCACACCGATTATACACACACACAGATATTCAGACATGCACCTTTACACAAACTGGTGGAAGGGTTTACTTTTTTCCCTTATTCGAAGTGAATCGAGTGGTTTAGTTTGTTTCTTTCCGATTTACATGTTGTATTTTTGAATCATGCAATTTTAATAGCATGATTCAAAAATGAACACATGTATAGCTTAGCATAGTTTAGCTAGGTCAGATCGGGTTATTTCCGGTAACAGCCCAAGCCGAGGTGTTCCGTGCACCCTTGAGCATGTTACTTAAACAAAATCGGCTGAGTGCCTTAAGCGCTCGCCTTAGTAGTCCGGTGAAGCTGTGAAGGCCTAGGAAGGCCAATAGCGTAGTCAGTTCGAAAAAAAAAAAAAGGTAACGCCGTTTCCGAGATCCTGAATATATAAATCACTTTATCTACCACTGAAAATCGCATGAAAATCCGTTCAGTAGTTGTGAGTTTATCACGAACAGACAAACAGAGATGTCAGAGGACTTTATAATATTAGTTCTTCTTTTTTATGTCATAGGAGGCAAACGAACAGGTGGGTCACCTGATGTTAAGTGATCACCGCCGTACACCAGGGGAGTCGCAAGTGCGTTGCCAGCCTGTGTTTGGAAGTAAGGGGGTAAGCGAGAGTGGTTTCAGCATGAATGGGTCGGCTCGTCCGGGGTACTACTGTCCGACCCACAGAAGTATCGACGTGAAGTAACAGTGCTTGCATTAATGCGTTTCGTTCGGTCAGCGAGAGCGCCGGATACCATATCCCTCTCCCTCTTCCCTCCCTCAAACACAAGTTGGCAACGCACTTGCGACTCCTCTGGTGTTGCAAGTGTCTATCGACGGTGGTGATCGCTTACTATCAGGTGACCCACCCGTTCGTTTGTCTCCTATGATAAATAAAAAAAAGGAAGAGGGGAGGTGGTCTTCCGGTGCTTCCGGTGCGAAACGCGACAATGCGTGCACTGTTACTTCAAGGCGGTGTTTCTGTGTGTCGAGTGGTAGTACCGGGAGCGAGCCGACACATTCATGCTGAAACCAGTAATAGCTTCAGCATGCCTCTACCACCTACATTACTACTACTTTACCCACTAGCTTTCACGTGGAACTCAAAATCAAAAAATACTTTATTCAGTTTAGGCCCTAATAAGTTATATTTGTAATATCATCTATACTAATATTATAAAGAGGTAAAGTTTGTGAGTTTGTGACGTTGTAGGGGGTAAACTCAGCAACTACTGGTCCGATTTGAATAATTCTTTCAGTGGTATATAGCTCATTCATCGAGAATGGATATAGGCTATATATCATCACGCTAAGATCAATAGGAGCGGAGTACAGACGAAAAATGTTTCAAAATCGGGATGTTTTTTCCTTTTGAGAACTGCTGCGTGTTAGTGTTAGGGTTAGTATATCTATTCCACGTGAACGAAGTCGCGGGCAGAGGCTAGTTGTTAATAAGGCGCTAATGAACGTCAAAAACTACCACCGGTTCGGAAAACAACCCAGCCATCGAGAAGAAACTCGATTGGGAACATTCTTTTTACATATATTTCCAATATATCATACAATAGCTTATAGTGGATGCACAGAGAGGAGTCAATTCCAGACATCACTATCGTTCACATACTGATCCACTCTATAATATCCTTTTGACACTAAAACCCGCTTGACGTGGCGCTTAAATTTACAATCCGGCAAATCGGTAACATGTTTTGTGACTTTATTGTAAAACCTAACACTGTTACCTAAAGAACTATTACTGGCTTTGCTAAGTTTGAAACATGGGACGACCAGTTCATTACAGTTTCTAGTATTTACAATATGCTGGTCTTTTACTAAATTCAGTTTTTCAAAGTTTATACGTAGATACATTAATTTATGTATTGGGAGGGTAGAGTTAAGATACCGAATTCCTGGAACATTGCTTTTAATGATTCGCGAGGTCCCATATTATATATTGCTCAAACTGCCCGCTTTCGTAATAAAAATATGGTGTCTACCTCAGAAGCCGTACCTCACAGCAGAATACCATAAGACATTAAGCTATGGAAGTAAGCGAAGTAGATTAACCTAGCAGTGGCAATATCTAGCAATAACTTGATGTACAAACTACTTTTCTCTCGTACGTAACAGAACGGCCATCATAGCGTGCCGCTACTGTAGCGTTTATAATATCTTTTACACTATACATAGAATTTAGTGTTAAAATCACAAGTGACCCATACGAAGCCGCTGGTATTAACTAATCTATACTGTGCTAATATTATAAAGAGGTAAAGTTTGTGAGTTTGTGAGGTTGTAGTGGGTAATATCAGGAACTACTGGTCCGATTTGAAAAATTCTTTCAATGTTATATAGCTCATTTATCGAAGAATTTTGGGGTGTAAGGGGTGTCGAGTAACATCTTAAAACTTAAGACACCCAAGACAACCTCACCTGCACGTGGTGCACCCTGCTGATCAACGAACGAGGCAATGGCGATAGCGGGGTGGTAGGGTTTTACAGCCCGACTGGGTCGCAACCACCATGTACATGGCGAAAAAGCCCGTCATAGTGACTCGCTTCTGCGCGTCGCGTTTCGGGATCAGCCTGTGCATAGCCAGTAGCGGGTGACTTTCGTCATTATGGCCGGCATGGCAGTGGCGAACAGCGATGGATAATCTGTCTCTCGGTGGTCGCCACTGTTTTTGGATTGTACTATGCTTACCATCAGGCATAGTGCCGTCACTTTGTCGTGCTTAAATAAAAAAAAAGAAGGTTATCATCATCACGCTAAGACCAATAGAAGTGAGCACCAATGAAGAATGTTTCTAAATCGTTTTGTTTTTCCTTTCGAGAGCTTCCGCTACGAATTAGAATTAGCCGAAAGTAACTACTCCATACGGACGAAGTCGCAGGCAGAGGCTAATGATAAATTAAACTCGGTCAAAGTCATTTACATCGATTAGTCAACGACACTACGTCGCTTCGTACTGGAAAATCACTCGACCTTGACGCGAGTCAACACTAACCATTAACACTATCAGCTGTGCTCTTATCAAAACATATTTCGATGATTACATTATATAGTGTTAGGTAATCTACATAATAATCGTAGTGTCATCACGACGAGGTCGACAGAGGGTAGTGTCTATCCTTAGCTTCATATAAGGGATGGCGATTCTTCGAAATAAAAAAAACGTTTTTTTTCTATGGACAATAATTGTGGTCTGTGGAACCGATTCATAAAAAAACGAAATTTATTGTTAAAATTGTTCAAAAATAAATTTCTTAATATACACTACTCATTAAATTTATTTAAAAAAAATTACAGACAATTGCTTGGCTTTATTTTTTAGGTAGATTGAAAAAAATCGATTCCTTATTTTAATGAAATTTTTTTGATAATAAATTATTGTATGGTTTTATTTTCTACTTGAGAGACAGGATAATTTATATTTTAATTAATAGCATCTAAATTTTTTTAATACAAATTAAATGATCGTCAATGTTGATTATTCTTTTTAATTACAAGTGTCATCAGTCTCGAACAGATGGCGCTACGTTTTAAATTTGTTTTTTTTTTTATATACTAACATTTTAAAACTGAAGAGTTTGTTTACTTGACCGCACTAATCTCAGGAACTGCTGGTCCGATTTGAAAAATTATTTCAGTGTTAGATAGCTCATTTATCGATGAAGGCTAATTTATCATTACGCTAAGACTAATACGAGTGGAACACGGTCGAAATATGATTCAAAAATGGGTATTTTTTCTTTTCAGAGCTTCCACAGCGTGTTAATGTTAGCTCAAAGTAACTATTCCCCGCGGACGAAGTCACGAGTAGAGGCTAATTAGTAGTAATATCATTGAAAGTATTCCCTTCACAATGTAATAAAAATTGAATCCATTTATGAATAAGGAAATTCTGAAGTTTTGTACATTAAAAACAAATTGAGCCGTCATGGGACCCCTGGCAGATGTTTTTTTTTTTTTTTCGAAATGTCTACGCTAATGACCCATCAAGGTCTTAACAGCTTCACCGGACTACTAAGGCGAGCACTTAAGGCACTCAGCCGATTTTATTGTGGCAACGAGCTCAAGGGTGCACGGCACACCTCGGCTTGATTGTTGCCTGTTGCATGCAAAATCGCGACCTATCTTAGCTAACCTAGCTAACTATTCATATGTGTATGAGTTGTTGAAACGTGTATGTGTACCAAGCATACACGCATCAACAACTCCTCCATATATTTATTATCGGAAAATTGAGAGTTTTTCAGTTCGATAAGGGGAAAAAAGTAAACCCTTCCACTTTCATGATTACGTCAGGAATCAGCTATGGTATAATGAAAAGAGAGAATTACAAATTTGTTCCATAAAATAATGAATGTTTATTGCATAAATTCAACAAGACGCATGTCGTCACCGCGTGCTGCGTAATAATAGTACAACGATACCGAGAAAACAATTTGAATCTTATATTTATACACATAAGGTTGCAAATATTTTTGAGTATTTCGTTAACAGTGCAAACTTCGTGTTTAGCGTCGCCACGACAACAATCAGGTTTACCCTACGCCTATAGATGTGTTCACATAAAAAATACAACCGAATGCAAACCTCGTCCATTTTGAAATCGGTAAAAAAACACATAAAACATATGGGTATCGATGAATACCTTTATAGGCGTATAGACCCTGACCAGATTTGTATTCCTTCCTCCATATAATGACGTCCTCGGCTTCCATGTATGGGATCCAACCGTCAGTCGATTGCGAAGGTGTCTTTGTCTCCTCACATCTATTAAGAGAATACCTAATGAATTACATCAATTAGACTTCCTGTAATTAGTTATTAACCGACTTCAAAAAAAGGAGGAGGTTATCAATTCGACAGTTTTTTTTTCTGTTTGTTACCTCATAACTTTGGACTGGCTGAACCGATTTTGAAGATTCTTTTTTTATTTGAAAGCTAGTGCTTCCCGTGTGGTCCCATTTTTTTCAATACATCTTTTGGTAGCACACATATTCATATGTTTCACTAAATTTGGTTAATTTGATAAACTATTTATTTTCCGGTTTTCAGTGCCTTATTTTTATGCCTCTGATTAATATTGAAGTCGGTTAATTCTTTTTTTTGAAAATTTACTTTATTTATATTCAACATTCGTACCAATCTATACTAATATTATAAAGAGATAAAGTTTGTGACGTTGTCATGGCTGAAACATTGTGTAGTAACGCACCTAAGAGAGGAGAATGTTTAATAAATAAATTTAAACATAATTAATTTAATTTCTTAATATGAATGTACTAACTTTGGTTTTAAGAATCATCGTTACTAACACAACTTGTATGGACTCATAATGTCTGAAATAAAGTTTTGTTATTATTATTATTTGGCAAGTCTAACCTAACCTACCTAAACCGAAACGGGAAAATTGAGAAAAATAAATCGGTTAGGTTAGACATGCGAAACAAAGACAGCGGCTATACTGCGGTAGTGTTAATACGCGAATACTTTTAAAATATATAAGCCAACTAAGTTACACTTCCTCTGCGCGTACTTGATATTCTGTTTTCTTGTTTACTAGCCTCTGCCCGCGTCTTCGTTCGCGTGGAATAGATACACTAACACTAACACGCAACCGTTCTCAAAAGGAAAAGCAATCCCGATTTTGAAACATTTTTCATCTGTGCTCCGCTCCTATTGGTCTTAACGTAATGATATATAGCCTATAACCATCCTCGATAAAGGAGCTATATAACACTGAGTTTTTCAAATTTGGCTAGTAATAGCATCGTCCCAGTGGGCCTGCTTCAACAGTTTAATTTTGAATACTCAATGCATTGTTACAAGATATAGCAAAATGTAAGCAGGCTGTAGGGGCCAGTATCACCTGTTCGAGAAAGCATGGACTTACGAACAGTAGGTGACAGACGGTAGTTTCTTATCGATGACAAGCCTCCGACCGCATCGGTAGCAGAACAGCGTACTCTTGGACAACTCCTCGATACCGTCGAGCTCTGTCACCAGTTCCTGCATTAAATTATTTTTTTTATTATTATTTACATCAAGTAGCAGCAAACAGGCAGACAGCATATCTGATGCTTAATGATCTTTTTTTTTCGATCGGACTACACTATTGACCTAGCAAGGTCTTAACAGCTTCACCGGACTACTAAGGCGAGCGCATAAGGAACTCAGCCAATTTTATTTGACAACTAGCTCGAGGGTGCATGACACACCTCTGCTCGGTTTAAACCAAAAAATTAAAAAGGTGGAACTGTAAAACAAAATCTCACTAATTAATCTCTGTACTCATATCTGAACTCTATACTTATCTTATACTACTTATCTCTGTACTCCAATCTTCGTTTCGAAATCTTTAATGAGTCCTACTTCCGTATAGAGTTGTAGAGAATGATTTTACACCTTATTCTAAATTTTATAAACTTCGTGCCTGTGCGCATAAATTGTGAAGTATGTAAATCAAATTAGGTTTTGTGATTAGGGTTGCCACTCGTACTTTACAAAAAAGTATTGTACGTTATTTCAGGTAATTGCGCTCTATACTTTATATGATTAATAAAGTACAGGAAAATACTTTATTTGACATGATTTGGTTTCTTTGGGATTTTGAAAAGTTTATTAATATGATTTAAGATTTTGATATGATTTTTCGTTAAGAGAAATACATAGATTGCTCAATGAATGTCGCCAGTCGCTAACGCCATATCACCTAAGCACGCCTTTCAAATATTTTTGAACATAACTTAAACTCAAATGTCAATTTCTTGTTTGTTTCGTGCGGAATTGCAATGCAATAACAATAACATTTAAAATTCTATAGATTTATGCTTTAAAACATTCAATAAATCATAGACAAGAATAAGAACAATCATAATTTTTTAAACTTGTATAAAGTCATTTCATTTTTATTATATATTACCGCCACATCAGCATTCACAGAGAAAGGTTTTCTGTGACAAATAGCAAATGTCGAAATTAAAGAAATAAAGAGTCTCTGAATTTGATTAAAAACAAATTACTTATTTATTTTAATTTAAATATAGACTGCAATGATACTTTGCATTTGTTTAGTAGAGGTACTAATTTGATACAAATAAAAAATAATAAGAAATATGTATTTAAACATTATAATAATAAAAAATAAACTGTACTTTATTTTAATATTATGTACTTTATTTCCTGCCTATAATAAACAATGTACTTTATCTGCGACAAAAATAGGTGGCAACCCTATTTGTGATGTTAAAAAATCAGAATAATCTATTCAGTTACGAAATATAGCTTTTAGGACTCATAATTTGATTGTAATATATAATAAATAATATGCTTGCATATCTTTGTTCACATTGTCACAGATAATTAAAAAAAAGTCTTTATCAATATAAACAATACCTATAATGCAAGTCATATTCAGTAACAATGAATTTATGTTGTTTACATCTTGTGCTATTTTCGTATCTCCATATAGGTTTCATGCAAACACAGAACAAACAAAGGAAATTGAATTTACTAAATGAATCTTTTGTTGTTGCCAACAAAGCATCAACAAAAATGACATTTTATATTATTTCTTTGATTGAAATCATTCTCACTGCCTCATTTTATTATGAGTGATTTGTTTTAACTTATTGGAGTTATACTTTTTTTCGCGTATCAGGTAAAAATGATAAGAGTAAATTTTTACGATGCGCGCGCACACCGTCACTGAAAACCGACACCCTGAAGTGATTACGATGCGCGAGCACACTGACACGAAAAACCAACACACTGAAGTTAGCATAAGTTAACATATGTACACATAAGTACACGCGCCTTTGCTGCCGGGCCAACCGCTGGGGCGGCACGATGAAGTTTATACAGACCTCGTGCTGCCCCAACCGTAGCGGAAGATGTACACTGTGGGTTTTTTTCTCTGACTTACTTTGCAAATCCATTTTTTTGCCAACTGACTACGCTATTGACCTGGCAAGGTCTTAACAGCTTCACCAAACTGCACTTTGCAAATCCAACTACCACAAAAGTCTTTTAATTTTTCGGGTTAATATATAGCTTATGGCACTCACAAATAACATGGCTTTCTATTGATAAAAAGAATTTTCAAAATCGTTTAAATAGATCCAGATGTTACCCTCTACAGCTTCACATACTCAAAAGCTTTACCTCTACATTATATTAGTATAGAAAAAATTTGTGAGAAATTTATTTTTTAAGTTTCATTTGTCTAGTTATATTATTTTCATAACAGAATAGCCTCTGCCCATAACTTCATTCATGTGGAATAGTTACTTTGGCCTAACACTAACATACAGCAGAACAGTCCGATGAAGTGGTTAAGATCTTGCTAGGTCAATAGCGTAGTCAGTTTGAGGAAAAAAAACAAGCAGCAGAAGCTCTCCAGAGGGAAAAACAACCCGATTTTGAAATATTCTTTTTCATTGCTCCACTCCTATTGGTCTTATCATGTATATCATGCTACGAACAATAGGAGAGGAGCACCACTGAAAAATGTTTCTAAATAGTCTTTTCTTCTCTTGAGAGCTTCCACTGCGTGTTAGAATTAGCATAAATTAACTATTACATGTGGATAAAGTCGCGTGCAGGGGCTAGTTGTTTATAAAATTTATTTAAAGTGGTATAGCCAGAATGGTGATCATAATGCAATGACATATTTGTCATATAAAGTACACCTTTTGGAAGATTATTGTAACAGTTTTAATTCAATTTTTATAATCTTAAAACTTTAATTTTGCAAAAGTGATGCTATCTCTCAAAACATTGTTATTTTCCCTCCGAACTCTCCCCCTACTCTGATACACTATCGAAATCAACAGCACATAATCTAAAGTCGAACCTAAATTTAAAATGTAAAGATACGGTGCAATAAAACAAAACAAAGTTGCAATTAGAAACGCAAATTAAGTGAATTCAATGTACAGATTTTTAAATCACATACCTCGATCTCTTCATCAGTGATATTTCTATCGCATCCCACTTTATTGTCCTCATCTTTGTCATTATTATGCCTAAACGCGGCTGTTGCCGATAGCAACAGAGTCCGCCGCGGACGAAAAAAAGTTTGTCGAAAACAGTGAAACACTTCCCTCACACTGCGATCCTTTCTGCACCTCCTAATTACATTATTAACTAAATTACTACGTGTCCAAACACTCCAAAGTCTTGCAACAACCAAATCTTTCAATATAAATCTCAGCGGAGACATATTCTTTCCGATTCCCGTATATTCATATTTTGCGATGAACCAGCCGCGGCATATGAACCGTTTGAACATAGAATTCGATGAGATGATGTATTGATAATGACCGGTGCTGTTCAATGTGGATTTAGTTAGTATAATTTGTTTTATCTTGCTACATAACATCTCGTGAGTGATTGCGAAACTGTAACCTCAAATTCTTTTTGACATTGACAGTTTCGATATCTATTTATCTGATAGTTTAGTGATGTACCAATATTTATTTATATTTTTTAATTTTCACAAACAATCTTCTAGTAGATTATTATCGTTATTGTTGAGTAGGCAATGGTTCAAGTTTCTTGCGAACATTGCAAGCGAGTTTTTGTGGCAAGTCAAAATTAATGCTACGTGGTATTGTTTCTCATTCACTCGACACTTGTGCACAACAGCCAAACTATATTACCTAAAACACCACCAATTTGTAGTCCGTTGAAGCTGTGAAAGCCCGTCAGGCCAATGTTGTAGTAAGTTTGATAAAAAAAAATATTATAAATATTACAGACTATAGAGACAAATAACATAAATTTATGAATAAAAACTCCTACATGGCATTTCAAGATCCTTCAAAAATTTCTATGTGCATAATGTTATGTCAGACTCGACAAAAAATTGGTTGCCTGTAAAGTCGGTATACGGGCGAAAGTTTTACGTGACAACGACTTTGAATGGTAAAATAATTTTCGTATAGTAGTCTCTCTCGCTCTTAGGCGGGCTAACCATGCCCGAGTGGAAGGGACGCGTGCCTCTCACTCGCTCTCATTGTGAGTGCATAACGTGAGCGGAGCGTAACGCAGTTTCTTGAAGTGTCACCCGGCAAACCAATTTATAAGACGTTGTCACGTCAAAATATTATAATGCAATTAACAAAGGAATATAATTATACATGGCCACGTATAAATTCCTTTTATAAATATTATAAAATAAGATTAATTTTAACGAATAAATTACTAATAATAACTGAGTTGTCACTTGTTTTATCTATAGCTTTACTTTTTATCAGTGGGGACTAGTAACAGCAATTTACTATCATATGCATTGAGGTCTATTAGTAGCTTGTATTTTATGATTGCTATGATATGAAATCAAAAACATTTCTTTGTTTTTCTTATCGGTAAGCTGAGAGTTAGATAAGATAACAACAATAGAAAACTTGCACCTAACCAATTGTAAGTAGAAATTAGAATACATGTTGCAAATATATAAATATTAGTACCTTACCGTCTGTTTGCTAATGGTAATAATTTAATTTTCAGACATATGGATTGGAGATTATCTAAAAATTCTTTTATCGCTGAGTAAACGATACTAAGAAGAGTGTATGTAGTACATGATTTAAATAGGTACAGGTTCTAGGTTTCATTATAAGTATTTTTAATTTTTTTATAGGTTGTAGGCTTAACGGTAACTTAACTGACTGTGACAAATGAGAAAATGTCTCATCCAGAATCTTGTTCAGTTAAAAAAAAAACTTGGAAAAAGGTGGAAATTTTTGGACTCCAGATGTTTTTGTTTGGAAGTCTCGACAAGATTTGGGATGGGACATTTTTTTAACCTTTTTTTTTTGTTACCCACAATCAATTATTAATACATTGTTTATTTGTAAAAACGAATTTGCATACAGGTACGATATCTAACTATAGCTTTGTTGTGTCATTCAAATATATATAATTTTATATATAACTGATAATGATTGCTTCTATGTTAGACGTGTTGTAGTAATGTGAACTTATGATTTAAACATTTTTAAATCTGCTTATAATAAGTTATGTTATTTTCCTGAGTACTTAATACATGGGTTTTGTTCATTACATGCGTTAGCATTCAATTATGTTTCATACTTAAGAAAATAACTTTAAAATTATTACAAATAATTTATTTGATTTTCAGGTTACAAATACTGAGTTGACCAATGGTGCTCGGACGTAGAACGATAAAAAACAAATAAATAATATTAGTCTTATAAGAAATAACACATGATTTTGATTTATATAAATAAAAAAGAATCTGCAACTTTCACGAAAAGAACCAGGGTAACAACTTCTGGTATAAATGATAACTAAAATATGTTATTTTTAATAAGATAATACTTTTGGGAAACATTGAAAATGAAAATATAAACAAAATAACAATGTTATTGTGGGTATGCCAAAAAGATTATTATTTAATTGTTAGTGCAATGGCTAATATTGCGTAATATGTTTATATCTTAAAATCAAACGTTTCATTGGAAATATAAACGAATCAATATATTATATATTTAATATGTACAGCTCTACGAACAGATGTTTCAGTCTTGCCAGTATTACTATGTTAATAAAACGACATATTACTGAATTATGAGATTTTTTATTTTAAATTAATCATATCATAAAAAAGAGGGAATAATATTTGTATGTATATAAAAATATAATGTATAATATTAATAAAGTTTATTAATAATTTTATATACATTTTTACAGCTAGCAATGACTAAAGAGTTTTTCTTTCATTTCATCGACGAACGACAAGGCGTTCGTTCGATCGTATATTCAACGTCACATTTTATCTCTCTAATGTCTAATTTCTGCGTCCCACATGCTTAGGGGTAATCGAAATAGGAAAAAATCCAAGAATCCCCGAACCAGAAGAAAAGTCCGAACGACAACTGACGTAAATGTGAACTAGAAAGTGTGTGAACAAAGTCGCGAGGTGTATCGTTCGTCCGGTCCGATCTGGATTTGGGCGGTTCGAACTGCTTCACAGGGCTACCTTATCTACTCGTCTTTATTTTAAAGTTTGGTGTTGTGTAAAGATACTTTATTTTTAATTATTTATAAATAAAATCAGTGTACTCAAAATGTCTGAAGAATCGTCCGCAGATCGTAATGTTGAGATATGGAAGATCAAGAAGCTTATAAAAAGCTTGGAGATGGCCAGAGGGTGAGTTATCAATTCATAAATTATAATTTTAAGTTGTTTCAAAAGTTCATTACGGGACATGCTTTTGCCACATGATCAAATCAGATTGCCAACGAGGCTGCGTCATTTTCGACACATGCGCTTGTGATGCATGCGCGGCACACGATCATAACCTTGCAGACATGCGACCGAGTGAAAAGTGCATCGAACCACGTATAACGGGCCCTTAATATTCATTTAATACAAGCATAATATAAACCACAATGAAACAAAGGACATACTTTGTTACTACGGTAACAATGTTTACATCGGCGATATATTCTATAGCATAGTAAATTATTTGATGATATAACCTAGATGTCCTTTGAATGCGAATCGCGAAGGCCGACAGAGGCGTGTGATGCCGATCGATCAAATGCTAAACAACCGTCGCATTTCCGCGTTGCCATGGCAAAGTCAACTTTCCGTCTGAAACCTAACATCTGTTATAAACTCCATAGTAACATGGAATTAACATTAGAAAAGCGTAATGCGTATTTTAAATTACTTTTTAACCCCTGGACTGCTAATAACCATAAAAGCTTAAGCTCCATATAAACAAATGTAGACCTCATGAGGCACAGGTCAACAGAGTGTTGGCAGTATGAGTTATAAAGAAATACCTGATTAATTACAAAATTATTTCATTTTTGTTATTGTAAGATAGTAATAAGTCAAGTTCTATTATTATTGTCAACTTAGATAAGATTTCTTTCTTTTGTTAAATAAATAAATAAAATAAAAAACTTTGAAAAAAACAAATTTTGTATTGTACAATCGTAATTTTTACATAAAACATATTTCAGATTATGTTTTTCATATGTACAAATATAATTTTACTAAACAATGAAATTCAAAGTTGAAGATGTCATGATACTAAAAAAAAATCATGGTCTGCCATTTTGAGCTCTAGGTCTTAAAAATAGCTTAGGGGTTAATGATGTTGTTTGAAAGTAGTAGATAAATTAATATATACATACATATATATATGTATATGGAGTGTGCTAAGAACCGCATTGAAAGATCCGTTGATGAATAGTATAAAAAGTAGTTGCCAGAACATAGGTATTTGTCGAAGCACCGTGGCTGAACCCTGTTCGGGTGAAGCTGGGAAGCTGTATGATCTGGTAATGATATCACATCAGAAGATAGAGCTAGAATGATTGGAGAATAATGGGGCTGATATGTTCGTTCAGTGAAATAAAAGACCCCAATAAACAAAGTAAATTTAACTCGTTACTGTACACACTCCTTGCTCTCCCAACTATTCCTCACTTTGAATAGGTCTGGCAAGATGATAGAACCATCAAAACTGTCCGGCTACTATGTAAACATAGTCTAATAAGCCTCCAAAAAATTATATATAAATTTTAGGTTTTATAATATAACATAAGTATAATACTTTAGGGGTGTCCCGCAGAGGGTTGTAACCAGACTAACTGTCTCGCAATGAGCAATGCGATTTTTTATATTATTATGAATTGAATATAAAAAGATTCAGTTTTATTCTATGATATATTTGAGATGGAATTTTATACATCTTTGTTACCTGTTACCTGCCAAAGCCACCGCTGCCTCAGCTTCATGGGTCGGGATCATTTTTATCTGTACTAGGGACACACATAGAAGAACTTTCAGCTTTTATTAAAATACGAAGGTCTGGCACTCACTGGCTCTAGGGCCAACACTCCCTTTGTTATATTGCTTTTTGTAGGTATACATTCATTAGAAGTGAAGTGCTTCCAGTTTATAAACCTTAGAAATAAAATGACCAGTTCCAGCTGGTAGCTTCTCTAATATCAGGGTACCAATGTCATTGCCACAGTATATAATAATTTCGTTCTCGTGGAATATATACACTAACACGCAGCAATTCTCAAAAGGAAAAACATCCCGATTTTGAAAGATTTTTCATCTGTGTTCCGCTCTTATTCGTCTTAGCGTGATGATATATAGCCTATAACCATTCTTGATAAATGAGCTATATAACACTGAAAGAATTATTCAAATCGGACCAGTAGTTCCAGAGATTACCCCCTACAACGTTACAACATCACAAACTCTACCTCTTTATAATATTACAGTATAGATTAAATTAATAAATCAACAAATACATGTCTATTAGAAAAATAATGTTTTATTTAGATACAATTAACATGTCAATACTTACGACAGGTTGTTGACATTGCTTCACATTGACCAGTGTGAAGTGAACAAACTTTGTGTTTTCTCTGGAGTAAAAATAACAAACACGTGTATTTATGATTGTCGAGTCACGCCTTTGTACGACGACGCGACCACAAACCCGAGATAGCAGATAACTCACTGTTTACGAAGATGTGTGAACCGGACAAAACCTTATTTTTGTATTTTCAATACGGCCAACACGATGGAAAAACTGCGACCAGACGAGAGAAAGAGCGTAGACGAAGCCTCGAGTATCATCTAAGTATACACTAAACCGCTTTCGAAGCCATTTTGTATCAAGCGATCTTTGTAGGTGGTAGAGCCATACTGAAACTATTATCGGCTTCAGCATGAATGGGTCGGCTTGCCCAGGGTAGTACCAGCCGACCCACAGAAACACCGAAGTGAAGTGACATTGCTTGCATTGTTGCGTTTCGTTTGGTCAGTGTGAGCGCCGGACACCGACCCCTTCTCACTCAAACAGGTTGGTAACGCACTTGCGACTACCCTGGTGTTGCAAGTGTCTTTGGACGGTGGTGATCACTTAGCATCAGGTGACCCACCTGTTCGTTTGCCTTCTATGATATAAAACTCTTCAATATTACTTATGTTGATAATATTATGGGTATTTTTAAATAAATAAAAAAAAAAACAAAGATTCACGATTTCAGAGTGAACAGAGTGCATGATCTTTTCTCTCGATATATTTTATGCAATTCGTTTTCTATACTATATAATATAATATATAACTATAATATATAATAATAATATTATTATAAAGAGGTAAAGTAAGTGAGTTTGTGACGTCGTGATGTTGTGACGTTGTAGGGGGTAATCTGAGGAACTACTGGTCCGATTTGAATGATTCTTTCAGTGTTATATAGCTCATTCATCAACAATGGTTATAGGCTATATATCACCACGCTAAGAACAATAGGAGCGGAGCAGAAATGAAAAATGTTTCAAAATCGGGATGTTTTTCCTTTTGAGAATTGCTGCGTGTTAGTGTATCTATTCCACGCGAACGAAGTCGCGGGCAGAGGCTAGTTAAAGATAATCTTCGAACATTCTCAATTCGTTTCGTATACAATCGTGCGTATGGCTATCTTATTAGTTAAGTTTATCAGAGACGTCGACACATTACTATTGGCATTAGTGACCGCAGAGCGTGAGCCGAGCATTTGTGCTTACTAATATACCTATATCATCCTTCATGGTATCAAGGAGTTTTTTTACTTCACTTGTGATATCCTCACATTGACAAGACTAAATCTGAGTGTCATTTACAAAATATTGCTCGATGCTTGACCGCTCGTAGTGAGCACTACAGCGCGTGAGCCGAGCAATACGTGCTTATCAAAATGCTCATGTCCGACATGTTGATATCAAAAGGTCTCTAGATTGGTTTACTAGATCTTGTCCGGAGTTACAGGGCGTAATGTAACTTGTTACACGGCGAGCGTACGTGCAGTTATACGGGAAAACAAGGTGCTCGCAGCGAGCAACGAACTGTTTGTTGTTCGCTGCTCGTTGCATGTGCTCGTTTCCACTGTCGGTTTTTTTAGCGAATCCATTAAGTGTTACGCGCCAAAAGTTTTTATATTGTCCAGTAATCATTTGGTCTTTTAGTATTGTTACTAACTACAAACCTAACAAACCTGATGTACAGTAAAATTTCTTTTTTTTTTCATTTTCTTAATTTGGACTAATCAATAATTGAGTAAAATCAAAGACCCCAACACAAAACTCGTCGTCCGGTAACTTAAGTGAGAGTGGCTTGCGAATTTGAAGCACGGACGAGCAAACAGTTAGACGAGCATGTTACACGGATTTTATCACACGGTGTAACGTAACAAGCTCGCTGTGAATGATACGTTACGCTCCGTAACACCGGTCCGTATCTAACTCTAGGTTTAGGTTTTCGTTAGGTTACCCCCAGTCATTTTGAAAGAATTGGGAAATTTTGAAATTGTAGAACGCTTTTCTAGAATCTTGGGTTGTGTATCTAAGTTATTCATATTAACGTAACAGAGAATCAAAAACAGTTTTTTTTTCTCTCGGACTGACTACGCTATTGACCTAGCAAGGTCTTAACAGCTTCACCGGACTACTAAGGCGAGCGCTTAGGGCACTCAGCCGATTTTATTTGAGAATTAGCTCAAGGATGCACGGCACACCGGGGCTTGGGCTGTTGCCTGTTTTGTGCAAAAATGGCGACATATCTGAGTTATTGAAACATGCATTGTACTAAGCATGCGTGCCTTGCTTGGGTCAGTTCGAAAAAAAAAAAGATTAATACCTACAAGGAAATACACGGTACATTTCAAAAATTAATGTTGTTAATGACTTCCAGGAACGGGACATCGATGATTTCGCTGATCATTCCGCCCAAGGATCAGATATCGCGCGTGTCCAAGATGTTGGCCGACGAGTTTGGCACCGCGTCTAACATAAAATCGCGCGTGAATCGTCTCTCCGTGCTCGGTGCTATCACGTCCGTACAGCATCGCTTAAAACTCTATACAAAGGGTAAGAAATATATACTTACAGGGCTTCTTTTTGTGAAGGCATGCGTGGGCACGCAGTCTCCTTAAAGGGCATTTCGAAAACATCGAAATATTGCTATAAAAACTGAAAAAGAAATGTGAAAATATCAATTTTGGTATCCTTTACAATTTATTTTGGATTTTTTTAATGGTATCTATACAATCACCCTCACACACGTGCACGCCTACACGCTTATACATGAAAGAGGAA
This sequence comes from Antheraea mylitta, assembly GCA_014332785.1. Classification (NCBI taxonomy): domain Eukaryota; kingdom Metazoa; phylum Arthropoda; class Insecta; order Lepidoptera; family Saturniidae; genus Antheraea; species Antheraea mylitta. The sequence continues at coordinate 325,354 of JACEII010000172.1, read as the reverse complement.
GGGTTTACTTTTTTCCCTTATCGAACTGAAAACTCAATTTTCTGATTATAAATATATGGAGGAGTTGTTGAGGCGTATATGCTTTGTACACATATACGTTTTCAACAACTCATACATATATGAATAGTTAGCTAGGTTAGCTAAGATAGGTCGCGATTTTGCATGTAACAGGCAACAGCCAAGCCGAGGTGTGCCGTGCATCCTTGAGCTGGTTGCCAAAATAAAATCGGCTGAGTGCCTTAAGCGCTCGCCTTAGTAGTCCGGTGAAGCTGTTAAGACCTTACTGGGTCAATAGCGTAGTCATTTCGAAAAAAAAAAAAAAAATTTTTTAATGGGTCAAAGTTATCCAAGTACAAAATTTTATATATCTTTCTTGAACAGTTATCGCGTCACACAGTAGTTTGTATCTGTAGTAGAGGTCGGAAAAAAAATCATGGACTTACAATTTTCGAATATAAGCGTGCCCAAAAAAAAAA
>JACEII010000172.1:270264-324868 GCA_014332785.1 Antheraea mylitta | reverse complement strand
GTAAAAACCGATAGTCGTAACAACCGATGATGTTTTCGAGATACGGCTTTCAACCGTGACCTTTGTTCTGGGTCAATATAACCGGTGTGTTCTAATCGACGTCGACATAAACTATTTTGACTGTACGTACATAAGCAAGAGCAAAGTCCGCTGTCATTCGTTACACTTGAAGCGAGACTTAGAAAGTGTTAACACAGAAGCGGACATTCGGTATTAATATTTTCGTCATAGAACTGGGACAAACTTTCACTTTAACGCAGTCGATAAACTGCAAACAGTTGACAAGTGATGTCGATTGACATGTGATCTACCTATATCAATCTATCTTATATCTTTAAACGAGCAGTTCCTGTATATTTTTATATATATTCAGGATCTTGGTAACGATGTCAGCGATTTCCGTGAAACTTAGTATGTAGGTGGTTTCGGGGACAATAAATCGATCTAGTTAGATTTCATTTATAGATTTTTTTTTTATTTGAGTTTTCAGGCAGTGAAAAAATATAGCTAGAATATAAAGGTAAATATCGCCGCTGCTGTTAAAACAAAAATAGATAAGATGGAAATCGACTGCTTTAAAAATCCGTCCAACCCCAGTTCGAACCCAAGTGACAGCAAAAGAGATATGTTTTTTTTTTTAAATAAAAAAATGCTAATTTTGTGAGTCAAACCTAACAGTTTATTTTAATTTAAAAATATGTTTTTTAAAGAACTGAGCTAGGCTCGGTCATCCAGGTACTACAGTATTATTGGTAATTCGACGTATTCCCGTTAGGAGGTGATAGGGACATTTATTTGTGATAATTTTAAGTCCCGTGTGCAATGCATAAGTGTACCATTTCTGAGTTTTCAGGTTTTTTTTTAAATAAGTCAAAATTGCGACGTCAAAAAATTAAAAAAAAAAAGTGTCAATGTAAATCTAACTTTTCCTTCTAATTTATAAAAAAATAATTAAATACTGGTTAATTATCAATATTAAATCAACAATTATTGGTCTAAATTTAAAATTGCGAGATGAAAAACGATAATATTTCAATATTTTTTTGAGGATTTTTCCATATAAAATGCCTTAAAAACAAAAAAAAACTGTTATGAAACTTGGCTGGCTTGCAGATTATTTTATAAACAACCATTTTCTTAGCTCTCCAACAATGCATAACAACTAGTAACTTATTTCAAAGAAACTGTAGTCTGGTGAAGCTGTGAAGGCCTTTATTGGCCTACCAATAGCGTATTCAGTTCGAAAAACAAAAAAGTTCAAAGACACTGAAAGAAATTCTGGACGTGCACTTGTATCTATGGTTAAGACAGTATCGGTCTTTTTTATGTTTATTTTTTTTTTGTTTTTGTCTCGCTCGGTCACACTTTTCGTAACACTTTCGTGACACATTCACCAGCTTACTCCCCAAGACAAGCGTGGATAAACCTGTTTTACATAAATATATTGATTTTTTTTTTTGTTTGTGCCACATTCCAGTGCCACCGAACGGCCTAGTCATCTACTGCGGTACGATTGTCACAGAGGAGGGCAAAGAGAAGAAGGTGAACATAGACTTCGAGCCGTTCAAACCGATCAACACATCGCTGTATTTGTGCGACAACAAGTTCCACACGGAAGCCCTCACTGCCCTGCTTGCAGACGACAACAAGTTCGGCTTCATCGTGATGGACGGTAACGGAGCCCTGTTCGGTACCCTTCAGGGTAACACCAGAGAGGTGAGATTATTTTTCACCTAATGTCATCACCGCCTGTAGACGCAACATTAAGGGAGTCGCAAGTGCGTTGCCAGTTTTAATTTGTCTTCGAAAATAAAGAAATGTGTCTTTGGAGTAAATTTGCTATATCTATTATTGATGTGAAATATATATAGGCGGAGGGTAAACCTGACTGTTGTCGTGGCGACGCGAAACACGAACATTGTACTATTAACGAAAGATTTAAAAACATTTGCAACGCTATCTTGTAGGCCACTTGTTCTACTAGTGTTACGCGGCATGCGCCGACGACCTAGCGCCCTTTGATAAATGCCGCCAAAAACACAGGCATAGTTCTATTTTTTTATTTAATCAAAATGAATATTTATGTGATAAAATAAATAAACAGTCATTATTTTATGGAACTAATTTGTAATGCTTTATCTTTTCATTATGACACCTGTCGTAAACTGTTCTTTTATTCGTGTAACTTAGACAAAACAATTTTGATGTGTCACATCTGCCAGGTGTCCCGTGACGGCTCGATATTTTTTAGGATCCTTTCCCCTCCAGGTGGCGTTAAAAAACTCTACTCTTTATAAAGATTTGGTATTCCAGGTCCTGCACAAGTTCACGGTGGATTTACCGAAGAAGCACGGTCGCGGTGGTCAGTCCGCGCTCCGTTTCGCCCGTCTCCGTATGGAGAAGCGTCACAACTACGTGCGTAAGGTGGCGGAGGTCGCCACGCAGCTCTTCATAAGCGCGGACAGGCCGAACGTCGCCGGCCTCATCCTAGCCGGTTCAGCCGATTTCAAGACCGAGCTCTCTCAGTCGGATATGTTCGATCCGGTCAGTCACATGTTTTTTTTTTTTGTGTGATACATTTTTTTTTATTGTATATAGGAGGCAAACGAAGAGACGGGTCACCTGTTAAGCGATCACCGTCGTTCATAGACACTAGCAACACCAAAGGAGTCGCAAGTGTGTTACCAGCCTGTGTTTGGGGGAATGGAGCGAAAGGGATAGGGGAGGGGAGTAGGGTCTCCGGCGCTCTCATTGACCGAACGAAACGCAACAATGCAAGCACTGTTATTTCACGTCGGTTGTTTTCTGTGAGAGGGTAGTGCTACCCCGGACGAGCCGACCCATTCATGCTGAAACCAATAATAGCTTCATCGTGGCTCTACCACCTACAAAAATTTATAGAGATTAAACCTGATTGTTGGCGTGGCGACTTGTGTGAGACGTGGCGACGCGATGCCATGTGGAAGCAACTATGCGCATTCTCTTTTGCCGCACTGAGCTCGCATATCTATAGTGTAATTTGAGATTTCTTCGACTCGAACAATTTCGATGTTTCACATCTATCAGGCGTCCCGTGACAGCTGACATATTTATTTTTATTAATTTTCCATGGTGTTGTTGATTTACAAAATTTTGTAAAATCGAAAATAAATATTAACTGAACTTCGCTGGCCTTATCCTGGCCGGTTCAGGTGATTTCAAGACGGAGCTCTCGGAGTCCGATGTGTTTGATTTGGTCAGTCACACTTTTTTTTTTGTTCTAACTTCAGTTATCCATGCGTTGTTGATTTACCAAATGTTTTAAGATCCAAGATAAATATGAATTGTATGTCGCCATAAAAGCAATAATCTCCATTAAAAGTCCGATGTAAAATCTATACACATAATAGAATGTCTTCCATTTTAGATTTTTGTGAAAAAAATTGTTGAAGGTGTCTAGGAATAAGTAAAAGATTACATTTCAATCATTTTTAAATTTGTCTGTCTGTTTGTCTGCTTGTACGAACACGCATCACTGCTAAAGTACTGAGTTCACAATAAATTCTCAGCAAGAAAATCATAAAGCATATCCTCAGGAGTAACTTAGTTAAAATCTTCATTAAAATCGGTCGACTCTATCATAATTAATTGTAATTTGAATGACGACTGGAGTACGAGAGAAGATTAGTAATCTATACTAATATTACAAAGCTGGAGGGTTTGTCTGTGTAGTACGTTGAATGAGCTAATCTAAGGAACTATTGGTCTGATTAAAAAAATATTTAAGTGTTATATAGCTCATTTATCGAGAATCGTTATAGGCTATATATCATCACGCTAAGATCAATAGAAGCAGAACACCTATGAAGAATGTTTCAAAATCGGGGTATTTTTTCGTTTGAGAGCTTCCACTGTGTGTTAGCGTTAGCCCAACGTAACTATTCCATGGGGACAAAGTCGCGGGCAGAAGCTAGTAACTAATAATATAAATGAAATTAGACAAAAAGGTACCCCATGAGTCTGCAGAAGATATACTTACTACTTGGTGTTTCTCTCTCTGCCTCACGATGGATTCTGCACAGCGAATCTATGGAATACTGAGAATTATATCCTTTTCTTAACATCACGTTTATTCGTGTTCCACAGCGTCTGCAAGCAAAGATCATAAAGTTAGTGGATGTGTCGTACGGAGGAGAGAACGGTTTCAACCAAGCCATAGAGCTGGCAGCGGAGTCGCTGCAGAACGTGAAGTTCATACAGGAGAAGAAACTCATCGGCAGGTACTTCGATGAAATATCACAGGTAATAAAAATAATCTTTATATATATTTTTTTTTATTAAAAAAAAAAACTTTTACCTGCCAGCATTGTTTAAATTATATTAAAGAACTAAGTTAAGAATATACGTTGCTATGATTTAAATCACATTTAAACATTTGACTTTCAATTATATTTATTCTTGGAGTCTAATACAACGAACGTCACATGCGTATGTTTTCAGTGAACGACATACTTTTGATCAATTTCATACGGACGAATGCACGGGTGACAGTTCATCACTACACAGTGTAAAACAAACATGTCTATTCGCGATAAGATCAAAAACTACAGAACACATTTTCATGCCGTCTTCACCAATATACAAAACGATTCTTGGGCAAGGTTTATGTATAGTTTGTTTTATTATCAAGGCGCTCTCCTGAACCTAGCTTAAAATAAAACAGCTAATTAGTTACTTATTTTCCCATAAACTTCCTATTCAAATAGGGCCAGTCCTTTCGGAGATTACCCGGAACAAATAAACAAATTGTTGTTATTTGTAGATATACATATATTCACCAAAAAGTATTTATTTTAATATTACATACACACTCTTTAATTTTATAATACATAATAGATCACAAATAGAAAATTGAGAACAAAACTAACGTAGAAGAAACTCTTTGAGGAGTTTTTGGTGGGATTTTCACTCAATCATGTAGTGGATTTTATATTTTCTTGTGTTACTTGACTCTATATTGTGTAGAATTGGTGTTTAATGTAATATGGTTCGTTTATTGTGCATAAGTGAAATGAATGAAAAATAATACCACGGAACATGATTTCTGGAATATTGAAAATTAAGAAGATAAAAATTTACGAAATACTATATAAAAGATTTGACGCTTATGCCTTTACATTAACTTGGACATAGAAGAAAACTGGCTAGAGAATATATAAGAACTACCTATATTGACAACTTCAGAATTGGCGGTATGGATTAATTCATTCGCCTGTGATATTGGACGAATATTATTACTAATAAACTTTTTGAATAACAACACAAAATAAACTTTGGCAATATTTGCGATATAAACGTCCCACATATAATTAAAAATTGGAAACAAAACTAACACGTAGAATAAACTTTTTGAATAGGAACACAAAATAAACTCTGAAAATATTTGCTATAGAAAGTTATCACGTTACCATGGCAACGTATGGCAACGATTTTGAAAGATTCTTCATTGGTGCTCCGCTCTTATTGGTTTTGACGTGATATGTACACTAGAGCTTCCTCGATAAATTAGCTATCTAACATTGAAAGAAATTTTCAAATCGGACCGGTAGTTCTTGAGATTAGTGCGTTCAACCGTACAAACAAACTCTTCAGCTTTATATATTAGTATAGATATATAGGTAAAAAATGTGTTTATTCACCGGCTCTTAACACACGATAGTTAAATTGTGAAGAATTGAAGTTCTGCTGCTGTGTTTTCATTGAGAACCCGAATATCGACCACTATTCTCAACAACATTGTTACATCACATTTGTTATCTATACTAATATTATTACGAGGTAAAGTTTGTGAGTTTGTGACGTTGTGATGTTGCGGCGTTGTAGGGGGTAATCACGGGAACTACTGGTCCGATTTGAATAATTTTTTCAATGTCATATAGCTCATTCATCGAGAATGGTTGTGGACTATATATTATCACGCTAAGATCAATAGGAGCGGAGCACAGATGAAAAATGTTTCAAAAACGAGATGTTCTTTTCCTTTTTAGAACTGCTGCGTGTTAGTGTTGTATTTAGTATATCTATTCCACGCGAACGAAGTCGCGGGCAGAGGCTAGTTAACAAATATATTGTTATTTATTTCAGGATACGGGAAAGTATTGCTTCGGTGTGGACGATACACTGCGCGCTCTCGAACTCGGCGCCGTCGAAACACTCATCTGTTGGGAGAACCTCGATATACAAAGGTTAAATTATTTCATCGGAATCTATGAAAACACTCTTAAGGAGAGAGGGCTTGAAAGGTTTATTCGCTCGGGTTTAAACGGTTTATTCTTCCAAACTTAACAGGTTTATTCAGCTGGGCTTATGGCGTTTATTCAACTGAAAAACTGAATGTCCGTCTGTTAATTCCGTCGATGTTTTTAAAGACGTTTTTTTAAATATTCTCTTTCATACGATTCTGGTCCTGATAATTACAAAGACAGGAATAATATAATTAGCCAAATAGGTGCAGCCGTTCTTAGATGTTTTTTTTTTTTAACATATAGGAGGCAAACGAACGTGCAGGTCACCTGTTGTTAAGCGATCACCGCAGTCCATAGGCACTAGCAACCTCAGAGTAGTCGTAAGTGCGTTGCCAGCCTGTGTTTGGGGGAATAGAAAGAAAGGGAGAGGAGAGGAGAGGGGTGGGGAGATGGGTCTCCGACGCTCTCACTGACCGAACGAAACGCAACAATGCAAGCACTGTTACTTCACGTCGGTTTTCTGTGTATCGGTTGGTAGGACCCTGGACGAGTCGACCCATTCATGCTGAAAGCAATAATAGCTTCAGCGTGACTTTACCACAACGCTTAAATGCTAGATACGCTTACATACATTCGGCTGTCAATTTTATATTTAAACCACTCTTTAGACAATAGCAATATTTCTGGAGGACACTCTATTCTCGTTTTAAAAAATAAAAACTAAATAAGTGCTAAATGTTTCAATTAATTATCTAGAGAAATACCAAAAATGATACGAAATCTACACGCTCTACCCGTCTATGTTAATGCACAGTGTCAATGACCATTAACTCCGGGTCGCCCATTGTAGCTTTTGGCACCAGTCATTGCACTTAGGTTTATTATTTTATTTACACGTTTGTATAGCTACTTTTGAAAGTCTTAGAACAAATTGTAACTTGAGTTTTCTTGGTTGTTTATTAGTGTTTGTTTTAAATATTATTGTTTATTTATATGTTAAATGTATCATATGCTAGAATATTGCTAGTGTCTAACTTTTCACCTGGTATATTTAAATATTAAATGTAATATTAATTTCAGATATGTACTGAAATCACACGCAACCAACCAGGAGACCATACTCCATCTAACCCCCGAGCAGGAGAAAGACAAATCACATTTTACAGATAAAGAGGTGCGTCATATTGTTCTTTTAATAAAAAAAAAATGTCTTGTTCTCCTTCTTTCTTTTAATTCAGTTTTTGCAATCAATCTTTCCGATTATTATTGCCATTGTCACGTAGTCAATAATATCACAAGCGTCGTGCGATCATTTTAATATTAAGCATCGTGCGAGTCAATATTCTAACAAGATGGTGGCTCCCTTGCTAGAACCTTCCGGGGAGTTTTTGTGTCATCTCAGAATTTCATGCTCCGCGGTATTGTTTTCTATGCACAATAAACTAACTATATTACATAAAACACCACCAAATTTACAAAATATAGAGTCAAATAACAAAAGATTATGAATAAAATATAAAGTCCACTACATGACAGATTAAAATCCCGCCAAATAGTCCTTCTTTTTGAAATGGCAATATGTCTGAACACACAGTTTCGCCAATGTCAAGTGAAAAGAGCCATAAACAATGGAGATTATGTAAGACAAGGTTATTAGGTGGTAGAGCCACGCTGAAGCTATTACTTGTTTCAGCATGAATGGATCGGCTCGACCGGAGTAGTACCACCTAGGGATGAGCGATATTAGAAAAACATCGGTTCTATAGTATCGATGTACGATAAACATCGATAGCAAAACATCGATGTCTGAAATCATCGATATCTTTGCCAGCAATTAAAATTGTCTGTAAAAACAGAGGTCAGCGACAAAAAAAAAAAAAAAACAAAAAATAGGTCATACAAAGAAAAAACTATTCGTACGGCTTACAAATTCGATAATTTTCTAGTCTCTAGCTGGTACATGCAACGTTCCCATAACGTCAATGTTATCGAAATCAAAACATCGAAGTGTCGATATTATCGACATCAAAACACCGATGTGAAAACCTCGATGTTTTTCAGCTAAACATCGATGAATATCGATCATCCCTAGTGCCATCCGACCCACAGAAAACTGACGTGAAGGAACATTGCTTTCATTGTTGCGTTTCGTTCGGTCAATGTGAGCGTCGGAAGACCACCTCCCCTCCCCTCGCCCCTCGCTACTCCTCTCCCCCTTACCCTTTCCCTCAAACAAATGCTGGCAACACACTTGTGACTCCCCTGGTGTTGCGAATGTTTATGGACGTTGGTGATCATTTAACATCAGATGACCAACCTGCTCGTTTGCCTCCTGATATATATATATTAAAAATAATGCCCATTTGGTAGTTAAATTGTCAGTAAACGACTATTATTATTATTTTTTTCTTCTGTATATGACACTTCACATACATTGTATGTACACACATTATCTATTTGAGGAACGAAATATGTTACTCTGGAACTGGCCGATATTAGCTGCGACACAGGATAACTAATGCAGCTGATATCGGTCATTTATCATATTCTGCAAATTGTTTAAAGTTCTAATTCGTTAAGTTCCAATAAATAAATGTAAATCCTAGTAACAATGTAAATGTTAAAGTCAATAATAATGATAAAAAAATAAAAAAAAAATTAATTAACATAGAGCGGGGTCGAACTCGAACTGGTGGAGTGTCAGCCGCTACTCGAATGGCTCGCGAACAACTACAAGTCTTTCGGAGCCACTCTTGAGATCATCACCGACAAGAGTCAGGAGGGGAGTCAGTTTGTACGCGGCTTTGGAGGCATCGGCGGTCAGTATATACACTACATTTAATAACAAAAAAAAAAACACATCCAAATTAACAACAGTGGGAAATCGATTAAAAATTGTAATCGATATTTCTTTTTTTTTTTGTGGCAAAATACGTTTATTAACCTGTCTACATTTTTCTATTCAATACTGTTCAAAAATGCAGTTCTCAAAAATCGATTGAATAGTTTAGTCGATATCTCGTAACGATTTTTTCAACGTTAATAAAAAGCTATACACGGTAGATATTTTTAAACAAAAATTCGTTATTATTAACCTTTTAATTTTTTTTTTCTATTCATGGATGCTGAATTTCAGATTACTGAAAAATCGATTAAAAATTTTAATCGATATTTCGTACGCATTTTTTTAGGCGTTAACACGTTATTTTTAGTCTGGCTAAGCTTTTTTATTCATCTTTGTTCAAATTTGTAGTACTTAAAAATCGATTAAATATCTTAATCGATATCTCGTATTGATTTTTTTTAACGTGAATAAAAAATCTATATAAAATGGCTGTTAATTAAAATATATAACTGTTAAGATTTCAAATTAATTAGTTGTTTCTATTCACCACTGCTCAAATTTACAATACGTAAAAATCAATTAAATATTTAATGATTCTTATCAATTTTTGTAATTTTAATAAAAAAAAACTCTATTCCATAATTTTGGTTTAAAATAGGTTAAAAATAATCTACGGAATTAACAATATTTTAGTTTAGTTTGAAATAATTATTTTTATCAGTAAAATGATGTTTCAACACTGATCTAAATTTCCATACGATACTTTTGCTTTATAAAATATGTCAGTATTAAAAACGGAAAAAAAAATGTTTTATTGCTTCTGTACGAATATAATATCTTTTCAACACTTATACAAAATCTGTATACAATAATTTTTGAGGAAGGATCGTTCATAAAATATGTTTGCACATTTTTCTAAAAAATATTTTTGTGTTTGGCAAAATTTTTCGTGACTTATTTTATGAAAGGACCCGTATAGACGGGTTAGTGTATTATTAATCGGTGAAATTAATTTTTTTTATTTACTGCTGCCTCTGGACCCGGATGGATTTGTTGTAAACACAAACAGGTATATTACGGTACAAGGTTGATTTCCAATCGCTACAGCTCGACGAACCGCTGGACGATGTAGACCTCGACGATTATTAAATCGTAGCACGTCAACGCCATCTATATATGAGAGTTCGCATTGAAACTATACTATATTGTCGGACGTTAACAATAGAAACGTCTACTATACGAGAGAATGCTTGCGTAACTTATTTAGACTGATTTAGGGTTGGGATTGTTTTTCGGTCGCGTAACCGCTTGTTTGACGCTGTGAGTGATTGCTTTCAGTTTTTTTTTTTTTATATGGATTCTTAGGAAAAGTGTATTCGTTGGAGGAAATATTGGCAATTATAGAAAATTCTCGACATATGGGCGTGTATAGTAGAAAAAAAAATTACAATAGACGATATTTCTTATGTGATAGTATCTCAAAAAAAAATTTTTTTCTTTAATATAGATGTCGACAAATTTTTAAATGTTGAAAAAAAGAAGAAAACCGCAGATATATTTTGAGGTTAATTAATAAAAAAAAGAATACTGTAAACAATTCCAATACGGACTAAATGAATTCGCGTAATGTTTCGTGACTTATGACCAGAAATATTTTTAATTGTTCTGTGACGGTGTTATAGAAATAAGAATACAAAAAAATGAATCGTGTGGTGTTAATTTTAATGAAATGTATTATATTTATAGAATGGTAAAGTTTGTCTTTTGTACGCCATTAGTTAAATTGAACAAATTTGTCGATTGTAGTGTTGCATTATGTCGCCGAATGAGGAGGACTTTGAAGGGGGGAAAAGTGAATTTATTATGAATGAATTACGTAGGTTTGTTTGGAGTATTTAAATTTGATTTGAAAAGAAAGAAAAAATAGTGAAGGTATTCTGTCACATCGTCAAACAGGTATACCACAGCGTCGATTACTACCATCGATCATATGTATATTTCGTGTTTTCTAGATGTAGTTAAGATCCCTTTGGCTTGTTTCCTCCGCCCCGTTTATTTTTTACTATAACCCACGCCTCGTCCCACACGCGTTTGATTTTGCAAAAACCACGCGTTATAGCTGCCCGTTGCTTCCATACATCGGTGATTGCCAAAGTTGGCTTAGCGACCGCTAAAGTGAGTTTCGATGTTTCCTAAATTATGTTCTGCGGTCGCTAAGGGAGATCGACGACCCCTAAAGTGGATTCGTCGATTGTTAAAGTAAGTTTAGCGGTCGCTAAATTGAGTTTCCTGCAAAGTCACTAGGGTTTTGTTAATCATTTGATTTAGAACTTTTCATTTATTAGGGATATAATTATAGTTAATATGTATTATGGATTTATCTAAAACGACAAAAACCGGATGATGGTTTGAATAATCTTAATTTTGGCAATTCATACGACGGGCAGCCGTAACGCGTACCTAATGTTGTGTGTTCGTGAGAAATATATATATATACACATACATAGTACTTAGTCTGTTGCATAAAGTTCTGATATTGAGTGAGGTTTACATATGGCTGTCACGGATTTAAGATATTTATTAATGTTGGTAATTAACTGTCGTTTAAAAAATTGAGTCGTCTGTTTCGTGGCAAAAATTGTTTGCATTTTAATCTCTAGATAAATGAAAGAGGTTTGTCGTTGTGAGCGCATCACTCAAACACTACCATATATAGTACATTACTTTTGGTTCAAATGTAAAAAAAATCATACTATCTATACTAATATTATAAAGATGAACAACTCTGAATACACTTGACGCCTTGGATGGCAAATAATAGTCCGGTGAAGCTGTTAAGACCTTGCTGGGTCAATAGTGTAGTCATTTCGAAAAAAAAACGACAAATAAAAAAAAAATCCCAAAATTATGATTTTTTAAAGTTTTTTGAACATATTCATCTTATAAATGATACAAATTTGATCTTTTTTAAAATATGTATATTGTATAGCAAAAAAATAATAAACATTTAATTTTTTTTAATCTTAAACAAATGAGGTTTTATAACAATTTATGTACCTTTCGCTAATCGATTACACGTGTTTCGTTACGTGATATTTTTAGACCTCCCTTCAGTATAAATTTGCATGACGTACTTTATGAATGCCCCTAAACATGAAACAGGCTACTCTTAAAATTTAAAGGTAAATAAATAATAACCTAGTAATATTATTATCAAAGATTATGAACGAATATTGTAAGTAATGATATTGGGATTCGATTGTATTTTTTTTTTGAATGAACGTGTTCTTATGCAACCGACTTGTATTCGCCAGTACTGAATACGCCTTTTAAGCAATAGTATTTAACGCCTTCACGTTATGTAGTTAAGATTATCTATATACATATAAATCCAATGATATTATAACTAGAGATACGTTACCTACATGATATTTTGGCACGGTAACGCACACATACGTAAAGTAATATCGTAACGCCGCACTGTCTTACGATAAAATGTGGAAGTAATGTGTAGAGGCACGCTGAAGCTATAACTGGTTTCAGCATGAATGTGTCGGCTCGCCCCTGGTACTACCACCCGACACACAGAAACACCGATGTCGAGTAACAGTGCACGCATTGTTGTGTTTCGTTCGGTCAGTCAGAGTGTTGGAGGAACCTCCCCTCCTCTACTTCCAATTTCCAATCCGTCTCTCCTTCCAAACACAGGCTGGCAATGCACTCGCGACTCCCCTGGTGTCGCTAATGTCTATGGACGGCGGTGATTACTTACTATCAGTTGCCACCCTGTGTTTGGGGGAAGGAGGGAGGGGCGAGAGGAGAGGAGGTGGGTCTCCGGGGCTCTCACTGACCAAACGAAACGCAACAGTGCAAGCACTGTTACTTCACGTCCGTTTTCTGTGAGAGAGTGATACTACCTCGGGCGAGCTGACCCATTCATGCTGAAACCAATAGTTTCAGCGTGGCTCTACCACCTACAGAAGCATATTCTCAACTCAATGTCACATTGGTGGTGAAAAAGAAATAGTTATATATGTTGCTTATATACGGACGGATTAACGGAGCGGCAGTCAAAAATTAGCTAACTGGCCAAGTTTTAATAAGGCGCTATCGAAGGTATTATGAGGTATCTAGTTGTAATATTATTGTGTGAATCTTAGTACCTACTAACAATATTATGGATTAAATCGAACACCATTTGATATGTATATTTAATTATTACATACATATATACATTATAAACCGGTTGGATGACACATTAGTTTTAAGTTTTAATCGATTTAAAATCTCGCTGGAAGTGTTTATAAAAACTATAAAACTAATGGGTCATCCGTGATATATGTAGTCGTCGCCAATCTTTTTGACCGCCCTGAATATAGATGCGCAGGACATAAATTTAAACGGTATCACGTTTTATATTATACTGTTAGAAATGTCGAATATTTATTTGATTATTATAAACAGAACTGGCCAATCTAGGTTAAGAATCAATTCTAATAATTAATCACTTTTTAAATAACCGACCCGAGTTCGGACAGAGCTACTGCACGCTACGACAGTCAACGAAAGATTGTGTCAACACGACAAGCGCCGCCTCTTATATGGACTGTTCGCAGTTTAACTACCCGACATTAAAACATAACATCGAGATATGTCGGGTCAGGTCATTAGTAACACCCTCCAATTAAGTTATAGTAAGTTTTTAGTAGTTCGGAATATTATACATTGTCCTATATTGTTAATAAAATAAAATCCTAAAAGTCAACCGCAGCGCCACCTACCGGGTCTAATTTTGAATATAAACAATTCTTGAATCCATCTGAACACATACAAAAAGTCTTTCATCACAATCTGTACGGCCGTTTAGGAGTTTACTCACATAAACACGGACAGAAAAATTAAATATACAGTAGAAACTCGATTAACCGGAATAATTGTTATTGTTAGACATTCGGATAATTCGAAAGTCCGGACAATCGAATTTATGTAAAACACTATTTGGTTTTGTGCATTGTTGTTGTTGCATTGTGTGTTTATTAATAGACTAATACATGTCAACAAAAATCAATGTCTATTAAGAAATTATAAAGAGGCACATTTTTAAACATACGATGTATGCACTTATGTATGTGTATTTACATACATATTTTCTTAGATTACATTATGTAATACTAAATTACTGGTGTCCTTATCATGAAATTAAATGTTTTGGTACTTATGTGGGAATAATTTGTTTACAATATGTATTTGGTAGTTTGCACAATACATAGGTTACGGTTGGTAGGCCAGATAATCGAAAATCCGTATAACTGAGTGCCGGATGAGCGAGTTTCTACTGTATATGTAAAAATGTATAGAATCGAAATAAGGATAAGTGAAGGCCAATTTAATATTGATATGATAATATTTGAACTTTGCTTTTTGTTGAATTTCTTGGCTTTATTACGGGTAAGCCTCCCTTAAAGCTATGTTCAAAAGCGGCCAAAAAGATTGACGAGCACTATATCTTATAATTCCAGCTCAGAGATATAGTCATTAATGACTACACAAAGTAATCTTATGAGAATATTTTCTTATAAAAAAATTGAGCCGTCACGGGACGCCTGGCAGATATGAAACATCGAAATTGTTTTGTATAAGTGATATGTATAAAAGAACAGTTCACGACAGGAATCAGCTATCGCATAATGAAAAGATAAAGCATTACAAACTCGTTCCATAAAATTAATTTTATTATATAAATATTTTTTTAATACAAAAATTGAACTAGGCGCAGGCGTCTTTTTATTCCAGACGTGTCTTGGGTTTTTATGTGTCAATGGATTATGGCTTAGTTGATAACGACACACCGTCTTGAGCGCCAGCCTTCACTAGTTGTAGCGTGCTTAGATCAAATGGTCAATTAACCGTGATCGAACGCCAAATCCTACTAAAGCATAGAAAAAATTATATTAAAAAATAGTATTTACTGCAAATGTGCGAGTAAAACCGCGGACATATCTAATTAAAAAAAAGTGTGCGTGTACTTAGGTACACGAAATAGAAGTTATACTTCTCTGCCGTAACAAGATAAAAATCTTTTATTAAAAAAAAATATCTTTCGCCTTATTCTAAGTTTGTAGAAAACACGACACTAACAATAGAAAAATATATTTCATACATTTAAAGTTTTAATACAAAGAAACAAAATGTTCATTATAGCTAACTTCAAGGTGTCGTCGGTTATTCGTGCGGGGCGTACGCGCGTATCGTAAAAATTTACTCTCATTATTTTTCCCTAAAAAAGAAGTAGAACTTCAAAAATCTTAATATAAAGATAAAAATAAATATTATTATTTCATTTTTCAGTAAATTCTTACATTTGTACATTGCAGTTCTTTAAATCATAATAGTAGATTTTCTAGAATGTTCTATATCAAACGTTACCTATATGTCTGAGCTGTTCGCGTTATATAAAGGAATTCGATTACATTTATTAATATTATTGTATTTAAGGAGAAGCATACATTCTGTTCAGATTGTATACTCCGGTAGAGTGGTCCTGACTCGCGTTATGAATGAAGCGTCGAAGTATATCTATGGTTTACGTCATTCTAACATGTTTTATTGCCTATACTAGTGATTATTGCTAGTTAAAAAAAATTGAGCCGTCACGGGACGCCTGGCAGATGTGAAACATCGAAATTGTTTTGTATAATATGCATAAAAGAACAGGTTACGATAGGAATCAGTTATAGCATAATGAAAAGATAAGGGCGCTAGGTCGTTGGCGCGTGCCACGTAACACTAGTAGAACAAGTGGCCTACAAGATTGGATTGCAAATGTTTTTGAGTATTTCGTTAATAATGCAATGTTCGTCTTTTGTGTCGCCACGACAACAATCAGGTTTACCCTTCGCCTATAGATGTTATACATAAAAAAAATTGGCATATATAAATTTACCATGTAGCATCTTATATGTGTCCTTCAATAATTGCTTGATTTGCAATACGTACTTATTTTAAAATGCTTTTAGTAGTTTTTTTTTTCGATTAAGGCAAGCTATATTTGTAAATCGCTGTTAGATTGAATAAAGTTAAAAAGAATTGTAATGTATACCAGGTGACTGTTTAGACAGTAGCAATATTTCTGGAGGACACTGTGCACTCGATTCTCGTTCTAAATCGATTTAAAAAATAGGTGCTAGCACCTATTTATTGACCTAATTATCTTGAAAAATATAAAAATTATACACAACGTGTCTCTGTTATGGCACAGTGTCAATGACCGTCAGGTGAATTCACTTTCATCTGAAAGGGAACGTCAGAAACAAAACAAAAGGGCTTATTACCCGTTTTACTATCGAAAGTTATTAACTCCGGGTCGCCCATTGTAGTTTTTAGCACCAGTCATTGCTATACTTTTGAAAGTTTTAGAAAAAACTAATTTAAGTTTTCTTGGTTGTTTATTAGTATATGTTTTAATATTATTATTTTACATATTAAATTTAACCATGAAGTATCATCTCCTAGAATATAGCGAGTGTCTAACCTTTCACCTGGTATAGCAACGCTACCTCATTAAATGACTGCTAATTAATTAGTGTACTTTAAAAGCTTTAGAAATTAAACGTAAAACATAAAGTGGAACAATAGTTTTTAGTCTCTAGATAAAATATATGTGATATTAAAATCAGAAATAACGCTAATAATAAGTGGCAAATGCGAATAGTCCAAAATAGCAGCAGCTACCATTACCAATTATATTCTACATAATAATCGCATCTACTCTACTTAGAGTTATTTTTTGCCTATTGCATAGATAAAAACGTAAACTTTTATTGAAGTTATACTTCTTTTGGCGCGTTAGAGAAAAATGATGAGTGTAAATTTATGATGCGCGCGCATACCGTCACGAAAAACTGACACCTTGAAGTTAGCTATAGTCAACATTTTTTGTTTATAATAAAACTTTCAATGTATCAAATACCTTTTTTCTATTGTTAGTGTCGTTTTTTCTACAAACGTAGAATAAGGCGAAAAATAACAATTTTTGAAAAAAAAAAAATCTTGTTAAGCCAAAGAAGTATAACTTCTAACACGTGTACATAAGTACACACACAATTGTTTTTGTTTTAAAATACATTTTCATGTGTAGATTTACATCAATTTATATGTTTTTTTTGATATATTTCTATTCTGTACTTTCCATCGTATAAGATCCATTCATATCGTATATATTAAGCTCATAGAAATATTTACTATTTATATATAATCACGAATTTAAAATCACCCCCACACACGTAGTAGGATTTATGATTATGATGAGATAAACAAAAAATTGTTTGCGTATTATTTGATGAATAGAGTTGGGGATACTGAATAGAATGTCATTTTTCGGTAATTTATTTAAAAAAAAAAGAGTACATGTAAACGTTACACGCGACTGAAGTAAAACTTGTTATTTAAATTCCGAATTAGCTGATAGATGGAACTACATATAATGAAGCTTTTATTTAATTTGTTACTTACAGTAGACCTAAATGTCAGCACGGTCGCGCGCCCACATATACACAATTCATACTATTGTATGATTTTAATGATTATTCAATTTAATAATACTTTTTTCAAAAAATATTGAAAAACCGGATGGTACAGAGACGTGACGCCATATTGCCGTAACGGACTTCCGTTGCATTGTCTAATTACCTCCTAGTCGCGCCTAAAGAAGTTTTACTTAAAAAAATCGTTGTGACACGGCTTCTAAATACGATGAGATCCTATAATGTTTCCACAACACTATTTTATCTTTAGGACAAGCGTCCACTGCAAAGCGATTTATTGCGCAGCGCAGCTACAAGTAACATAGTGCCACTGTAGCGTGTCCTATTCTTTGTGCGCTTCTAATTCAGTGACGCCAACATAAAGCCGGCTATACACGAGCGAGACCCTATAGGGTGCAGCACTTGGTGTAGATACTCGGTCTATCTATAAATATCTATTTTTTAAATTAATTGATCCTGGCAAATATGCTTATCCTGATGTACCAAAGGTGGTAGATCGCTTCTTTAAACAATATGTAACCGTAAATACAGCAGCCAGCTAGATGAATCAGTGTGTACACGCTCTAAAATTCCTTGCGAGAGCGAGAAGGAACAAGAAAACAATGATCCCACTCCGCGTCACGTTCTTTTTTTTTATCTTTATTTTTGGCAATCAATCATTTAGATTATTACTGCCATTGTCACGTAGTCAATAATATTACAAGCATCGTGCAATCATTTCAATAATAAGCGTCGTGTCAGTCAATATTCTAATAAGATGGTGGATCCCTTGTTAGAACCTTCCAGGGAGTTTTTGTGGCATCTCAGAATTTCATGCTCCGTGGTATTATTTTCCATTCACTTCACTTATGCACGATAAACTAACTATATTACGCAAAACACCACCAAATTTACAAAATATAGAGTCTAATAACACAAGATCTATATATATACTATAATAAAACTGTAACAAGTCGAAATCTGTACATTAAATATTTTTTGAAAATTTTAATCAGGATAGACTATGTTATCGATATAGAAGCCAAAAATAATCTTTTTACAATTTTTGTCTGTCTGTCTGTCTGTCTGTCTGTCTGTCTGTCTGTCCCTATGCACACGCATCACTCTGAAACTACTGAACCAATCTTGACGAAACTTGACATAGTGATAGCTAATATTACGAGATTACATCAAATATACTTTTTGTCTCATAAAACGCCAAGGGTTCTCCAGGATAAAGGATTAAAGTCTAGAATATAAACCCGAATTACTCTGAAAGTACTGAACCAATTTTAACGAAATTTGACACAGTGATAACTAATATTAGAAGACTACATCCAGGATACTCTTTGTCCCATAAAACACAAAGAGTTCTCCAGAATAACGGACGAAAGTAAAAAATTTGTAGTTCATGAGATTCTTAATGGATTTTGGTAATTTTCCTTTGTGCTATTTACAGCAGACAGATTAGTTAAAAATTCAAGCTATATAGGCTACATAAAAAAAAACAAATAACCAAAAAAATGACGGGGTTCGAACCGTCTCCCCGTCGGTCATGAAAATAGTATAGAGTCGCCAACTTTACCTCTAGGCTACGCTTACATAACAATTCCATTCAAAAATTTCAACTGCTTCGAAAACGTCCACAAAATTGTTAATAACTAATCTATACTATTAAAATTGTAACAAGTCGAAATCTGTACATTAAATATTTTTTGGAAATTATAATCAAGGTAGACTATGTTATCCATATAGAAGCAAAAATTAACACAGTGACAACTGATATTACAAGGCTACATCCAGGATACTTTTTGTCCCATAAAACGCAAGGGTTTCAAATTTAGAATAGCTGGTTAATACTGTGAAAATTGGTCGATGATAACTGAAGTATGTTATAAAAGTATTAGATATAGCATTATCAAGATATATGTCATAGTGTGATTTTACTTTGTTTGTAGAAGGGTGCATACTTTCAGTTCCGAAATTTTATTATTTTATTATCGCTGTCCGACATATTTTCAATTAAAACACTGGTTACATTCACAACTGCGAATGGTGTTTCATAATTTATAAATAGCGTTAAAAATGCGTAGTTTAATCCGTGACAGTCAATTGTCTAATTAAATAGTAACAAAGAAATCAGTGAAAGGTGCAAGCGCGGTGTGTTTGGCGGTATGTCAAAGGTCGCAAGGTCTTCTGTGCATGCCGTGTAATACTGGTACGACGAGTGTTCGAGAAAGCAATTTGAATGTTATGTTTATACAGATAGAGTTGCAGATGTTTTTGAGTACTTCGTCAATAGTGCAAAGTTCGTATTATAACCTGTAGCTTCGGAAATGTAACGTCACAAAAAACCATAATCTTCATCATCATCATCATTGGCAGCTCTTCTCGACCTAATGCAGAAAATAAGCCTCCTCTCTTTTAAAAATAAAAACATGTAATTAAAATCTATCTAGGTCAGACTTTGGTCAGTGTATATGTATATTAGTAAGATTAAAAAAACCAATTCCGTAATATTATAAAAATATTATATTACACCTAATTTAAAAATATAAAAAATACATATACCTATATATTAAAAAAATTACTGAAGATTAATTTGACCCGTAAAAAGCTAACATCACGCAATATCTCCAGGCGGTCACCCATCCAAGCACTGACCACGCCCGACATTGCTTAACTTTGGTGAGATCGGACATGAACCGGTCGACGTTGACGACAAAACATTTCTATCCACGCGTCTCTCTCCCATTATTGTGACGTTACATAATATTAAATAGAAACTATTTGAATCTTACAATTATACAAGTAGGGTTGTAAAGGTTTTTGAGTAGGTATTTCGTTAATAGTGCAAAGATTGCGTTTTGTGTGCCCGCGTATTTCGTTTAGATTGACATTTTAAAACTCGCAATATCTTTTGAATGTAATGGCCGATTTTAATAATTCAAAAAGTTATCTACAGGTACTGAAACAGTCTTAGTTTAAAAATAATTTATTTGGATATGGATTAATATATAGACATGAATAACATAGTCTTTTACGCATGGTATAGTTTTTATTAAGATTTATTTCAAAAATGTAGTTATAGTGACATAATCACAATAGGTAGACATATGTATGCTGCCGCGAGGTTTTTTTATAGATAATAATATGTTCTTTAATATTGTAGAACATATTTTTGTTCTATCATTCATAGTTATCGGGGCGCATGCGATGAAATACATTTTATGCCAAATTTTTTTCATACCTTTGATTACATTATTGAAATTTTAGTAGAAATCCCAATTTTTTTCTAAAAAATAAATATAGCCTATGTTACTAAGGGTTTTTTTCGAAATGTCTACGCTATTGACCCAGCAAGGTCTTAACAGCTTCACCGGACTACTAAGGCGAGCGCTTAAGGCGCTCATCCGATTTTATTTTGGCAACCAGCTCAAGGGTGCACGGCACACCTCGGCTTGGCTGTTGCCTGTTGCATACAAAATCGCGACCTATCTTAGCTAACCTAGCTAACTATTTATATATGTATGAGTTGTTGAAACGTATATGTGTACCAAGCATACACGCCTCAACAACTCCTCCATATATATATTATTGGAAAATTGAGAGTTTTTCAGTTCGATAAGGGGAATAAGTAAACCCTTCCACTTTCAAGCGTGTAGCGTGCACGTGTGTGGGGGTGATCGTGTAGTGTTGTAGCAGTGATGTATATTTGTGTGTCACCGTATCGCGCAAGCAACGCACTCAAGGGCTCCCTACCGAGGGATCGAACCTAGGCTTCAGCCACTGCCGTGGGAGGCCTAATCCGGTATGTTACTAAGGGATAATGTAGCATTCTAATGGTAAACGAGTTATCGAAATCCGTCCAGTAGTTTGAGTTTATTCGTAATTAACATACAAAAATACTACGATTCCTCTTTATTATAATAATTTAGAAAAATAATTTGAATCTTATGCTTTACTGATAGGGTCGTTAATAGTGCGAAGCTTGTGTGTAATCACCACGAACGTCGCCATGGCCGATTTAAGTTTAGGGTGCGCCTATAGATGTTTTACATAAAAAATCACATATAATCTGGGTATATGTTTGAGTGAGACCGGGGATAGTTACGATTCACAATTGGAAACGGTAGTTGTGGCTGCAATCGGGTGTCAGTTTTATTCAATTTTATCGCTTTTAAAAATACAATTGAAACCAGTGATAACCAATTTGGTGCAGACGAAGTTGCACGGGTCAGCTAGTTATGAATAAAATATAAAATCCACTACATGACAGACTGAGATCCCGACAAAAACTCCCGCGTCACGTTACGTGTGTATAGCCGGTTTGAAACGACATATAGATTATGACTGTATGTATATATCTTAACCGCTCTGAAGTTAGTCTCATGAAAGTAACGCAGAACGTTTTTTCTTAGGTAACTTCACGCCTGTAAAGTTGTTGTTTTGTACGCTCGTATTTTTGGTTCGTGAAGCAATCTCATTTACTTAATGTGCCTTAGGATATGATTAAAGCACTCACCTAATTAATAAAATGAACATACATTAAAAAAGTATGAACACCAATAATTATGGTCGAGACCGCAAGTTACTAATTTCAGAGGAGTTTATTATCGAAGAGAAAGTTTTGTTACTGATGTGTGTTAAAATAACGAATCCATATAACGTTATAACAGAAACACTAATAATAGTTTGTTGTATAAAAATAAACATTCAGTTTATCAGTATAACAAGCGAAGGACGTGAAACTTTTGTCTTATTTTTATTAAATTATATACGAGGTGATAGGTTAATCACTTGCAATATTTTTATAGGATACCTACAATATTCTAAGAGATGATATTTCATGGTCACATTTAACATATAAAATATGTAATAATATCAAAACAAATACTAATAAACAACAAAGAGAACCTAAGTCAAAGTTTGCTGAAAAACTTATAAATTATAAAAACAAACGTAATAAATCTAGGTGCAATGCTGAAAGGGGCGACCCAGAGTTAATAAACCTTCGATAATAAAACGGACAAGCCCTTTTGTTTATGCCGTTCCCACGTTCATTGTCATTACACCCGACGGTCATTGACATTTAACATAGACGGATAGAGGATCGCCTATAATTTTTGTATTTTCTAGATAATTATGTCAAATATCAAGCACCTATTTTTTTATTGATTTAGAACGAGGATCGAGTACTGAGTATCCTGTAAAAATATTGCTAACGACTAACCAGTCACCCAGTATATGATATTTTAAAAAATAGACTCTGCACCATTTATTGCGTATATGTTTAGCATTGAAATAGATTAAAGGATCGAACATAAAGTGCATTTAATTTTGCACAAGAAAATATTACCTTGTAGGGTTGTCTTAATTGATTGTCGATAATTTCTGTCTAAAATTTGAAGCTGTGTATAAAAAAAAAACGCTTACTATTCTCTCAATAAGCAATATTAAATTACTGCGTATTATTTACGCAGTAAACTTATTTACTATTTTTAAATGTACGTATTTACAATTGATGTAATGGAACGTAAAATCGAGTAGTTTCTGGAACAAGATTATTTTTTTAACGAATATTTAATAGAATATGTGTGGTCAGATTTTATTTACTAATTTAATGTGGAAATATTTAAAAAGTAAATGTTTATGTGTGGTGATTTATAAAAAAAAAATTGTTAAATATTTATCAGTGTATTCATAAATTATGTGTCGTTAAAATGTTCTATTTAAAACTATTGCGCTAACATTTTTATGTGACATCTGGCGACGGAAATAATTTTGCCAGTGTCAAATACTTGATTTATTTTTGTGGCAATAGTAACGGATTATTACGACAAATAACTTAATGCTAAATATATTTATTATTGCCCATTACTGAAAGTTGAATGACGTGTATACAAACATGGGACAGCCAACATTTTTTCGAGTGTTAAGAATTAAAAATATCGTATTTTTTTGGAGAAAGTAAACAACATAGTATATGTTTTTTTTATTATATATTAAAAAAAAAACAATATTGTATTGCGTTTAGTGTGTTTAACAATTTTTTATCTAGTAGTGTCATAAATTACGGATATATTTTAAGTATTTGTGCGTATAGTATAGAGCGTATATTGTACTCTGCGTACAGAT
This sequence comes from Antheraea mylitta, assembly GCA_014332785.1. Classification (NCBI taxonomy): domain Eukaryota; kingdom Metazoa; phylum Arthropoda; class Insecta; order Lepidoptera; family Saturniidae; genus Antheraea; species Antheraea mylitta. The sequence goes on along the minus strand of JACEII010000172.1, from coordinate 301,139 downwards.
CGAATCTATTAGTATTTGTGTGACAATTTACTTTGTATAATGTGTTCGCAAGCTAATGTATTTCTGTTCAACGTTTCGGTCAAAAGAACTAATTATTGTTTGCTAAAAATTGTCCAATTTGAAACTATGCTTAGAAGGAGGACTATTGAGATATGTAAACGATACAGACCATAGAGAAATAGACGTTGGCGAAATTGCCTACATAGGCAGAGGTCATACGTAAAGTAAAAAAAATGTTTTGTATTAAAAAAAGTTGAATCAAGAATTGGCAAACTTTATCATTGTTTACGGCATCTTGTTTTAATGTATAAAGTAATTAAAAATGGAAAAAAATGTTTAACCCTCCTTGGACTACTAAATATATCTAATTTTTAACTTTTGCATCTATCTCGCTCTAAAGTACTATATAGATTAGGTCAGAGATTTTCAAAGTGTATTTTTATATCATAGGCGGAAAATGAACAGGTGGGTCACTGGATGGTAAGTGATCACCGCCGTCCATAGACACTTGCAATACGAAGGAAGTTGCTAGTGCGTCGCCAGCCTGAGTTGGGGGGGGGGGGGGGGGGAGGGAGAAGAAGAAGATGAGAGGGGGAAAGTGGGAAGAGTTGAGGCCTCCGACGCTCTCACTGATCGAATGAAACGCAAAAATGTTAGCACTGTTACTTCACGTCGGTTTTCTGTAAGTCGGGTGGTAGTTACCCCGGACGAGCCGACTGGCTTCAGCGAGGCTCTACAACCTACTTTTGCGGTATTTCAAACAGCATCCGTTTTTCCGAAAATGACTGACACAGAATAGGAACTTTATACTACAAGAACATATATATGCTTGAGTGAGTTTTTGTGAGGTTTTTAGATTAGTGGGTACGCAAATTACGCCGAAAACAAAACTACTTTAGGAACCTCTGGATTAGTTAGTGGATTACTTCGCGCGTCACTCATAATGGAGAGACAAGGCCACGTGCTTAGATTTATTGTATTCGGCTGTTAATAATATTTGAACATACCAAGATTTGATAGGACCAAAGTATATTACAACATAGTGTTATTTAGTTTCTCATATACAGTTGAGGCGTTCGCTTGTCTATCTGGAAACGACAATTTTTCTTTTTTTGTTTCAACGTAATATGTGCGAATTAGGTAATTAACATTTATTTAGATTATTCTAGTAGGGTAGTAGAACTCTTCAATTCTAGTGTTTAAGTTACGTCTATTTAATTTTAATTTTTAAGGTCTAAGTCGGTATTGTAATAAGGTGGTTTGGAAATGTATGCTTTTCTGAAATATAAACGGAAAAAAAATAATAAAAACAAAAAAAAACTCTGTGATAACTTTTATTGGTTACAATATGTTTTTATTAGTTATACTTCCTTATAGTTTGATGCTGTTATTTTTTGTATTGATAAAGCGATTTTTAAAATCGTCTGTAGTCTCAGATATTTTACCTGCTACAAACAAATATACTTATTTATTATATATATTAGTAGTGGTAGAGCCAAGCTGAAGCTATTATTCTTTTCAGCAGGAATGGGTCGGCTCGTCCGGGGAAGCACCACCCTCTCACAGAAAACCGACGTGAAGTAACAGTGCTTGCATTGTTGCGTTTCGTTCGGTCAGTGAGAGAGCCGGAGACCCACCTACCCTCCCCTTCCCCTTCCTCCTTCCCTTTCTGTCCCCCTCGCCCTCCTCCCAAACACAGACTGGCAACGCACTTGTGACTCCCCTGATGTAGCAAGTGTCTATGGACGGTGGTGATCACCTAACATCAGGTGACCCATCTGTTCGTTTGCCTCCTATGATATAAAAAAAAATATATATATATATCGTGACTGCTTAAACAGTGACAATCTTCAATTGTGTTATAGGTCACGGTCACATGTAATATATAAAATAATAATATCAAAACAAATACTAATAAACAACAAAGAGAACCTAAGTTAAAGTTTATTCTAAGACTCTCAATTTTAAATTTTAAAAAATTAAATAAATCCAGGCCAGGTTTATAACCTTCGATAATAAAACGGACACTAAACCCTTTTGTTTGTTCAAACTTGGAAAAATTATCCTATGTTAGTTGGTTGGCTTCACTTTATAACATCCGACGATCGGTGACCGTGTGCTTTAACATATACGGGTAGAGAATTGCGTATAATTTTTGTGTTTTATAAATAATTAGGTCAAATATTAATCACCTGTTTTTTTTTTAATTGATTTATAAGGAGAGTTAAGTACTCATAGAAATATTGCAAGTCATTAACCTATCACCTCGTATATAATTTAATACATAGAAATATTAAGCACCAATTTTTTTAATTGATTTATAACAGTGTTTCCCAAACTTTTTACGCCATGCCCCACCTTAACATTTCTAAAATTTTTATGCCCCCTCTCTCCCCAAATATAACTTTTAACCTCTTTTCATCACTATGAAATTGTTATCAAAACATCTTAAGTAAAATTTCAAAACATATAATGAAAACCTTACTTGACGACTTTAATTACCCAGTTGATATTTTGGTAACGTCTAACGAAATTATACCTAATAATTATTAACAACATATTTTTTTTAAGAATCTGCCTTTTTTTTGTCAAATTTGTCACCGATAACTCTAGGATTGCATTTAAATATCCCAAAGCGAAAGGGTTAGAGACGTGTCGAGTCCATTGTTAATTTGACCCCCCCCCCCCCCCCCCCCCTCACCACTAAAATTTTCCCCCCCCCCCTCGCGGGGCGTGGGACCCACGTCGGGAAACACAGATATAACCGGATGGTACAGCAACGTGACGCCATATTGCCGTAACGGACTTCCATTGCATTGTCGTTGAATTACCTCCTGTAGTCGCGCTTAAAGAAGTTTTACTTCAAAAAAATAATGTCATAAAAAATACATGAAACATTTTAACAAATTATTTTGAATATATGACTGTTATTACAGTATATTATTTTAAATAGATGTGTATAGAATTTTAATTTACATGCTATCAAAGGATTTTGAAGGTAATTTTTTTGTTATAAATGAAAATAAATACTGGAATGCATGTAGGCGCATCACTTCAGTACAGATGTGGCACCTATTTGATTTTTTTTTTATGTTTGTAATTGTCAGGACAAGATTTGTATATAAAAAGTTAGCGAGTAAATGAGGCAGAGAATGTATTGACAGAAATGACGTCTATTATTTTTTTTAAATAATCTAACGAATTTCAAGTTGTGAATTTAGAAAATGCTTGTAATGTTGTACGTGGAATACAATTTTTATGATATAATTAATTATTCTAATAATAGTTTAAATGTTTTTTTTTATATCATATATGAGGCAAACGAACGTGCGGGTCACCTGTTGTTAAGCGATCACCGTCATTCATAGACACTTGCAACCCCAGAGGAGTCGCAAGTGCGTTGCCAGCCTGTGTTTGGAGGAATGGAGAGAAAGGAAGAGGAGAGGGGAGATGGGTCTCCGACGCTCTCACTGGCCGAACGAAACGCAACAATGCAAACACTGTTACTTTACGTTGGTTTTTTGTGTGTCGGGTGGTAGTACCCCGGACGAGCCGACCCTTTAATGCTGAAACCAATAATAGCTTCAGCGTGACTCTACCACCTACAAAAATGTGCTACAAACATGCTAAGTATATTAAAATTAATGAAATTTCACATGTAAATTCTGTATTTTATGAAATTTGTTTAATATTTTTACTCGTTATTTAAACTCGAAAAATAACTATAAAAAATCATAATTAATAACAGAAAATCAGCATTTTTTTAAACTTTGCTGAATCTCTATATCACGAGAAACATCGATGTTAGAGATTTGGTAGAAATATTTTTTTTGTAGATAATTAGAACCGACAAATATCTCATTTTAACATTTTTATTTTTAATAAAATAACACCAAAAAAGTTTTTTTTTTATTTGACTTAAGTGACCTGTACTGCCTCACAGATGTGAGTTACAGTTAAGAAGTCGCAGTATGAACTACTACTGTAGAGCACTCAATTCTGATTAATCCCCGAGTTCGAACGATATGGCAGTATTGTCTCCCGAGTTATAAAAAAAAAAAAAATTACAGGTTTTGTTTTTGTGGAAAGTCTGCTCTTACTCTTGGTACAATACAGTAACTAAATATTTCCAACAAAGTTTTGATTGTAGATCGAAAAAAATAGTCGTTTAAAAAACGCCCCAATATACATTGGACAGTAAGGGAAGTAATTTTTTATGTGTCATGTATTTTACAGGTCTTCTCCGCTACAAGGTTGACTTCCAGTCGATGCAGCTCGAAGACGAGGAAGTCGACAATCTGTACGACATCGACGACTATTAATCGCAGACAGCGGCAGACTTGCGACAAAAAAAACGCAAACATTATTTTTTTTGTACCGTGTTACTGACTCGTCACGTCTGAGGGACCTCCACCTATTCGACCATGCATTTTAAAAGATTATTGTGTGATTGTTGGTTTGTTTATTGTATTGTGCAATAAGTCGGGTCTAGCAAAGACACTCCCCTAGACCTTTACTAAGATAATTATTAAATTATACTCAAATGTGTTGTTGATCATTTTTGTTTAGAAAAAAAAGGTATTAAATAAAATGTTAGGTGACAATATTTAAAATGTAGTAATTGTTTCTATCACAATGAATCGTTATATTTTATAGCGGATTTGTTATTTGGAAACGTATGAAAGAATTGTGACTTCCTTCGTGAGCTTGTTTACAGGCGGTTTTTATTCTTGAATTGTTGTAAATAAGGCTTATTTTAAAAAATTGTCTTTTGTTCCGTCTAACGTTACGAACGAAATAATTAGGAATGAACTAAGAGAAATTGAACGTCACGAACTAAATAATTTACTAATGAAATCAAGGTAAAGTCCAGAGAATGTTATCAATTTTTTTGTGAATAAAAAACAATATGGCCACCATTAAACGAAAATATTAAAAACTTTCTAAACTTAGATTAAAAGAAAATCTATTATTCTCAAAATAATTTCATGCTTTAGCTCAGTGTTTCTCAACGTGGAGCCCACGCCCCACAAGGGTCAATTTGATAGTTAAAGGGGGGCCAATTAAAAATGGACTCGACACTTTAACCCTTTCTCTTTGAGTTATTTAAATGCAATGCTAGATATCGGTGACACATTTAACAAAAAAGGTAGATTTTTAAAAAATGTTGTAAATAATTATTAGGTATAATTTCGTTAGACGTTACCAAAAATATCAACTGGGTAATTAGAGTCGTCAAGTAAGGTTTTCATTATATGTTTTGAAATTTTACTTACGATGCTTTGATAACAATTTCATAATGATTTTGTCATTTTCATAGTGGTGAAAAAGTGTTAAATATTATGTTGGGGGGACATAACAATTGTAGAAATTTTAAGGTGGGGTAAGGCCTAAAAAGTTTGAGAAACACTGCTTTAGATAGTTAAAAAATAATAGACTATGGCGATAGTTAGTAATATGTATTTAGACTGACATAAATATGAAATATTGGTGGAATATCAGAGAAAATAAATAATTAAAGCAACATTAGTAAAGTGCTTTTTTAAAGTTACAATTATTGGCTGTATGGGACAGGTCCCTTTGCCTATGTTTGTATAAATAGAAGAAAATAAAGATCAGCAACACGGTACAGATTAACAAAAAAAATAGTATTATCTAGAGACTATGCTTTGGGATCTTGTCGCTAAGTGCTATGCACACACCGACGTCAATAAATACATCGCCATGATGACGCCGGTGTATTCTGAGCACGGATGTCGAATAATAATGTTAAAGAACTGATTAATATGTAATAGGCAAGATTTCATGTGAATTTTATCATGTCCCACGCGTACCATAGCGAGCTATGCGATGACTATGCTATATAATATTTTTACTATCCTTTATCATGGAATGCAATGTTTATCGATCCGCTTTACAAGATCGCAACACATTAAATATTGGATAATAGTTTTAATTGTTTTTTTATTCCCCGTTCATTGGTACTCTGTAGAAGGGAAACATATTTTACGTCATTATCTTGAGCCACCTTATTATCAATCCTATGTCTGCAAAATGTGGAGACAGAGACCAGACAAGAAGCTTTTCTATCTCATTCTGTCCCTGACTTTACGTTTCATATCACTCCAAGTAACCCCAATCTTATTACCCTCCGCTAGTACAGATCTTCGCCTGATTTAATTAGGTCGACCACGGAGAATTCCAGTCTAATGCTTGTTATTAATAACTAGCTGTATCATGCACACTTCGTTGGACGGTAAACATTTTTACTTGTGATGGAATTGAGTATGTTTCAGTTAGTACTGAGTGCTATGTATTTTGATAAGAATTCATAATTGTTGTTGATAATATGACCAATTAACATCACTTAACGATTCAATTATTTTTTTAAATATACAAACACTATTTTTTTGACTACAATATCAAAGTTGAGACATATGTTGTGATTTACTTTTTTGTAGGTATTATCAAGCTCTACAACTTTTGTCTAGAACTCAATCGTATACCTCTCCTCGTTAAGGCAGCGTACGTAGGAAACGATTTCGTTCGACTGTTATTTCTCCGACCTTGCAAATCCGACTACCACAAAAAATATTTTTTGAGTTAATATTTAGCTTATGACACTCGCAAATAACGTGGCTTTATATTGGTAATAGATTTTTTAAAATCGGTTTAGTATATTTAGAGATATTACCCCCTACGACCTCACAAACTTCTTTAAAATATTATTAATAATTATCCTAAAAACCAGTAACTTTAGCAACCTTCATACCTTTTAATTATTGCCTTCTTTTAAAATTCGGAGTATTATTGTAATCTCAAAATTACAAATGGCGACGTGTATACACAATTTATCTCACACGTCACCAAACATAAGCCTTCTCTTCTACAAGTAAAGCTCATTTTAATAATATCGTATAGCTCGTCATCGTGGGACATTTTACGTTGCGATGCTTATATCTCATTTTATATAGTAAAAAAAACATTTTTATCGCTAACGTATAGCATCGCTTCGCATCCTCCACGTGGGACGTTAGATTATCCAGATATATGACAATGATGTATTTATTCCCTTCAAACTGTATGTATTTAGATATATATATAAACAAATATATACTTGTTGTTTCATTATAACAATAAAAAGGTGGTTCATGGCTTTAGTGTGTTTTTATTGTCGTGAAAACGTCTATTCTTAAAGGCTCGTCAATCTCTTTGTCCCCTTTAGCTTTATGTTCGGGGTTGCCCGTAATATAATCAAGAACATAGTTCAGAATAAAGTAAATATAAAAATCTACAGATGGCATTCATTTATCCTGTTATCGGGGTGTTGTATATGTAATATTGTACGTATTTATACCTAAATTAGCGGGCCCTGCGGACATTGTCCCGCCATGATAATCTAGAGAAACAATTTTTAAAATCGGATCCAAATTCACCCCTAGGTCCGTTCGCTCGGTGTAGAGCCCTTGAATACGCTGCTCGCGCGATTCACTCGAACAATCTTACATCACTGCGACAATATTACACAAATCACCTCCACACGCTTACACATAGTGAAAGGGTTTTATCTTTTTTCCTTATCGATCTGAGACAGTTTAGAAAATTATCCGATTTGAAATATATGTTGTTGAGGTATGTATGCTTGGTACACATATATGTTCTAACAACTCGTATATGTATGAATAGTTAGTTTGGGTTAGCTCAGATAGGTCGCGAATTGCATGTATCAGGCAACAGGCCGTGCCGAGGTCTGCCGTGCATCCTGGAGCTAGTTGTCAAACAAAATCGGCTGAGTGCCGCAAGCGCTCGCCTTAGTAGTCCGGTGAAGCTGCTAAGAACTTGCTAAGTCAATAGCGTAGACAGATCGAGAAAAAAATTCGAATTCACTAATTGCAACTTCAGCTTTTTAATATTGGAGTTTTATAGATATGAATTCTACCAATATCAAGTCACTCATGGGAGACTCACAGGTTATATTCATTTTTTATTATATAATTTAGTTCTTCTAGATTAGGCTACTAACATACAAAACAAACGCAACACTAGAGACATCTTGGCTTAAATAACTAGTACCTGGGCGACCGCGCCTTTTTTTTTTTTTTTTACGTGGGGAAATCCCTTGTGGATACCCACCCTCCCGGGGGAGAGGATGGGTTATGTCCGACTTGCACGGACTAAAACCCCACGGTGTACCAACAGACCGTAGTGTTGGGGCTAAGCTATTCCCCTTAGATAGCCGCCCCAACGGTCCGCCCGGCGGAAGGTGGCCGCCGAGCTCCTACCTATAGAGAGGCAGCTGGGTACACACAAGCTGCCTCCCCTCGTCCGCCGGACCTGTGCAATGAGGGGATGAGCCCCCCGACTACATTCCCTCAGGTCCGGCTACGGTGGCAGAAGGAGTTGGGCAAAATGCCGCCTCCTCCTGCCGGTCGTCCGTTGGCGAAGACGGCCGCTGAGGGGGTCCGCCTCGCGGGCCCTCTCCGCCGCCTCCTTTTGCGAGATGACTTCCTCGCAAAAGGAGGCCACTACTCGCCACGCCTGCTCGCTACCGAGCATGGACGAAACCACGCTCGGCAGCGACAAATCCTCCCCCACCACCGCCGCCAGAGTGCGGCGCTCCACCTCCCACGCAACACACTCAGAGAGAGTGTGCTGCGCGGTATCCTCCTCAGCGCCGCACTCATGGCAGGCGGTGGTCGGCTCCCTACGAGCGATCCGGTGCAGGTACCATCCGAAACAGCCGTGTCCGGTGAGTACCTGCACCATCCTGAACGTCAGGGAGCCCCACTCCCTCCCAAGCCACTCTCGCAGGACCGGGCGGACGGCGTTGACGGTGTACGTTCCGTAGCGCGCGTCCGCCAGGTCCTGCATCCACCGCTCTACCGCTCCCTCCCGCAACTCCCGTCTCTTATACTCTATCTCCCTGGGAGTCGGAGGCTGACCATTACGTTTCCTCGCCGCCGTGAATTCGTACACGGCGGCGAGAACTCTTGCCTCCAGTTCCCAGGGAAGGGAGCCGGCGAGCGCAAATGCCGCCGCCGAGGACACCGTCCGGTACGCCCGGATCGCCCTCAGTGCCACCGTGCGCTGCGCACTGCGCAGCGCGCGCACGTTGGCGGCACCGAGGGCGTCCGCCCAGACCGGTGCCCCGTAGGCGGCCATCGCCCGCACAACTCCCATAAAGAGTCGTCGGCACCCGGCACCCGGCCCCCCAATATTGGGGAGCAACCGGCCGAGTGCCGACGCTGCCCCCGCGATCCGCGGCCCGAGTCCCACAAAGTGGGGCTCGAACCGCCAGCGCCCGTCCAAGGTGAGGCCCAAGTACTTCATTTGTGCCCCCACCCTGATCCGGGCGCCCTCCACCATTATGTGGGCCCCAGGTGGTGGTCCCCGCCGAGGCCCATGAAAAAGTATGGCCTCGTTCTTCTCGAGGGCCACCCTCAATTTCCATCTGAACTATTTCTGTTTTGACAGCGGCGCCTAAATTTACATTCGTATTCTGGCTATATTTTTTCATTGCCTGAAATCTCAGTTAAAAAGTTTTCTATTAATAAAATCTAGTTAGACAGATGTATCGTCCTCGAAACCTCCTACATACTAAGTTTCACGGAAATCGCTGACGCCGTTTCAGAGATCCTGAATATGTAAAAATATACAAGAATTGCTCGTTTAAAGGTATTAAATAGGTATTAAATATTTACATAATAATTACTGTTAGTTATGTTATGTTAAAGCTTGATTTTGTTAAAACATAAAATTAACCAGAGCATTGACAGAGATTGTACTTTTTTTTATTTTCGTGAACTAAATTGTCAGGAGTAACAAATTTTTTGTTTCATTAAAATCGGTTCACTCTATCAAAAGTTATTGTAATTTTAATGACGTCGCGACTTAAGTACGAGAGAAAAGTAGATAAGTAAATGTACTTAATACTTAATGATTTTATTCATCACTGTCTTCTTCTACCTAATCGGCTGAGTGCCTTAAGCGCTCGCCTTAGTAGTCCGGTGAAGCTGTTAAGACCTTGTTGGGTCAATAGCGTAGACATTTCGAAAAAAAAAAAAAAAAAATTTCTTCTACATAAGATTCCACTCAGACGAAGTGGCGGGCATAGCTAGTATTACCTAAAATAATATTCAAATTTCATAATCAAGATATTACTTGTTTAGAAAAACCCCATTAGGCCTCCCACGGCAGCGGCTCAAGCCTAGGTTCGATCTCTCGGTAGGGAGCCCTTGAATGCGTTGCTTGCGCGATACGGTGACACACAAATATATATCACTGCTACAACACTACACAATCGCCTCCACATACGTGCACGCCTACAGGCTTACACATGAAAGTGGAAGGGTTTACTTTTTTCCCCTTATCGAACTGAAAAACTCTCAATTTTCCGATAATAAATATATGGAGGAGTTGTTGAGGCGTGTATGCTTGGTACACATATACGTTTCAACAACTCATACATATATGAATAGTTAGCTAGGTTAGCTAGATAAGTCGCGATTTTGCATGCAACAGGCAACAGCCAAGCCGAGGTGTGCCGTGCACCGTTGAGCTGGTTGCCAAAATAAAATCGGCTGAGTGCCTTAAGCGCTCGCCTTAATAGTTCGGTGAAGCTGTTGAGACCTTGCTGGATCAATAGCGTAGTCATTTCGAAAAAAAAAACCCGAGGTATTTTAATAATGTAATAATACTGTAGATCATTGGTTCTCAAACTTTTTTTTCTCATAAACCAATATCAAAATTTAGCTGGCTCCAGCGGACCCCCTGCAGTTACATGAGAACTAACCATGTAAATTTGCAGTCACGTAAGTATATGTCAAACAAGTTCAAGCAAGATTGCATACACACATACACGTCTGAACAAGCGGATTGTACAGAAATATGTAATAAGCAAGTTTTTACAACTGAGCTTATTAAAATATTATCTGCCTTCATTTAGGGGTGTAAGGGGTGTCGAGTAACATCTTAAGACTTGAGACACCCAAGCCAACCTCACCTGCGCGTGGTGCATCCTGCTGATCAACGAACGAGGCAATGGCGATAGCGGGGTGGTAGGGTTTTACAGCCCGACTGGGTCGCAACCACCATGTACATGGCGAAAAAGCCCATCATAGTGACTCGCTTCTGCGCGTCGCGTTTCGGGATCAGCCTGTGCATATCCAGTACCGGGTGACTTTCGTCATTATGGCCGGCATGACAGCGGCGACCGACGATGGATGATATGTCTCTCGGTGGTCACCACTGTTTTTGATTGTACCATGTTTACCATCAGGCATAGTGCAGTCACTACGTCGTGCTTGAATAAAAAAAAAATTTACAAGTGAAGTCAAGCCAAGATATTAGTTCTTTACTATCGAAAGCAGATAAATTTTCCTAGCTACCGTTGGCTTTTTTTTCTCGAAATGACTACGCTATTGACCCAGCAAGGTCTTAACAGCTTCACCGGGCTACTAAGGCGAGCGCTTAGGGCACTCGGCCGATTTTATTTGACAACTAGCTAAGGGTGCACGGCACTTTGGGCTGTTACCTGATAGCGTTAGGGAAAAATGATGAGAGTAAATTTTAGGATGCGCGCTTACACCGTTACGAAAAACAGACACCCTAAAGTTAGCTATAGTCAACATTTTGATCCTTTGTGTTAAAAGTTTCAATGTATTAAATACCTTTTTTATTGTTAGTGTCGTTTTACTACAAACGTAGAATAAGGCGAAAGATAAAATTGTTGAATAAAAGATTATTATCTTGTTACGCCAAAGAAGTATAAAAAAATATTATATGAGCCTGTGTTTTGGTAGTAGAAAGCGAAGAGTGTAGAGGGGCTGGGAGATGGGTGTCCGACGCTCTGTGATCAAACAAAACAATGCAAGCATTATCACTTCACGTCGGTTTCCTGTGTATCGGGTGGTACTACCCCGGACGAGCCAACCCATTTATGCTGAAACCAGTAATAGCTTCAGCGTGGCTCTACCACCTACCTACTCATTTTTTGTCATGCTTACGTAAACCCCCCTCGAATCACCCGTGAACCTCTAGGAGTCCTCTTGCACCAATTGGCAGGTACTAGTGCAGTTTACAACTAACTTTAAGAACAATTGAAAAAGTCTAGAAACCCGCGCCTCCGCTCGGGCCTCTAACAAAACAAACTGACGATGGTATGTGAAAAACAAAGAAAAAAAACTCGAAAAGGTCGCCCAATGAAAAAATCTACGGAATGACGCAACCGACTACAGTTTCAACTCGAAAGCCTTTATTTAATTTTTTACTCGGCACCGTTTCAGGGCCGTCTGACACGTTTTTTCTGATATTGTTTGGTTAGAGACGTCGTGATTATATTTGGAAAATTTCGAATAATTATTGTAGTTATGTTACAGCACTGTTTTATGATCCAAAGACATTAGGAGTCGAGGGCTGAATATATTTTTCTAAGACTTTACCAACAGCTGCCCTGGATTCGGGCAAAAAAATGAAACTTTCCTATAGTAGGTGATTTAAATGTCACACACGGTGATATAACAGTTGGGTTGTGACAGCCTGAAAATAAAATGAAATATGTTATAGTAAGTAATTCAGAATGGATTTAATTAAAACATAAATCACTTTGTACACTTTAATAAAATTCTTAAAAAAAAAAAAACAAACAATCAAGTTTATCACATTTATCACTCAAGTTTAAAAGTTTCAGAAATCCCATAAGTAATATTTTTGTACCAAACGGAGATTTTGCGTTTTTGGGGTTTTCTAAGATATCTTCATATGTCAAACAAATATGACAAAAGTCACTGTAATATCAAAGGAACATCATCGAGTCAAATATAGCATGTATTAAAGAAACTCCATAAGTCATTGACAAATTATGACACTGAATTATTTTTCCATTATAATAAAGAGCAAGATGGGGTAGTGACTGCAAGTAAATATATTGGTGGTTTCACATTCTTCTATGTTTAGGAACGCATCTAGGGTTGTTTTATCAGTGCCCGCAAATACAGCCTATGTTGGAAAAACAAGGTAAAGGTGTTAACACCTTCCTAGGTCATTAGCGTAGTTAGATCGAAAAAAAACAGTGAGGATTAAATCAATTTTTGAATTTTGGTTTCAAATTAATAATTATTAATGAAGAATTAAAAATATACTTTTATTTTCGTGTATTTCATAAACCCCATAAGTCAAATGACTTTAAAGTGATTTTTAGACAGTAAAAGAAAAGAAAAAAAAAATGAAACAAAAACATTGCATTTATACTTAAGCTATTCTAATGTTAATAAAATAAAGTTAGTTCAGAACAATTTTGTGTATCGAAAAATTTTTTTCCTCTCCTGGAAAATTAACTTTGCTTTATTTATGGGGTTTCTGAAACATATGATTCAAGTTAAGCATAAAGTTTTTGGCGATATTTTAGTCTGTCATGTAGTGGATTTTATATTTTATTCATAATCTTATGTTATTGGACTCTATATTTTGTAAATTTGGTGGTGTTTTACGTATTATAGTTAGTTTATTGTGCATAAGTGAAGTGAATGGAAAATAATACCACGGACCATGAAATTCTGAGATGCCACAAAAACTCCCTGGAAGGTTCTAACAAGGGATCCACCAGCTTGTTTTTAGAATATTGATTCACACGACGCTTAATATTGAAATGATCGTAAGACGCTTGTAATATTATTGATTACGTGACAATGGCAATAATAAACTGAAAGATTAATTGTCAAAAATAAAGTTAAAAAAAAGGTTAAACATAAAGTATTAAGTTGTATAAAAGAATGTGATTATGACAGCTTTGAGACTCCCTTACTATAATATAAAGCAAGGATTATATTAGTAAAATAATCAAAACGAGCATAGGTTCATAATATAATCATGAACTTCGATTTACTCACAGAGAAATTCAAATAGATAGTCATCCCAAACTAAATATACAATAGCACACATCTAACATTTTAATACTGTCGACTTCTTTATGTTATATGTACACTAGCCTCTGCCCGCGACTTCGTTCGCGTTCTCAATAGGAAAAAACATCCCGATTTTGAAACATTTTTCATCCTTGTTCCGCTCCTATTTGTCTTAGCGTGATGATATATAGCCTATAACCATTCTCGATGAATGAGCTATATAACACTGAAAGAATTATTGAAATCGGACCAGTAGTTCCTGAGATTACACCCTACAACGTCACAACATCACAACGTCACAAACTCAAAAACTTTACCTCTTTATAATATTAGTATAGATATACACACGCCCATTATATTTTACATACATCCTTATCATATACACACACTACAAAAAGATTGAATCAAAGCATATGAAAACTTATATCAATATTTAATTTGCTGTATATACAGCTATAATGTACTGGTATATAATTGTTTAGGTCACTTACATGCAATGGTATATAAATTGTTAATAGATCGGTGAAGCTGTTAAGACCTTGCTGGGTCAATAGCGTAGTCTTTTCGAAAAAAAAAAGTATGTAAATTGTTTATAATATTTGTACACGTACAAGTACAACAAAAAACGTACAACAAAGTATACACGAACGTAGAGGCAGGGACCCCTTTATTTATAAAAATGTAACAAAATACCTAATAAAGATTATTACTATTCTTTTTCTGAAAGAAAATTATCGTCTTCATAAAAAAATGGTCATATTTAATTGTTATAGTGAAATTATTAGCTACCTAAGAATATCTATCCTAATATAATATTATAAAGAGGTAAAGTTTGTGACGTTGTAGAGGGTTATCTGAGAAAATACTGGTCCGATTTGAAAAAGTATTTCATTCTTATATATCTTAATTGTGGAGAAAAGTTATAGACTATAAATTATTACGCTAAGACAAATAGAAGTGAAACACCAATGAAGAATGTTTCAAAATTGAGGTTCTTTCCCCTCAAGAGCTTCCGTTGCGTGTTGACGTTAGCCTAAGGTTACAATTCCACGCGGACGAAGTCGCAGGTAGAGCCCGTCTTGTTAGAACTTTCCAGGGAGTTTTCTGGCAAGTCAGAATCCATGCTCATTGGTATTATTTCCCATCCACTGCACTTGTGCACAATAACCAAACTATATTACGTAAAGCACCAGGAACATTACACAATATAGAGCCAAATAACACAAGATTATGGATAAATGGTTATGGTCTTTTAAGTGCCTTATCGACAACAATGTTGCCGGCTTTATACGTTAAGATTTATTAAACGAATGATATTAGAATTAAGAAAAGGAGGAATGCCACACAGTGTTTGAGAAAATATTACTGAATAGTAGGGAAATTATTAAACAAAATGATTCACTTAATTTGTTAGCATATTCGTATAATTAAAATTACACTATGTATG
The DNA here is from genome assembly GCA_014332785.1 of Antheraea mylitta. Lineage (NCBI taxonomy): Eukaryota > Metazoa > Arthropoda > Insecta > Lepidoptera > Saturniidae > Antheraea > Antheraea mylitta. Next base: position 285,791 of record JACEII010000172.1, on the reverse strand, counting down.
GATGCAACAATTACATACTTTGAAGGTGGTAGAGCCACACCAAAGCTATTATTGGCTTCAGCATGAATGGGTCGGCTCGTCCCCGGTACTATTTTTTTTTATATCAAAGGAGGTAAACGAACTGGTAGGTCACCTGATGTTAAGTGATCACCACCGTCCATAGACACTAGTGACATCAGGGACGTTGCAAGTGCCTTGCCAGCCTGTATATGGGAGATGGGGGAAGGGAAGGAAAGCGAAAGAAGGACAGAGGAAGGGACGTGGGCCTCCGGCTCTCTCACTGACCGAACGAAACACAACAATGCAAGCACTGTTATTTCACGTCGGTTATCTGTGAGAGGCGTGGCACTACTCCGGAGGAGCCGACCCATCCATGCTGAAACCAAAAATAGCTTCAGCGGGGCACTACCACCTACGACTTGACACACAAAAACACACACGTGAAGTAACAGTGCACGCATTGTTGCGTTTCGTTAGGCCAGTAAGAGCGCCGGAAGACCATCTTCTTCCTATTCCCCCCTCCTCAACACAAGTTGGCAACGCACTTGCAGCTCCCCTGGTGTTGCAAGTATCTATGGACGATGGTAATCACTTAACGTCAGGTGTCCCACCTATTTATTTGCCTCCTATGATATAAAAAAGAATACTCTCGCAAGGTGTAAAACTAATCAATTCCTATATTTAGAATTTTAGAGTACACCGTTACAACATATAAATAAATTAATTTTATGTCTATCGGAACCGTAACTCGAATAAGGCATATAATAAAAAAATAATTAAAGAGCCGTCCCATTTATACCAGCATCAAAAACTAGTGACGTTAATTAAAACAAAGCTCAAAAAATTATAATTGATCTATAAAATTGAAGCGGTCTGCGCGGAGTTCCGCGACGCGGTGCTCTCGCTTACGTAAAAACGTACTGCCCAACACTGAATTATAATATATACTAGATAGGCTAATTTAAATTTTCTATACATGTAATAAATATGTAAATCTAACGTGTCTGTACTTTTAGGGGCTACTTTTGGGGTGCAAGGGGTGTCGAATAACATCATAAGACTTGAGACACCCAAGCTAACCTTACCTGCACGTGGTACACCCTGCTGAATAACGAACGAGGCAATGTCGCAAGCGGGATGGTAGGGTTTTACAGCCTGACTGGGTCGCAACCACCATGTACACGGCGAAAACGCCCGTAATAGTGATTCGCTTCTACGGGTCGCGTTTCGGGATCAGCCTGTGCATATCCAGCTTTTTACAGGCCGGCATGATAGTGGCGACCAGCGATGGACAGTGTGTCAATCGGTGGTCGCTATTATTTTTGGATTGTACTATGCTTACCATCAGGCATAGTGCAGTCACTTTGCCGTGCCACAATAATAAAAAAAAATAGATTTTTGGGTAAAAAAACGTTGCAGGTGTCTTGAAGTAAGTAATGAAATACATTTGAATCATTTTTAGAAATATCTGTCTGTTCAATATAAAACCTTATGATTATAATGTTATAAAGAATATTCTCGAGTAACGTTTAGTCGTGGTTTCATTAAAATCGGTTCACTCTATCAAAAATTATTGTAACTTCAGTGACGCCGCGACGTAAGTACGAGAGAAAAGTAGATAAGTAAATGGACTTAATACATTCAGATGATTCTATGAATCAATATACGCGTAGCTACAGATCATGCCGCTGTGGTCTGGGTGAATATTAGCGCTCTCGCACACCAGATTAGGCCCTCTTCGGCAGCGGCTCAAGCCTAGGTCCATTCCCTCGGCATGGAGCCACTGAGTACACTGCTCACGCGATACAGTGACACAAAATCTTACATCACTGCTACAACATCACATACATCACCTATACACACGTGCACGCCTACACCGTTACACGCCGCTTTTCTTTTTCAGAGAAATAAACGACATAGAGTTCTACCCTTATTTTTCCCTATCCTATCCTATATACAATACTTCAGAGGAATTTTTCCGACACAAAATACATATACGAGTTGTTGAGAGATGCATGCTTGGTACACATGCATGTTTCAATAACTCATATACGTATATCTAGATAGCTTAGCTTAGGTTATCTCAGATAGGTACCGCGATTTTTGCACAAAACAGGCGACAGCCCAAGCCGAGGTGTGCCGTGCACCCTTGAGTTAGTCGCCCAAATATCCCAAATCGGCTGAGTACCTTCAGCGCTCGCGTCAATAATTCGGTGAAGCTGTAAAAACCTTAACAGGTGAACTGCGTTTTCATTTCGAAAAAATAAAAAAATGTCAATTTACATTGAGCTTCACGCGATCGGAGCCGCGGTCACAACTCCTTTAACATAAACAGCGACGTTACTATTTCAGTTAACATGTTTCAATAACTCATATACGTATATCTAGATAGCTTAGCTTAGGTTATCTCAGATAGGTACCGCGATTTTTGCAAAAAACAGGCGCCAGCCCAAACCGAGGTGTGCCGTGCACCCTTGAGTTAGTCTCCCAAACATCCCAAATCGGCTGAGTGCCTTTAGCGCTCGCCTCAATACTTCGGTGAAGCTGTGAAGACCATTCCAGGTCAACTGCGTTTTCATTTCGAAAAAATAAAAAAATGACAATTTACATTAAGCTTCACGCGGTCGGAGTCGTAGTTATAGCTCGTTTAACATAAACAGCGACGTTACTATTTCAGTTAAAGCAAGTACAGGTTCTAACACACTTATTTTCATTATCAGTTAGCTCATATAATGATATAATTCGAATTAAATATATTTCATGATATATATTTATTTTATTAATATACTTGATTGGGGGCTCAGTGGTGATAATAATAAAAACACCTTGAAAAATTATATACACAAACCTTCATCAGGAATCACTTCATCTACTGGTGAAAGCTGCATAAAAATCCGTTCAGTAGTTTTTGAGTTTATCGCGAACAGACAGATAAACGTGAAAGCGGACTCGGTTTTATACTATGCGATTATTATTACAATTTCATAATTTGTATATTTAAATTATTAATATTAATCTCTCTTTCACATCTATTGGTACTTTGCATAATCTTCTTTATATACACATTTCTTCTGTACGTGTATGTCACTGAACTCCTCCGAAGCGGTTGGAACGATTTTGATGAAATTTTGTGTGCGTATACCAGTGGATCCGAGAATGGTTTAGATTTACAATTGGACCCGGTAGATGGCGCTGCGATCGGTTATAGGGATCTCTAAAAATCCCTTTTTAAAGAAAAGATTTATTCACTTAACATATATTTATTATTTAACACCGAATGTTATCAGGATTTAGAGTGTTATGGACCGAGGCTAGGAATAAACTGTCCAGGTGGTTACTAGAACCGTGAGAGGAGTCGGAAAGTGCTGACGTTAGGTACTGGACAGGTACTAGATAGGGAGGGATATAGTTCTGTGGTGTTAGAGAAAGGTCCAACATATTAGGGTACATGATTCGGGTATAACAAGTCGAATAATAGGCTTTTTTTCAAGGTGGGATAACGTCCCCAGGGACCGCTAGTAAATATATATTCTTTTATACAGTTTATTAATTCGACAAACATATGATGTGTTGCACATTCTCAATACAAAACATCAATATTAGATGTAGAATGCACAAGCCGCGCAAGCGTAATACGGTCGGTCACGCTTACTACCTCGCCGTGGAATGTTCGTCTCGCACGCTCCTAACGGGGCAGGCGTGGAATCAGTGTCAGGGATAATCCCTCTGGCTGAGGATTCACTCTCCTCCTTTTTTAACAGGAGTGTCTAGTGTGTTGGAGGTACCCCATTGTCATGGCACTCCCCCGGAGTCGTCTTCCTCCGGCGACTTGAGTGAACGGAGTGATTTTGTCAGAGTTTGTACCTAGACATTTGGCGTAGTCTCTCATAACGGGACATTATAAATTTATCTCCTGCCAAAAATACCCCTCAAGGTGCCTAACGAAATTCTACCTTCAAAAATGTGGTTCATGCGCCACAATGCGCTCTAAAGCCAGCGAAATCACGATGCCGCTTCCAGTACTTAAATAAACAGTAACTCAATGGCGTCCGTCCGGTTTTTGTCGCTGTCGTTTTTAAGCGTGTTTTTTTTTGTAGGTATTCAATACCGTAAGTTTAGATGACGTAAGTTCGGGCCAAATTTAGAAAGCAACATTATTTTGTGAACGCTATTTTTAGCTCGCAGTTGATTATTAATAGTTAATTCTTACACACGAGCAGCGCGGGAAAACCGGTTGTTGTTTTTTTTAAGGTCGCGGATGAATTTACATGTTTTATTTGGTTAAATATGTTTATTAAGTGGACATTGAAACAAAATATTGCTTGTTAATGAATTAGACACTGGGTTATCATATACACATACAAAAAGAATGGAAATCTAAAGTGTCTCGACTATTTCGATTAAGTGTTGCAAATGTCTAGGCAAAGTAATGAAATACATCTCAATCATTTTTAGAATTGTCTGTTTGTCTAGAGAAGCATTACTGCTAAAGTGCTGAGTTGCACCAGTCAATGTTAAAGTCAAAAATTCGGTTAAAGTTATTGTTAGACAAAAGATGGGTTGCACCACTTGACAATGGATACCCGATTAGGCCTCCCACGGCAGCGGCTCAAGCCTAGGTTCGATCCCTCGGTAGGGAGCCCTTGAGTGCGTTGCTTGCGCGATACGGTGACACATAAATATACATCACTGCTACAACACTACGCGATCACCCCCACACACGTGCACGCCTACACGCTTACACATGAAAGTGGAAGGGTTTACTTATTTCCCTTATCGAACTGAAAAACTCTCAATTTTCCGATAATAAATATATGGAGGAGTTGTTGAGGCGTGTATGCTTGGTACACATATACGTTTCAACAACTCATACATATATGAATAGTTAGCTAGGTTAGCTAAGATAGGTCGCGATTTTGCATGCAACAGGCAACAGCCAGGCCGAGGTGTGCCGTGCACCCTTGAGCTGGTTGCCAGAATGGAATCGGCTGAGTGCCTTAAGCGCTCTCCTTAGTAGTCCGATGAAGCTTTAAGACCTTACTGGGTCAATAGCGTAGACTTTTGGAAAAAAAAAGAAAAAAAAAGTTGACATTGGTTAAAATAACGTCACGATTTAACGTTAACTATTACGGCTCGATGTTGGCCGGTTAACGCTATTGTTATTGTCAATTTTTGAATCGGTTGTCGTGTTTACCAGTTAAAACTTTAGAATATATATCATTACTGTGAGAGATTCAAAATAATTATTTCTATGACAGCATTAGTACATTTAAACATGATTTGCTTCTAAGGATGAAAATTAATATTCCTTGAGCTCATCAGTTCAGAAACTGTGACAAAAAAATATTCTCAAAACATATTTCAGTTTTCTAAAAAAATAACATATGCATTGGTTTTGTATTTTATAGAGCATTTGTTAAAACAGCTAACATGTGTAATGTAAACATCATGTAAACTATGAAGGATGTACTTTTTTTTTTTTCCCAACGGTGTACCGACAGACCGTGATGTTGGGGCGGCAAGGGATCGTTGTATGCTATTCCCCTTGAATAGCCGCCCCAACGGTCCACCCGGCGGAAGGTTGCCGCCGGGCTCCTACCTATCGAGAGGCAGCTGGGCACACACCAGCTGCCCTCCCACGTCCGCCAGACCTGTGCAATGAGGGGATGAGCCCCCCGACTACATCCCCTCAGGTCCGGCTACGGTGGCAGGAGGAGTTGGGCAAAGCGCCGCCTCCTCCTGCCGGTCCTCTGATGGCGAAGACGCCCACTGAGCGGGTCCGCCTCGCGTGCCCTCTCCGCCGCCTCCTTTTGCGAGATGACTTCCTCGCAAAAGGAGGCCACTGCTCGCCATGCCTGCTCGCTGCCGAGCATGGACAGGACCACGCTCGGCAGCGACAAATCTTCTCCTACCGCCACCGCCAGAGTGCGGCGCTCCACCTCCCATGCAGCACATTCAGACAGAGTGTGCTGCGCAGTATCCTTCTCAGCGCCGCACTCGTGACAGGCGGCGGTCGGCTCCCTGCGAGCGATCTGGTGCAGGTACCACCCGAAACAACCATGTCCAGTCAGCACCTGCACCAGTCTGAACGTCAGGGAGCCCCACTTGCGACCAATCCACTCCCGCAGGACCGGGCGGACGGCGTCAACGGTGTACGTTCCGTAGCGCGCGTCCGCCAGGTCCTGCATCCACCTCTCGACTGCCTCCTCCCGCAACTGCCGTCTCTTACACCCTATCTCCCTGGGAGCCGGAGGCTCTCCACTACGTTTCCTCGCCGCCGTGAATTCGTACACAGCGGCGAGAACACCTGCCTCCAGCTCCCAAGGAAGGGAGCCGGCGAGCGCAAAGGCCGCCGCCGAGGACACCGTCCGGTACGCCCGGATCGTCCTCAGTGCCACCGTGCGCTGCGCACTGCGCAGCGTGCGCACGTTGGCGGCACCGAGGGCGTCTGCCCAGACTGGTGCCCCGTAGGCGGCCATCGCCCGCACGACTCCCATGAAAAGTCGCCGGCACCCGGCACCCGGCCCCCCAATATTGGGGAGCAACCGGCCGAGTGCCGCCGCCGTCCCAGCAATTCGCGGACTGAGCCCCGTAAAATGGGGCTCGAACCGCCAGCGCCCGTCCAGGGTGAGGCCCATATACTTCATTTTGGCCCCCACCCTGATCCGGGCGCCTTCCACCATTATGTGGGACCCAGGAGGTGGCCCCCGCCGAGGCCCGTGGAATAACAGGGCCTCAGTCTTCTCGAGGGCCACTTTGAGGCCCAACCTCCTTATGCGCCTGACCACGAGGGTTGTGGCCATCGTGGCCAGGCGCTCCACCTCCTTCCAATTCCCCCCCCGGGCTACGACTAGGGTGTCATCCGCGTAACAGATTAGACGCGCTCCATATGGGAGCACGCCGCGGAGCACCCAGTCGTAGCCCATGTTCCACAGGAGCGGAATGAAGGATGTACTGTTCTGTTTATGCGTTACTAAAATTGAATATGCAGCACTAAATATAATATATAATATAATAAAAACATATGATATGCTTGAATTACTTTCGTCCAAATTAACCATTGATATAACAACAACGCAAATATCTAATATTCGTAGTCCGGTGAAGCTGTTAAGACCTTGCTGGGTCAAAAGCGTAGACATTTTGAAAAAAAAAAAAAAAACAATCTAATATACAACTTCACGGAATCAAACGCTAAGTAAATAACAAAGGAAAGTAATTAAAACGCAATGACTTTTTGTGCGCAAGGATCATCTGGTGACGGATATAACAAAGACTTGCCAAGTAAAAAGTGTTACCCTCTTCGATTTTAGGGAGTAATTGCATTATTTACGCAGTAACCCTAATAACTTTAACTATTACAAAAGGTTTGATGGTACAACATTTTTTTTTTTTTTTTTCGAAGTGCCTACTCTATTGACCCAGTAAGGCCTTAACAGCTTCACCGGACTACTAAGGTGAGCGCTTGAGGCACTCAGCCGATTTTATTTTGGCAACAAGGTCAAGGGTGCACGGCACACCTCGGCTTGGCTGTTGCCTGTTACATGCAAAATCGCGACCTATCTTAACTAACCTAGCTAACTATTCATATATGTATGAGTTGTTGAAACGTATATGTGTACCAAGCATACACGCCTCAACAACTCCTCCATATATTTATTATCGGAAAATTGTGAGTTTTTCAGTTCGATAAGGGAAAAAAAAGTAAACCCTTCCACCTTCATGTGTAAGCGTGTAGGCGTGCATGTGTGTGGGGGTGATCGTGTTGTGTTATAGCGGTGATGTATATTTGTGTGTTAATCGCGTAAGCAACGCACTCAAGGGCTCCCTACCGAGGGATCGAACCTAGGCTTGAGCCGCTGCCGAGGGAGGCCTAATCGGGTGATGGTGCAACTGGTTTTGGTAAATGTAGCTGTTAGTGGCTCTTGTCATTGTTATAGTTAACTTTAACAATTACAATAATCGACATTTTGGTGCAACCCAGCCTCAGTCTCTGTTCCATTAAAATCGATGTACTCTATCAAAAGTTATTGTAATTTGAATGAGAACTGGAGTTAAGTACGAGAGAAGAGTAGTAATATATACTAATATTACAAAGCAGAAGGGTTTGTTTGTTTGATTGAACGCGCTAATCTCAGAAACTACTGATATGATATGAATTTTTTTAGTGTTAGATAGCTCATTTATCGAGAAAGGCTATATGCTATATATCATTATGCTGAGACCAAAAAGAGCGGAGCAACAATGTAGAGAGTTTTAAAATCGTGTTCTTTTTTCCTTTTCAGAGGTTTAGCTACGTGTTAACGTTAGCCAAAAGTAGTTATTTCACGCGGACGAAGTAGCGAGTAGAAGCTGTATGCAATGTAGAAAGCTTTAATTATATATGCTATATTAATGAATAGTGTCGAAATATATACGGTATAAACAATTTTTTTAGACTAATTTTCATTCCAATCAATATATAGTTAATAAGTAATTGATTAACACGTCAATAAATTGGACAATAAATCATTTTGATTTCATTTATTTGCATAGCAATAAACATGAATTTAATTATTTATTTTTACATAGTATAAAACGAAGTCGCTTCCGCTGTCTGTTCCATTATATATTTTAAACTATTTAACGGATTTTAATACAGTTTTCAGCAATAGATAGAGTGATTCAAGCGCGTGGAATAGTTACTTTGGAGCTAACGCTAACAAGCAGTGGAAGCTTTCAAGAGGAACAAAAATCCGATTTTTAAACATTTTTCATTGTTGCTCCGCTCCTATTGGTCTTAGTGTGATGATATATAGCCTATAACCTTCCTCGATAAATGAGCTATATATCATTGAAAGAATTTTTCAAATCAGATCAATAGATCCAGAGATTACCTCCTACAACGTCACAAACTTTACCTCTTTATAATATTAGTTATAGATATATATTATAGCATACAAAAAAAGAAAAATTCAAAGATTTGTGATGTGATGTCGTAAGAAACATATTTCTGTGCGTTTAAATCGCAAACGCTGGCTAAAACCTTAGGGGATAGATCAAATTAATGTACTACGGAATTTTAAGAAGATCGATAAAAGTCCGCAATGGTATATATTTATATTTAAAAGCGTGTGCGTGTGTGTGTAAATATATGTGTATGTATTTATAGGTATATAATATTCAATGGCTGCGAGAATACAACAACGGGGCGTAAAATAATTAATATTAGGCATAGTCCTTCGCACTGGCCGTGTCTATTCGCGACAAACTCAAAAATGATAGAACGGATTTTCACGTGACTTTCATTTATTGATATAGTAATTCGCGAGGTAGGTTTAAGTATATCATCTGTCAAGATCTTTTGTAAATTGGTTGAAATGTAAGTTATAACGCGAATTGTTGGAAGCGTCGGAAAAAAATCAAGCCGCCTCGGAACCGCTGCCTAATCTAAGCAGAAGTTCTCAAAAGGAAAAAACATTCCGATTTTGAAACATTTTTCATCCGTGCTCCGCTCCTATTGGTGTTAGCGTGATGATATATAACCATTCTCGATGAATGAACTATATAACACTGAAAGAATTATTCAAATCGGACCAGTAGTTCCTGAGACTACCCCCTACAACGTCACAAACTCACAAACTTTGCCTCTTTATAATACTAGTATAAATAAAGATTGTAAAGAGGTAAAGTTTTTGGGTAGTCCGGTGAAGCTGTAAAGACCTTGCCAGGTCAATACCGTAGTCAGTTCGAAAAAAAAAAGAAAAAAAAAAGTAAAGTTTTTGAGTTGTATATCAACAATTCGTATTGACAATTCGTTATCTTTAATATACATGCTGAAACTTCAGATAGTATCAATATTTATGTAGAACACTCTACACTCGATTCTCGTTCTAAAACAATTATAAAAATAGGTACTTAATACTTGACATAATTATCTAGAAAAATACAAAAATTATACAAAATCCTCTTTGCGTCTATGTTAAAGCACAGTGTCAATGACCGTCGGGTGGTTTCACTTACACTTGAAACTGAACGTGGAAACGTCAGAAAAAAAGGGTTTATTATCCGTCTTATTATCGAAAGTTATTAACTCCGGGTCGCCCATTATAGCATATGGTCATTGCGTCTAGTGTTGTAGCTATACTTTTGAATGTCTTACAACAAACTTTAACAAAGGTTTTCTTGGTTGTTTATTAACATTTGTTTTGATATTATTATTGTATGTGGTAAATGGGACCATGAAGAGTCATATGAATACTGCGTGTATTTAATCATTCACCTGGTATGCACAGTATACATTAGGGTGTTTCAAAAAAATAGTTTTTTTTTTTTTGAAATGGTCGGCAAATTCTGTCAGAGAATGCTAAAATAAAGACCTCGCCAAAATTTGAGCTCTTAATTTAAATATTTAGTGGTCGCGGTTCGCAACTTTCTATTTCCCATTTAAAGAACATAAGAAATAAATGCTTTCAACTTTAGAATTTTATACCTCTGGATTGAATGAACTTATGGCAATGAGCAACTCAGATTCTTATAGGAAATTTAATGCTCTACAAAAAAGGTATCTTATAATTTTTCCATAAATTGAATCCTTTCAGAGTTATTCAAGGTCAAAGTTTGATTTAAACCGATTTTGTGTTTTTTCAACTTTAATGATACAGTTATTATTACGTAAGAAAAAATATTTTTTAGTTAGACATATAATAAATTTTTGTAATATGACAAACAATAATTATTGCCAAAATCTGATTAATGAAAAATAATAACCCCTTTAATTAAATTATTTATTATTAGTAACAAAGAAAACGTACCGTAGATGTAATCATCATGTTTTATAATAAAATTACTATTGTCAACTATTCTGTTAAAATTATCATTTAAAAATTATTTACTATTGGATTAGTTATCTATTCTGTAATCTCTCTGCCGGTAAGTACCGATAACAAGTGTCAAAATCAAGTTTCGTATGAGTGCATCGACTCGGAAGAAAGGTATACGTATTGATTCGATAAATATTTGTTTAATAATTCAAAGTGGCCATTATAATTCTTCTTTATTCACAAGCCAACTCAGAATTCGACATTATGGGAGAAGAAATTTATTTAATTAGTAAAACAAGTCAAAATTAATAATATATATAGGTATATTACATAATGATATACATAATGACATTGAAAAACTCAAAAATTTGGTTCAAATTAAACTTTAACTTTGAATAACTCTGGAAGGATTCAATTTATGGAAAAATTATAAGAGACCTTTTTTGTAGAGAATTAAATTTCCTATAAGAATCTGAAATGGGCATTGCCATAAGTTTATTCAATCCAGAGATATAAAATTCTAAAGTTGAAAGCATTTATTTCTTATGTTATTTAAATGGGAAATAGAAAGTTGCGAACCGCGACCACTTAATCTTTAAATTAAGAGCTCAAATTTTGGCGAGGTCTTTATTTTAGCATTCTCTGACAGAATTTGCCGAACATTTGAAAAAAAAAATTGATTTTTTTTAAACATCCTAGTATACATGTACCTTATGGAAAGCGTCCAGTGACGATGAAGCAATTTTCACGCTTATTGTTCTCTCAAAAAAAGTGGTCAAAACGCCTTAAGAACTTATCACTTCAAAAATTCTTTGTGGTTCATTTTTGGACTGTGTATCGCAGTACTCTAAGGTTTTATTGAGAGGTCAATGAACGGGACATTTGGATTGAGGAGCATAAATATATAAACTCGTTATTTTTTACAGTCGACACGAGTGAGACCGTAGACGTTAATATTTGATATTCATTTCAATTTTATAACCTTAACCCGTTCTAAGTGTACTATATTTGACATACGGACGGAGAGATGACATGATTACGGTGTGGTTCCATAGAGATTCTATTCTTCTATTATTTTTTCCTTAACGAGATTACTCTAAAAGCCGCCGAGTTATGAAAATTAACAATAAGGTGGTTAGAGAAATACAAAAATTATACGCAATAATCTACGCGTCTATGCAAAGTAAGTTTTCAAAAAAAAAAAAAATAACCGACTTCAATATCAATCAAAAACCGCTGAGGTACTGAAAAGCGGAAAATAAACAGTTTATTAAATTAACAAAATTAATTGTTTTACATATGGATATGTGTGCCACCTAAAGATGTATTGGAAGTCGGTGCCAACCGAAATTTCAATTTTTTTGCAGGTAGAAAAGTATATTATATTATACAAAAGATGTGTTATTACTAGCTATCGCTCGCGGCTTTCGCTGATGTAGATTTGTATTTATCTGTTACCTTTGGCGACATTTATGCAAAATTCTATGATATCGATTAATTTAGAATTAAAAGCGTAACACACAAACTCTCATTGATATTCATAACAATATTACAATAAAATAAATAGATAAATTCAATTTAAATACATAAATCCATTAGTGAAATCGATTTAAATGGATTTTGGAAACAATTTGAATCGATTTGAGATAAATCACGTGATTTATACACGCACATCACACTTAGGGTTGTCAAGCTGTTGAATGTATTTTATACTTTTATAATAGTACTAGCTTTGTCCGCGACTTTGTTCGCGTGGAAACTAATGTAAAAAAAAACAATGACTAATAAAGGCTTCTGAATGTATTAAGTCCTTGCCTACTTAACTCTCGTAATTAATATTTTGAACCCAATACTTTAGCAGACTAGAGCTAACTATGCAACGGAAGTCCGTTACGGCAATATGGCGTCACGTTTCTGTTCCATCCGGTTAGATAATAATTAAACATAACTAAAACTTCTATTAAATTGTAATTAATTTACTTATCATAGTAATCTGATCGTATCTTTCTATATTCTATATACTTTATAACAAAAAGTTGTTAATAATATTTCCTGTGTTATTTAAGTTCCAAATTTGCTGATAGATGGCACTACAAATAATGAAGCTTGATTACATTTTTTACTTACATTGAAACCAGATGTCAGTACGGTTGTGCGCCCATATATACATAATTAATTCTATTATATGATTATTTCATTTAATGTTAAAATGTTAAGATAACTTTTTTAAAATTTTGGTTGATATCTTGATAAACTATCTATTGACAATTTAAAAAATATTTAAAAAGTTTTACTTCAATCGCGTGTGACGGTTATACGCACTCATTTTTTTTAATAAATAAGTATGCGAACCTTATAGGCGTACCCTGTAGGTGGTAGAGCCACGCTGAAGCTATTAATGGTTTCAGCATGAACGTGTCTTGTCCGGGGTACTACCACCCGACACACAAAAACATCAGCGTGAAGTAAAAGTTCGGTCAGTAAAAGCACCGGAAGTCCACCTGTCCTTCCTTTTTCCCTCTCCCTCCAAACACAGGCTGGTAACGCACTTGCGACTCTCCTGGTGTTGCAAGTGTCTATGGACGGCGGTGATCACTTAACATCAGGTGACTCGCCTGTGCGATTACCTACTAAAACATAAAAAAAAAACACGTCAGCATAGCTAAGTCTAAGATAACCTTTTTGATAAAATAATTCAACGACCTATTTCACGCTAATTCAAATCTCCAATATAAGATTATTTGTTTTAAAAACTTTCCTGTTTTTATTGACCTTTAGCAAAAAATATTAAAAAAAACCGACGATTAAAGTATATGACTAGATAATCTTAATTATTCTTATATGCATATTATAAAAAGTGTCATCCGTCTGTCCGTTGCTATGTTTATAAAATGTATATAAAATATAAACGAAGTTGTTAAGTAGCAAACAGGCATACCATCCACTTTTTTTTTCAAAATGTACACGCTGTTGACCTGGGAAGGTCTTTACAGCTTAACCGAACTATTGAGGTGAGCGCTTAAGGCGCTCAGCCGATTTGGGATGTTTGGGCGACTAACACAAGGGTACACGGCACAGCTCGGCTTGTGCTGTCGCCTGTTTTGTGCAAAAATCGCGACCTATCTGAGCTAATCTAAGCTAAGCTATCTAGATATATGTATATGAGTTATTGAAACATGCATGTGTATCAAGCATGCGTGCCTCAACAACTTCTATATGTATTTTGTGTCGGAAAAATTCCTCTAAACTATTGTATACAGAATAAGATAGCATAAGGAAAAATAAGGGTAAAACCCTTTGTCGTTTATTTCTCTGAAAAATAAAATAGCGTGTAAGCGTGTAGGCGTGCACGTGTGTATGAGTGATGTGTGTGATGGTGTAGTAGTGATGTAAGGTTTTAAGTCACTGTGTCGCGTGAGCAACGTACTCAAGGACTCCACGCCGAGGGAACGATTCTAGGCTTGAGGCGCTGCCGAGGGGGCCTAATATGGTGTGCGGGAGCGAAATTTACCCCCAGAGCACGGCGGCGTGATCTGTGGTTACGCGGGCATGGGCGTGAACACGCTCTGTTTGAAGAGACAGGCTAGTACTGATCGTTCGCTGATGTGATTGAATCAGGAGGGTCGGTAAAAAACTCAATTATATATCTCTTATCGTCAAGGTAGCGTTCGCAAGTAACGTTTTCGTTCGACCGTTTTTTCTCGGGCTTACTTTACAAATCCGACTCACAAAAAAAGTCTTTTCATATTTCGGGTTAATATATAGCCTATAACACTCACAAATAACGTGGCTTTCTATTGGTAAAATAATTTTTTTAATCAATTTAATAGACCCAGATATTTCTCTCTACTGTACCCCTTTATAATCTATACTAATATTATAAAGAGGTAAAGTTGGTGAGTTTGTGACGTTGTAGGAGGTAATCTCAGAAACTACTGGTCCGATTTGAAAATTCTTTCAATGTTATATAACTCATTTATTGAGGAAGGTTATATATCATCACGCTAAGACCAATAGGAGCGGAGCACCAATGAAGAATGTTTCAAAATCGGGATTTTTTCCTTTTGAGAGCTTTCGCTGCGTGTTAATTAGCCCAAAGCGACTACTCCACGCAAACGAAGTCGCGGGCAGAGGCTAGTATAAAATAATAGTCTAAGCGAGCAGAGCCTCGTTCAAAGCTAGCTTTTTTTTTAAATAAGCTAAGCATAGATAAGTTTCTCTATTGCACAACATTTCTAATATCTTGTAAATAAATCGAAATGTCGTTTCTGTTAAATATGCATGATTTTATTTAAAAAATTCGAAAACAATATAATTTTAATTAAATAGAATTGAATTGTTTATAATAATGTAGTTTAAAAATATTACTGAAAACATCGGAGGTCACGTTTAGGGTTGCCAACAGTCCCGCGAACTCCATGCCACCAGTAGAAAAAAACATGAGCACTCGAGATTCTTATGTATTCATTAGTACATAAATACTGGAGTAAAATCCACGAAAAATATTGTTGCTTTTCGTTCGATTAGTGAGAAAGCCGGAGGCCCACATCCCTCCCTACTCCTTCTCTCGTTTCCCCGTCCCTCTCCCCCTTCGCCCACTAACACAGGCTGGCAACGTACTTGTGACTCCTCTGGTGTTGCTAGTGTCTATGGACAGTGGTGATCACTTAACAACAAGTGATCCACCTGTTCGTTTGTCTCCTATAATATATATATATATATATA
>JACEII010000172.1:247995-269855 GCA_014332785.1 Antheraea mylitta | reverse complement strand
TGTACCGACCCTACTCAGGTGGGATAAGGGTAAGAAGAAGAAGAAGAAGAAATAGATTATAAACAAATCAATAAAAATAAAAATAAAAATCATACAATAGAATTAATTATGTATATATAGGCGCGCGACCGTACTGCCATCTAGTTTCAATGTAAGTAACTAATAAATTCAATCAAAGCATTATCTGTAGTACCATCTATCACCTAATTCGGTACATAAATAACAAAGGAAATACTATTAGCAATTATAACGTAAATAAGATATAGATAAATACAAATTACTATGATAAATAACGGATTAAATTAATTATGGCTTATTAGAAGTGTTGGTTATGTTTCATTATTATCGAACCGGATGTTACAGGAACGTGACGCCATATTGCCGTAACGGACTTCCGTTGCATTGTCGTCTAGTTACCTCCTAGTCACGCCTAAAGGAGATTTACTTCAATAAAGTTACTCTACTCAAACAAACTAACACGTCGATATTGACACGACTCCGTGAGTAGTTCCGAGGTGTGCCGTGCATCCTTGAGCTAGTTGCCCAAATAAAATCGGCTGAGTACCTTAAACGCTCCCCTTAGTACTTTGGTGAAGCTGGTAAGACCTTGCTAGGGCAATAGCATAGTCAGTTCGAGAGAAAAAAAAAGACTCCGTGAGTAGCAATCGCAGCGCTCTACCGCGCCATGTTAATTAAATTTGTTTAAAATTAGAGAACTTAATGACATAAAATACAACTTCATTATCGAGATACAACTAAAAAATAAAAGTATTTATCTTTTGAAGAGCAAATTTTTCCATAAATCTTCCATTTAGCGACAAATTGTTACCTACAATTGATGATAAAATGCTTCAAGGCCTTTAATAGACAAAACCATACGCTAGACCTTTGTAATGATTTTTATTCTACGCACAGGTAGGTCTAGTTATCTTGGACGTTGTTATACAAAAACCAGTACTAAAGACCTTTCAGCGCTTGTATTTCTTACGAAAATCGAGGTCCAGGTAAATTATTTATTCTACTAGAAAAAGCCATTCATAAACGAGCTATGTATAGTCATAATATTTACGACCCAATGGATCATTTTATATTGGAGTTTTTCATTGTAAATTATATATTCGTTTTATGTTTTCTAGAGTTAAAAATCAACACTTTTGACCTCCAAAGACGGAGGAAAACTATAAAGATGAAGGTCAATTCAATTTCTTTCGCTCGGTTTCTTAATATTGGTATAAACTCTCGTTAATCCAACACAGCCTCATTTTATTTTTATCTATCTGTAGTCCGATGAAGCTGTAATACACAATACCGATTTGCCGTATAATAGGTTCAAAAGTAGAGACGAAACAAATATCCGGTAACCGGCCTATCCGGCTCAAATATTAAATCCGGCCGGACACCGGGTAAGAAACGAGTATCCGGTCGGATACCGGATTTCAAATAAATACGACATAAAGATTTAAGGCACTTTATTTAATATAGTAAATCATTATTCTTTTTATAATAGAACAAAAAAATAATTATTAAACTACATTAAGGGCGAATTATGATGAATAAATACTAATTTCTCTTCGTTATAAGGCAAGAGACGGTTTCTCTTGTATTCGTATACAACCCCAGCTTCCGAGAAATGTCTTTCGCTTTATACAATGCTGCAGGGTCTTAGAAGGTAAACCATAGTAAACTTTGTTAAGTGTGGATATTGAACAGAATTAGTTGACCACAGAACATAAGAATGCGCACTCAATTCAGGTAAGAATCAATTTCACACGCAATTGCGATTTTTCCTTGATCGTGACATTGATTAGGTAGTTTTCTTATGATCTTATTTGCAAACAATTCAAGAAGACTAATGTCACTCATAAACAAAAAGGCCCGAAATCACCCAAGTCCTCTCGATTGCTTAGTGATTCACTCCTGTAATATCCGGCTTCCGGATATTCGGCTATCCGGGTCCAAGGTTGGCCGAATATCCGGTATTCGGTATCCGGCACAACATCTATTCGTTCCATCTCTATTCAAAAGGTTACTATAGTGGTTATTATATCTCCTCTCTACACATTTTTGGTACAAATAATAATTGATGACTGTGAATATTTGTATAGTTTTTTCAATTCAAAAGAAAGACAAACAAGATCGAGTTTCTAGCCGTCTCTTTCCAATGACTGAGCATTTTAGGAACCGGTCGTAGTGTTTTAAAGTTAATAAACATCTTTTCAATGCATATATTGGATGATATTTAACTAGCTTCTGGCTGCGATTTCGCTTGTATTGTTTAGGTTTTCAGGTGGTAGAGCCACGTTGAAGCTGTTATTGGTTTCTTCATAAATGGGTCGGATAGCCCGGGGTAGTACCACCCGATACACAGAAAACTGACGTGACGCAACAGTCCTCTCATTGTTGCGTTTCGTTTGGTCAGTGAGAGCGCTGGAAGACCACCTCAACTCCCCTATCCCCTATTTCCCATCCCTCCCCCAAACACAGGCTGGTAACGCACTCGCGACTCCCCTGGTGTTGCTGTCTATGGGCAGTGGTGATCACTTAACATCAGATGGCCCACCTGTTCGTTTGCCTCATATGAAAGAAAAAGGGGAGATAGTATTTATGACTGGTAGAGAATGCCTTCGGCATTAAGTCCGCCACTGCGTACTTAAGGCATATCATCATCATTACCCTTATCCCACCTAAGTAGGGTCGGCACATGTTTTCTTTTTCCACTCTCTCCTATCAAATGTCATCTCAGTATTTACACCTTTTACGCACATATTTTTCACACAATCTATCCACACCTTTTTCGGTCTTCCTCTACTCGTATATCCATCCACCATCATACTCAACACTTTTCTAGTTATATGGTTTTCATCTCTCCTCATGACATGCCCATACCATGCTAACCTATCACTCCTCAGCTTCTCTGTCACTGGTGCTACTTTCAAACTTCCTCTGATATACTCATTCTTAATCTTATCCATTCTAGTCACACCACACATCCACCTTAACATTCGCATCTCTGCCACATGTAATTCTCTCATTCGTCTCTTTCGTAGCCCAACACTCGGATGCATACAGCATGACCGGTCTTATCATAGTTTTATAAACTTTACCCTTGAGTTTCAAAGGCATTCGTGGGTTGCAAGCTATCCCAGACACATTTCGCCATTTCTTAACTTAAGGCATAATGTGTAAATAAATATTTCTGGATGAAATGTACTTCTATGTTCTATTCTGTACCTCTGACAAGTTGTATGTAAAACATGATCATGAACTCCTAGAGTTACGGTGCAAAAGCGTAACAAATAACAAAACAAACTACTACATATTTGTATTTATAATATCAGTTGGAATGTGTTATTTCGATTCTTTATACTATATCCATCCCGCCGGACAGCAGACGATGGGTATCACTGAGTCACACGGACTAAAAACCCATAGCACCTTCTTACACCATTTAGCCGAGGGAGCAGGGACAGGTATTATCCCCTCTAAGGGGTCCTAACTACCGTCTGAGGGGTCAAGATAGTAAACCCCTCAATGGGGAGTGAGTGTTAGAACACCCTGACGAACTATGGGAGTTGCGTCGACACAATGCACGTCCACCACATGGACCTGTGCAGTTTAATCGCCCGGGGTGACGGACATGCCCGCGTCCATCTTCTTAGAGTGGATAGCCTAGAAAAAAAATTGAGCCATCACGGGACACCTGTCAAATGTGAAAAATCGGAATTGTTTTGTATAACTTATATGCATAAAAGAACAGATTACGATAGGGATGAAAGGATAAAGCATTACAAATTATTAAAGTAATTACTGTTTATTTACTTTATTCCATAAATATTCATTTTTTAAATACAAAAATTCAACAAGGCACAGGCGCGGTGTGTTTGGCGGTATTTATCAAAGAGCGGTAGGTCGTTACCGCGTAACACTAGTAGAACGAGTGGCCGACAAAACAGTTTGAACCTTATGTTTATACAGTTAGGGTTGCAAATGTTATTGAGTATAAACATTAGTAGTGCAATATTCGTGTTTTGCGTCGCCACAACAACAATCACGTTTACCCTCCGCCTATAGATGTTTCACAAAAAAAAGGTAGAGGAGGACTGGCCCATAAGTGCAATTGTTTGAGCAAACCTTGAGGATGGTAATGAACTAAGTAAAATCTACAAAATTGTAGAAACGTCTTTTCGATGTGAACATTAATTCAACATGGCGTCTTTCTAATTGACTATCGCGTATATTTTTCACATACATGCATATCCACATACATAAATACATTTTATTACGTACAAACACAATATTTTCATGGCCGAAACTCAGAAATATTGATTCGAAAAAAAATTCACCCATCTCCACGCAGACGCGGAGTCATAAAATTTTTTACAAGCCAACCTCCCTATTGCCTCCACGGCGACCGCGTCTCCCGTCTCAAAAAAACACGACGACTCTCAGCTCGTCCAAGAAACGCGGACGCCATGTTTTCGTCAACGTAATATGATGGCTGTATGATAACGTTTCCTTGGTCTAATAACTGTGTACGACGAAGGATATACGTGCGCCATTTTGTACTAGATATGTCATTTTATTTTTTATATTTAATTAAATTGCACAAAGTATTTCTTGAGAATTTTGTTATGTTTTTTTACTAAAACATAATCAGCACCTTGTTACTGAAGTATTTGATTGAAATTACGAATTTATTATACGATAAAGTAAATTTTCAAAAAAAAGTATTAACCGACTTCAATATTGATCAGAGGCATAAAAATAAGGCACTAAAAACCGGAAAATAAATAGTTTATCAAATTAACCAAATTTAATGAAACATATGAATATGTGTGCTACCTAGAGATGTATTGGAAGTCGGTGCCAACCGAAAATCATATCATCTACTTCTAGGTACAAAGGCACCGACTTCCAATGCATCTCTTGGTAGCACGCATATTCATGTTTCATTAAATTTGGTTAATTTGATAAACTATTTATTTTCCGGTTTTTAGTGCCTTATTTTTATGCCTCTGATCAATACTGAAGTCGGTTAATACTTTTTTTTGAAAATTTACTTTATTTTTCCATTTTTAGTGTACATAATTTTTTTTTTCTAAAACATGCGGGTCACCTGATGGTAAGTGATCACCATCGCTCATGGATACCTGCAACACGAGAGGAATCACAGATGCGTTGCCGGCCCTTAAGAAAGGAGTAGGCTTGTTTCTTGAAAGTTGTGTTACTTTGTCACGGATCCCATAATCAGAACCTAACCAAACTCTCATCAAACTACCCTTGAAGAACATCCTTTACAATAAAAAAGGAATCATCGAAATCGGTTGGCATGATATTGAGTTATTCGTCTATTTGTCGTATACACACCAAATGCAAATTTAACACTTATACGGTTTTGCACTGGATGCCGTTGACAGAACTGGACCAAAAAAAAATGGGACCACACGGGAAGCACTAGCTTTCAAATAAAAAAAGAATCATCAAAATCGGTTCAGCCAGTCCAAAGTTATGAGGTAACAAACATAAAAAAAAAAAAACATACAGACGAATTGATAACCTCCTCCTTTTTTTGAAGTCGGTTAAAAACCTTGAGTTTTTGTTTCGTTAGCTATTGGCATTGTGTATCCACAAAAGCCCACATCTTTACTTAAAATCATCTGACATCGTGGTCAAACCCTACACGTCAGCGAACGATCAGCACCAGCCTGTCCCTCGAAACAGAGCGTGTTCACGCCTACGCCCGCGTAACCAGAGATCACACCGCCGTGGTCTGGGGGTTAATTTCGCTCCCGCGCACCCGATTAGGCCTCCCACGGCATCGGCTCAAGCCTAAGTTCGATCCCTCGGTAGGGAGCCCTTGAGTGCGTTGCTTGCGCGATACGGTGATACACAAATATACATCACCGTTACAACACTACACGATCACCTCCACACACGTGCACGCCTACACGCTTACATATGAAAGTGGAAGGGTTTACTTTTTTTTCCCTTATCGAACTGAAAAACTCTCAATTTTCCGATAATAAATATATGGAGGAGTTGTTGAGGCGTGTATACTTGGTACACATACGTTTCAACAACTCATACATATATGAATAGTTAGCGAGGTTAGCTAAGATAGGTCGCGATTTTGCATGCAACAGGCAACAGCCAAGCCGAGGTGTGCCGTGCACCCTTGAGCTGGTTACCAAAATAAAATCGGCTGAGTGCCTTAAGCGCTCGCCTTAGTGGTCCGGTGAAGCTGTTAAGACCTTGCTGGGTCAATAGCGTAGTCATTTCCAATAATAAAAAAAAATGGTCAAACCCTAAACCTATAAGGCATTTAAAAACCTCTGTACTTATATCTGTTCAAAAGAACGAGAAATATGTCTACTGGAGTAATTGTTAATTATATTTCCATACAAGCAGGATATTATTTATTTTTATTATTTATACAGTTTGACATTACATAGTGGACCACGAAATAGCGTCGAATTAGTGTTGGAGATTGAAATATTTTTCGATTATCGATATCGACATCTTTGTTGCTTTAAATTTTAGATGAGTATTAGTAAACTTTATAAAGTATTCTTAATTAGTACCTAGCCAAAACAAATAAGGTTCGGTTGCAAATGCAACACCTTTATAATCATTTATGTGCAAACGTTGCAGTAGTTCCGATATTATGTTCCGAGCCGAAGGTAAAATCACACATTAAGACAGGAGCACGTTCTAATTTAGTTGCCAAATATAATAATCGATTATGATTGGCTTCAGATATCGAAAGACCTTTTAAGACGACTTTACTCTCGCAGGTTTTATCGCCGGTTATTCGACCTAGATTTATTTAATTACCATTATCTATACTTTTGAAATTCTTAGAACAAACTTGACCTAAGGTTCTCTTTGTTGTCTATTACTATTTATTTTGATGTTATTATATTGATATGTTAAATGTGACTATGAAGTGTCATATCCTAGAATAATGTGTGATGGTATATTCTGAATAAAATAAAAAGGTGCATGCAGTAGCATATATGATTCACTCATGAGGTTCATTTCTAAAATTACATTTATTAAAAAACTTGTTAAACCTACTTTACTAAAGCCACAAGATACAGACAGACCATTCGACATCTCTCCGTACTATATTTTAATGATATGTGTCCTTTTTGAAGTCACACATCTTTTGGAGCGTTAGGGGAAAAAGATTAGAGTTAATTTTACGATGCGCGCGCACACCGTCACGAAAAACCGACACCCTGAAGTTAACTATAGTCAACATTTTGTTTCTTTGTATTTGTTGTTTGCTCATTTATCGAGAAAGATTATATGTTATATATTATCACGCTAAGACCAATAGGAGCGGAGTACCAATGAAAAATGTTTCAGAATCGGGACTTTTTCCTCTTGAGATCTTTCGCGGCGTGTTAGCGTTAGCCCAAAGTAACTATTCCACGCGGACGAAGTCGCGGGCAGAGGCTAGTACATTATAAGTAGAAATTGTTTTATGTTATTTGACTCTATATTTTGCAATATTGGTGGCATTTTACGTAATATAATTCGGTTATTTTGCACGAGTGGGACATAATACCATGGAACACGAGTTCTCAGATGCCATAAAAACTCTCTGGACAAATCTAGCAAGGACATCATTTTCTTTGCTGGCGTCCCGTACATGCGCATTGTGCCAGTGTCATGTGGTTTTATATTCAATAACCTTGTAATAGTTTTATTTTATAAGCAAATAATTAAGTTTCCATTTTTTGTTCTTAAATAATCTTCTAATTTTACATACAACGGTCATTTGGACCTTTGGAAGTTAACAAATTACAAATACGTAATAAGATTTACCTTGACATTCCATTTACATTTACATTTACATTCCACACTATACATTTTTTACATACTAGTAAACGCCAGCGACTTTGTACACGTTAATTGCAAGTTACGATGTGATAATAACAAGATTGTAGGTGGTAGAGGCACGCTGAAGCTATAGCTGGTTTCAGCATGAATGGGTCGGCTCGCCCAGGGTCGGAGACCATTCAATACACAGAAACACCGATGTGAAGTAACAGTGCTTGCATTGTTGCGTTACGTTTGGTCAGTGAGAGAATCGGAGGATCACCTCCCCCTCTCGCTTCCATCCCTACCAACACAGGCTGGCAACGACTCCTCTGATGTTGCTCGTATCTATTGACGGTGGTGATCACTTAACATAGGTGACCGACCTGTTCCTTTGCTGCCTGTAATTTATTTATTTATTTATTTTAGGGTCGTCAACATGACAATACACTAGTAAATATATAAAAAGTAGGACTATTATGATTCATTATAAATGTAGCCATATTTATAGACAACCACGGCATGCTCCAACACTTAATTAAATATTCATAAAGTAAATGTTAAACTATTTTACATAAAAAAATAAAAAAAATATATACCATAAAGTTTTTTATATCTTGTCGCTGCAAAAGAATTGGCCAGTGTCACAATCGATATGTAAGTTGAAGAGAACGTAGTCTTTTATAGATGAACCTAATTTTTAAAACTTATTCAGTTTTTGTGTTCTAAAAAAGAATACAATGTACTGCATAATAATAAAAATATTATGTTTAGTTGCTTACATAATTTAATTCCTTTTCACCTCACAGCGTAATGTTTATGATATACAGTTATAAATTTAATTCAAATTATAAAGGAGGCTCTATAATATACATTGTATTTGTAATACTAAAGTAATAGAATACGAAATTAAATAAGCTACGGTCCGACATTAAATCGAAGCCGGCTCCGAAGATTCCGGATAATAAAAAAAAGAAAAAAATAAAAATGCCGTAAAAAGCACTGGTAGGGTAATAGAAGTAAGGGCGACGGGAGGAGGAGGTTTGGGCCGTTCCCCGAAGTTCCACCGCGCCATTTCGAAAATCGATCACGAGGCGCGTGTGTGTCACGTTTTGAATTTGGAACTATACAAAATTATATCAAATACTGTACAATTTAAATTGAACCTTATGTGTAAATAACACGGTGTTTTTTCGAACGCGTTACCACCACTGTGTATGTGTTGTCACACTTACACGAGCCACCAAAATATTAATGTCGACCTCGGTCCCGCCAAAATAGATTTTTTGTACGTGAATAAGCATTTTTCGAAGTACGAAGGAGGTCAGATGTTTTTTATAGTAAAAACTTCGATGATCGTTTTTTTTTTTAATCTAGGCGGATATTGTTTGGCTGCTGTATTATATTTTGATCCTATTATGGCAAAGGACATATATTTGAAGTTCCTATATTTTTTCTTTATACGTTTAATATTATTCGGCGGTCATGTTAATATTAAAATCCGGTATGGTAACCTATATTATTAAGCTCCTGTATACATTTCACTTATTTATCCGCTTAGTGTGTTGACATTTTAAAGGAATTTATTGCTATAAGAAAGTTTTATATCGAGAACTTGATTTATCTTAGGAGAAAATGTATTAGTTCGAAACCTAATGCAGTTATAAACATAGATTAAATTCATAAACGTAATGGGTGAAAAAAGAACAACATTATCACAGCAATTGAGTGTATAGCGGGATCATCTTTGAATATTTTTTGAGTTATTCGTTACTATATTATGTTCTAGCTTCTGCACGCGACTTCGTCGTCGTGGAATAATTATTTTGGGCAAACGTTAACACGCAGCGGAAGCTCTCAAAAGGATAAAATAACTGAAACCACACACTAGCACTAAATCTAAAATACGAGATTAGAAATAATAACCTAGAATTCAGAGTTGTCACAGGAACATTTCGGAAAGTTAAAAAAAGATGCCGCCATTTTGTTAGAGAACTGAAACTACGCACTATTGCCAAATTTAAAATACGGGATTAGAAATAATAACCTAGAATTGTAAGATGTCACAAGAACGTTCTGGGAAGTAAAAAAAAAGACGCCGCCATATTCAAATTGTTCAAATTCATATGACAATAAATATGGTACTAGGTTTATTTTTTTTATATATATAAAGCCGTTTTTGATTATATGAGATGCACACAGATTATTAATATAACGGAATGCAGAATATATCGAACGGTAATAAAAATAATCATCGTAATAATTTATTTATAAGGGACACACATAAGAACCGATAAAACTGTTCCGTGATAATGCCTCTCGCAAGAACTTAAACTATACCATAAATTGGTAAATATTTATAATCCATACTAATATTATAAAGAGGTAAAGTTTATGAGTTTGTGATGTAGGGGGTAATCTCAGGAACTACTGGTCTGATTTGAAAAACTCTTTCAGTGTTATATAGTTCATTTATCGAAGAAGGTTATAAGCTATATATCATCACGCTATAAGTAGTAGGAGCAGAACCCTAATGGAGAATGTTTCAAGATCGGGGCTTTTTTACTCTAAAGAGCTTCCGCTGCGTCTTAGCGTTAACCCAAAGTAACTATTCCAAGCAAAGTCGCGAGCAGAGGCTAGTCTACATTTAAATGCTATAAAATCAAATCGATTTCACTTGTGTCTCTGTTCGTTGGACTTGTTGCAGTTACATTTAACTAAGGTTAAAGTTTTTGATGTAAAAATTCCTTTAGACGTATTAAGCGGTATTTTTTTGGCAGGAGACAAATTTATGTTTTCTCATCGTTACATGGTAATAAGCGTGACTCTTCGTATTGTCTTGCACAGCTAGCGTTGACTGGCAACGCGTAGTATAGCATCCCGTGTATATCTAATTTTTATATTTTGTTTTTAGATTGAGCAACCCATCATATGTTTCTTTACTTAATAATAAACTGTATATAATTATTGCTCCGAGTGTCAATAAATGTAAAAACTAGATTAATTATTATTTACGAAAATTCTGCCGACCAAGACAACGAAGAACCAGTAGGAGGAGGCGGCAGTTTATCCGTCTCCTCCCGCTACCGTAGTCGGCCCGAAGGATCATGGGTCGGTTGGGAGGGCTCATCTTACATTGCACTGGTCCGGAGGATGGAGGAGAGGGCCGATAATCACAGAGCTGTTTCCTGCCACGGAGGAAGCCTAGCGCAGTGTTATTTTGATGCTGAGGCAACCGCATGTGGTGACACGATGAACTCCAATGAGATCTCGTGTTGCCTCAACTATATAATATATAATAATAATTAATATAATAATAATAATAATAAAGTACAATGATAATCAATTCCAAATGGGATACAGCAGAGTTGTTAAGCCTATTATCAATAATCACAAGAGTTTGCCGAAATCAAAATATCTTTCAAGTTCCACTATCCATTATCAATAATCCATTATACATAATGTGTAGAGAATACAATAATAACGAAAGGGATTTGGATATATTTTACGAAAATACAAGTAAGGATAGTTATTGTGTAAGTAATCATGCATTACTTTGTATTTAGTAAGTATCATAATATTTTTCTTTTTGTTATATATTTTTAATTACTTCTATAATTTTGTGAAATGTATTTAGCAACTATCATAACCTTTTTTATTGTTATTTTTAATTATTGCTATATTTTTTAACATATTGTGCCCAACATTAATAGGAAAACAAATTTAGTCCTGTAAGCTATTATTATTAAGGTGTTGTGGAGCCTGAATAAATAAAATAAAAATAAAATAAATAGCGAAAGGCAAGACAAAAAAAAAGATAGGTCGCTAATTCCACGTATCAGGCAACAGACCAAGCCAAGGTATACCTTGCACCCTTGAGCTGCCTGTCATATAAAATCGGCTGAGTGCCCTAAGAGCTCGCCTTAGTAGTCCGGTGAAGCTGTTAAGACCTTGCTGGGTCAATAGCGTAGCCATTTCGAAAAAAAAAACACCAAATCAGAAAACGATTTAAAAAACGGTATTTTAATATAAATAAAGAACAATTTTGGTTCTACGTCAATTCAGTTTTTGTTAATGTCGAGTAACAGGCCATGCGGAACGTTGCGTCATCAGGGAAAACCTAGCGAACAGCTAGCTCAAAGGCTCTCAAAGTGTACGGAGCGCCCCATGGAAGATACACATGTGTGCGGAGCCAAAAATTGGCAACGCAGCCACAATATGAATAAGAGAGACAGTACAGAAACTACCTACAATCGCTCGAAAGCGGCAAACTCACACAAACGTGCACATCGACGAGAGATTTTAAAAGGTATTCTATGGATAGCACCGCGAAAACCGCTTAGGGGTCTCGTCGATGCGCATGTTATGTGAGTGTGCCGGTACGAGCGTTTATAGGTTATTTTTTTTTTTCACTTTATTTTTGGCAATCAATCTTTCAGATTATTACTGCCATTGTCGAGTAGTCAATAATATTACAAGCGTCGTGCGATCATTTCAATATTAAGCGTCGTGTGAGACAATATTCTAACAAGATGGTGGATCCCTTGTTAGAACCTTCCTGGGAGTTTTTGTGGCACCTCAGAATTTCATGCTCCGTGGTATTACTTTCCATTCACTTCACTTACGCACAATAAACTAACTATATTACGTAAAACACCACTAAATTTACAAAATATAGAGTCAAATAACACAAGATTATGAATAAAATATAAAATCCACTACATGACAGACCAAGATCCCGCCAAAAACTCCGTTTATAGGTAATTTGTCGAAGTTTTCTCAGTCTCCCCCTTACGCGAGGGACGAGGGAACTGTTCGAGGCATATTGCCCCCTTCAGTGGCTTGTCCAGCGATGCCTAAGAAAACGGGAATGTCCTTGGGTTGCACGTAGTTTCGGTGGTCGTCGGGCTTCTGCTATGGTGCTGTTGTGCGGGCGCTAAGGATGAAGTGCCACCTGGTCTTCAAATGCGGATTCAGATTTGCTCGCGTCCTTGCGGGCGTGGGGTTTCCTTTTTCTTCTTTCTGGCAGGCTTCAGTGAGGGAGGGTCATTGACGGGCGCCATAAGGCTTCCTGCGGCTGACTCCTCAACATTCCGTTATAAAGGACTAGCAGGCTTTCTCGCCTTCCTGGTGTCACCTGACCGGGCGATGGTGCTTGCTCTCCTGTTTCTGAATTCCCTCCTATACACCGGACATAGTGTCGAGTTGTTAGAGGGTAGGTAGTTTCCATATTGTTTCTTATATATATACTGTGACGTAGCGGTGCAGTGGCGTGCTTCCTTCTTAGGTTAAATTCAACGTGTGTTACATACATTCTATTTATCTTTGGAATTCATCTTTTTTACTATCTATACTCTTAAATATTTTCAATGTGAAACATCTATAGGTGAGGGTAAGCCTTTTTGTTGGTGTGGCGAGACGTGGCGACGCAAAACAGGAACTTGGCACTATTAATGAAATACTAGAAAAAAAAATGCATTTTTGTTTTGTCCGCTACTCATTCTACTAGTGTTACGCGGCACGCGCCGACGACCTAGCGCACTTTGATAAACCGCGTCAGCATCTAGTTGAATTTTTGTATCTTATATTTAATAAAAATGAAATGTAGGTGGTAGAGCCAAGCAGAAGCTATTACTAGTTTCAGCATGAATGGGGCGGATCACCCGAGGTAGTACCACCCTTTCACAGAAAACCGACGTGAACTAACAGTGCTTACATTGCTGCGTTTCGTTAGGTCAGTGAGAGCACCGGAGATCCCTGCCTCCTTCTCTTCGCCATCCCCCCTCCAACACAGGCTGGGAACGCACTTGCGACTGACTCCTCTGGTATTGCTGGTGTCTATGAACGGTGGTGATCACTTAACACCAGGTGAACCACCTGTTTGTATGCCTCCTATGATATAAAAATTTTGAGACTGAAATTGATCTTTGAGACACCAAAACTCACTTGACATAATGCTTCCGAATGAAATACTAATTCGCGTATAAAAAAAGTTTGGCAATCTCTGTCCTAGTGTCTAGTTTTTTAACACGAATTTATTGTAACAACTATTCTTAATAGTGTAACGATGAGCGGTAGCTTTTTCGGACCTCGTATCGTTTGATGTAGAATGAATATTATAATGAATTGAACTTTTAATGAACAAAAGTGTTTTAACCGACTTCAAAAAAAGGAGGAGATTCTCTTGGGGTGTAAGGGGTGTCGAATAACATCATAAGACTTGAGACACCCAAGCCAACCTCATCTGTACGTAGTGGACCCTGCTGAATAACCAACGAGACAATGGCGCACGCGGGGTGGTAGGGTTTTACAGCCTGACTGGGTCGCAACCACCATGTATATGGTGAAAAAGCCCGTAATAGTCATTCGCTTCTACGAGTCGCGTTTCGGGATCAGCCTGTGCATATCCAGCTTATTACAGGCCGGCATGATAGGGGCGACCGGCGATAGACGGTATGTCAATCGGTGGTCGCTATTATTTTTGAATTGTACTGTGCTTACCATCAGGCATAGTGCAGTCACTTTGCCGTGCTACAATAAAAAAAAATAATTCGTCTGTTTTTTGTTTATGTTTGTTACCTCATAACTTTGGACTAGGTGAAGCAATTCTGATGATCTTTTTTCATTTGATAGTTGGTGCTTCCCTGGTGGTCCCATTTAATTGGGTCCAGTTCGAACAACGTCATCCAGTGCAAAACCGTATAAGTGTTAAATTTGCATTAAATATGTACACGACAAATAGACGAATAACTCAATATCGCGCCAACTGATTTCGATGATTCATTTTTTATTGGAAAGGATATACTTCAAGGTTATTTTGATGAGAGTTTGGTTGGGTTCTGATTATGGGATCCGTGACAAAGTAACACAACTTTCAAGAATCAAGCCTACTCCTTTCTTAAGAGTCGCCAACGCATCTGTGATTCCTCTCGTGTCGCAGGTTACCGTGGGTGGCGGTGATTACTTACCACCAGGTGACTTGCATATTTTAGTAAAATATATTTATGTACACTAAAAATAAAAAGAATAAAGTAAATAAAACAAAAAAAATTATATTGAAGTCGGTTAATTCTTTTTTTTGAAAATTTACTTTTGTTATGAATTTTTGGTGACTCAAGTTAGAAGAAGTCTGTTGTTTAGAACCTATATTGACGTAAATAGAAAAAGTTTGTGTCATTTGTTACAAATAAAATCAGGGAAAAGTCTTCAACTAATACTTTTTTTTCTTCTATAACTTTGGTTTTCAAATTACACTTTTTTTTTCGAAATGACTACGCTATTGACACAGGAAGGTCTTAACAGCTTCACCGGACTACAAAGGCGAGCGCTTAAGGCACTAAGCCGATTTTATTTTGGCAACCAGCTCAAGGGTGCACGGCACACCTCGGCTTGGCTGAATCGCGACCTATCTTAGCTAACCTAGCTAACTATTCATATATGTATGAGTTGTTGAAACGTATATGTGTACCAAGCATACACGCCTCAACAACTCCTCCATATATTTATTATCGGAAAATTGAGAGTTTTTCAGTTCGATAAGGGAAAAAAAGTAAACCCTTCCACTTTCATGTGTAAGCGTGTGGGCGTGCACGTGTGTGGGGGTGATCGTGTAGTGTTGTAGCGGTGATGTATATATGTGTCATCGTATCGCGCAAGCAACGCATTCAAGGGCTTCCTACCGAGGGATCGAACCTAAGCTTGAGCCGCTGCCGTGGGAGGCCTAATCGGGTCGGGAGGCCTAATCGGATTCAAATTACACCAACTCAATAAATCATCTACAAGTACTTTGCTAAAGACGAAAAAGAGTTCTCGACTCAATTTTCGACAAAAACTGCTCCGGTGATAACACATATGTGTAAAACTTTGAACGTTTGTTACAAGAGTGCCCCAGCTTTTAGTACGGGTGACAAGTGCATGTAATGCTTTCTGATAATCTGTGTGTATGGCAATGACTTAGCAAGGTCTTAACAGCTTTACCGAAATACTAAGGCGAACGTTTAAGTCACTCAGCCAATGTTATGTGACAGCTAGCACAAGGGTGCACGGTAATTTGGGACCTATCTTTTTTTTTACGTGGGAAAGTCCCTTATGGATACCCACCCTACTGGGGAGAGGGTGGGTTATGTCCGATTCGCACGGACTAAAACCCCATGGTGTACGTCTTCCGCTAAGGTTAGGGCGGCACAAGATCTCTATAGACTTCATCGTGCCGAATTCGCGACCTCTCTGAGCTAACCTAAGCTAAGCTATGTAGCTTGAATGTATTGTATTATTGATTGTGTTGTATTATAAGTATGAATATGTTCATACTTATATGAATTATTGAAACATATATATGTACCAAGCATACATACCTCGACAACTCTTATATGTATTTTGTGTCGGATAATTTTTCTAAACTATTTCAGTTCGATAAGGAAAAACAAAAATAAGACCCTTTCAATTTCATGTGTAAGTGTGTATGTGTGCACGTGTGTGGAGGTGATATGTGTAATGTTGTTGCAGTGTTGTAAGAGTAAGTTTCTTGTATCGCGCGAGCAGCGTACTCCAGGGCTCCACGCCGAGGGAACGGGTTTAGGCTTGAGTCGCTGCCGAGAGGGGTCTAGTCATAGCCATTCGATCTTTTGGCCTTCATAGAGAACGAGCCTGCAATCAAATTATTTGAAAATTTGGAAATCATGTGAGCATTCATCCCAAGGTTTACTTAACGTTTATTAACGGACTTTGAAATTTCTACGATTCTCTGACTTGCATCTAAATGATGACTAAACAGATCTTTATGAATTTATATAGAATGCTTATGCAACACGTTAAGGGAAAGAGAAGTATTACTCGTATTGCGATCATCTCTCTCTTCAATTACATTGCTAATGCAAATATCTGTGTGCAAAAATAACAAAATTGAAAAAACAATGAGCCGTCACGGGACGCCTGGCAGATGTGAAACATCGAAATTGTTTTGTAATTTTTAGTTGTTATATTCTTTTTTTTTTCGATCTGACTACACTATTGACCTAGTAAGGTCTTAACAGCTTCACCGGACTAGCAAGTTATAGGCATAAAAACACATAGGAATCAGCTATGGCATAATGAGAAGATAAAGCATTACAAATATGTTCCATAAAATAATGACTGTTTATTTATTTTATTACATAAATATTCATATTTATTAAATAGAAAAATTCAACTGGGCGCAGGTGCGGTATTTTTGACGGCATTTATCAAAGGTCGCTAGGTTGTCGGCCCGTGCCGTGTAGTATTAGTAAAACGAATGGCCGACAAAACAATTTGAATCTTATATTTATATAGATAGGGTTGCAAATGTTATTGAGTACTAGGTTAATAGTGCAAAATTCGTGTTTTGCGTCGCCACGTCTCGCCACGTCAACAATCAGGTTTACCCTGCCTATAGGTGTTTCACATCAAAACTTTTTCTTTCTTTTCTTCCTTTCAAGACTAGATATTTACTATGGTAAATCTGATGTCAACTATTTAAACTCTTCCATGATGCTCCAATGTTTTTTTTCTTATTCTTCTATTCTGCAGACTCTTGTTCGGCACCTTTTCTTTGTCTTTTCTGTGTTTTTTATTTATTTAGTATTATTCTACTTGACTATTTTTTTGTATAACCTGTATTAACTATTTACTATCTTAGAGTGGTTTGTTTAATGATGTTATGGCGATTTTATTATGATCCTTTATGGCCATTTTAGGATTATAATGCACAATGTCCCGCGCCGGAGCGTTCACGGCTCGATGTATGATGTGCTCCAATATTTAGGGTAAGCATATGATGAACGCTCCATTAATAATACTTAGGCAAGAACTGTACGATTTGTTGAAGACTTGAAGACGCATGACCGTTAAATAACCGCGGCAGAGTATAAATCCGCGTCGTTGACGCCTAAGTTTCTGCATTGTCATTAATGAAAGTCGTTTATTTAGCTTTCTCCGTAAAGTCTTCGCCACGGCGATATGGTCTCATAGGTAAGCGAACATTATTTTTAAACTACCTGCCCGCCCTGACTTTGTACAGGTATTAAATAAAAAAAATCTAATAATTAACGATTTTAAAACAAAGCAATACATATATCCCTAAAGTTATATTATATACTAGTTGTGCATGTGACTTCGTCCGCGTGGAACCTTATTGTAAAAGTACAGCGATTATTAAAGTAATCTCAATATATTAAGACCATTTATTTATCTATTACTTCCTCGTGCTTAAATCGCGTCATCATTAAAGAAGTAGAAATAACTTTCGATAGTGTGAACCGATTTTAATAAAACAACGGTTAAACGTTACTTGAAGAAGGTAACAGCCCATGCCGAGGTGTACGTGCACCCTTGACTTTGTTACCTGAATAATATTGGCTGAGTGCTTTAAGCATTCGCCTTAGCAGTCCGATGAAGCTGTAAAGGTCTTGCAAGGCCAATAGTATAGTCAGTTAAAATAACTTGAAGATATGCTTTATGATGTTCTTGAGGTTTTATCATGGGCGCAGTATTTAGCAGTATTGCGTGTTCATACAAACAAACAGACAGATAGAAGATTTTTAAAATTGATTGAAATGTATCATATTACTTATATCTAACATTTTTTTTTTTTAATGAAAAAGTATAAACACGTTATATTTATATTATAGATAGAACTTATATAGATAGATGACCGGTGTAAGTCTAAACCAGGAATTGTCAAGCTATTTTCGGCAAGTATGTATGCGTATGTATGAACATGCGAAAGAACGCGATGAACATGAAAGAATAGTTCGACCAAACGTACGCAAAGCAGGTAATAAGAATACTTTAGGATTGACCGATTGACCAACGTGCGTTGAGGAGAGTCCACGACAGACGCATCTCCAAGTACCCCTCACTAAATACATGCATCTGTAGTTGCTAGCAATGACAACTATCATTTTAGACTGGTTCAGCCACGTTGAAGCTATTACTGGTTTCAGCAGGAATGTGTCGACTCTACCGAGGTACTACCATCCGACACACAGAAACACCGCCGTGAACGAACAGTGCACGCATTGTTGCATTTCGTTCGGTCAGTGAGAGCTCCGGAGGCCTATTTCCCTTTCCCTCTTTTCTCCCCGTTTTCCTCTCCCCTACCCATCCCATTCCCCTAAAACACAGGCTGGCAACGCACTTGCGGCTCCCCTAGTGTCACTAGTGTGTATGGACAGCGGTAATGGTCTAACATCAGGCTACGTGTCTGTTCCTTTGGCTCCTATATGATATAAAAAAATATATTTTCAAGATATTTGTTGGGCTTCCAATGTCAATGTAATTCTAACTTTCCAGAATCTACAGACTGTTTTATCAACGTAGCCACGTCCACACGAATTGTGCTGGCCAGACATATACCACATGTGGAAGTCTTAAAATCAAATTATTCAATATAGACCCTACTAGGGCACTTATGAACGTCAAAACTACCACTGGTTCGGAATACAACCCAGTTATCGAGAAGAACTGGCAATAAACTCGATCTGGTCTATCTTTCCATGATACATAACACTTTTTTTTTTATTACAACACAATAGATATATACAGTTACATTCGTTTTTGGTGGATGCAAAGGGGGAGGCGTTATTTCCAGGCGTCACCATTGTTCACATATTGATCTACCCTATAATAGCCTTTATGTATTAAGACCCGCTTGACATAACACTTGAACTTACTATCTGGCAAAACGGTAATATTTTTGGCACTTTGTTATGAAATCTGACACTGTAACCTAAAAAACTATTACTGGTCTTAGTCAGCCTAAAACATGGAGTAACCAGTTTGTTATTATTTCTAGTATTTACATTATATCGGTCTTTTACTGAATCCAGATTAACTAAGTTTTTGCGGACGTATATCAAATTCTCCAGAATATATTGGGAGGGCAGAGTTAAAATACCGAATTCCTGAAACTGAGTATTTTATGATTCGCGAGGCTCTCTCAACCACATTTTTGCGAAGAGGTGAGGATACTACTTTAAGGTTGTGTCCTGCCCAGTGGTTATCTACGCACCTCGTCGAAACGAGCCAATTTTGCTACGATTACGACGCTTAATAGTTGGTTCTGTATTAAGTCGAGGTGTTCTTGAATCTGTTAGTAGTCCTCTTAGGTGGGAGCGACCAGGTTACCTGGCGATGGTTTTATTCGACTAGAAAGCAGGTAGCATGATGCGTCCGCCCACCTGAACAGCACAGTATATAGTCGGATGACGAAGGCATTCAACTTCTTCCATTGTAAATAATGATGATGTTCCTGACGTAA
This sequence comes from Antheraea mylitta, assembly GCA_014332785.1. Taxonomy (NCBI): domain Eukaryota; kingdom Metazoa; phylum Arthropoda; class Insecta; order Lepidoptera; family Saturniidae; genus Antheraea; species Antheraea mylitta. The sequence goes on along the minus strand of JACEII010000172.1, from coordinate 249,751 downwards.
GAAAAGGCTCCTGGGGCAGTCCTGAGACTTAGCTGTTACTGTATCTATAGCAAGGGGCTTTTGCGGCAGTCCTGAGACTCAGGCGTTACTGTATCCATAATGAGGGATTCTTGCGGCAGCCCTAAAGCTCTAGTGTTCCTATATCTGTAGCGAGGGGCTCTCGCGACAGTCATGAGATTCAAGCGTTCCTGTGTCTGTAGCGTGTGGCTATTGCGACAGACTTATGACTCAGGCGTTTCTATTTCCGGAGGAAATGAAGACTTGCCGTGCCAACTTGCCATAACACGACGTTTCTTACACATGTGTTCCTAACATTAATACATCATATACATTGTAGGTGGTAGAGCCACGCTGAAACTATTACTGGTTTCAGCATGAATGGGTCGGCTCACCTGGAGTACTACCACCCTCTCACAAAAAACCGACGTGAAATATTAATGCTTGCAATGTTGCATTTCGTTCGGTCAGTGAGAGCGCTGGAGACCCATCTCCCTCCCCTCCCTTCTCCTCTCCCTTCCCATCTCCCTTTCTCTCCATTCCCTCAAGCTCGGGCTGGCCACTAATTTGCGCCACCTTTGAGGTTGCTAGTGTCTATGGACAGCGGTGATCGCTTAACAACAGGTGACCCGCATGTTCGTTTGCCGCCTATGACATGAAAAAAAATATTAATCTCTCCTCAAAATATCCTATATATTACAAATTCGAATTAAAACGAGACAAACACGTTATATGAGACATATATAGATACGGAAGCGTCGGTGCCCAACGTTATTCATTAAAATGGTAATTATGTTGTAAATGATAATTTTGGTTTAATTTTAGTGCTCAATGTAACTAATGTATTTTAATTAGATAAGGATCGATGATACATTGCTAAAAGTAGCTTCACAAATAACCTATTATATTTTAACTAGCCTCTGTCCGCGACTTCGTTCGCGTGGAATAGATACCTTGGGCTAACGCTAACACGCAGCGGTATCTCTCAAGAGAGAAAAAAACGATTTTTAAATATTCTTCATTGGTGCTCCGTTCCTATCGGTCTTAGCGTGATGATATTTAGCCTATAACCATCCTCGATAAATGAGCTATATAACATTGAAAAAATATTGCAGTGTTAGATAGCTCTGATAGCTATAATATCACGCTAATAGGACCGGAGCACGAGCGAAGAATGTTTCAAAATCGTTTTTTATTATCTTTAGCGCAAAGTAACGATTCCACGCGATCGAAGTCGCGGGTAGAAGCTAGTTATAACTGCTAGATACGTAATAAGCGCTTCGGCAGCGCATAGATAAAACTTGGTTAGTTAGCTTATTCTTTACGTCCGTTCCGCCAAACCCCCGTATATAAGCAACATATAACTATTTCTCTTTCACCACCGATATTGACATATGCCATCTTACTTCCACATTTTATCTAAGACAGTGTCTCGTTACGATATTACTTTAAGTATGTGTGCGTTTTACTGCCATTTGTTTTGTCAAAATATGTAGGTAACGTATTTACAGCTTTTGAACCGATGAAAAAACGGAGGAGGTTCTCAAGTCGACGCGTATATTTTTTTTATGAATGACCACGCATAACTTTCTGCAATATAGTCCAATTTAAAAAAAAAAAAAATTATTGGAAAGGGTATACACGGAAGTTGGTCCCGTATAAATTTGGAAAAAAAAATCCAACCCTAAGACTGTTTAAACAGAGAATGATTGATTGTTCACTGACTGATTAGATCTATGACTTCAAATTACTTAGGTAA